>CM022303.1:561592444-562152604 GCA_011799875.1 Thinopyrum elongatum | reverse complement strand
ATGACGACTTCGCTCTGTGTGTATCTTTGCCTATCCTGCGTTTTCACGCTTTCACAAAAATTCATATTTTGTGTGGACTTGGTTTTGGATGTATGTGAATCACAGGTCGAACCTGGATTCCTCAGACTGAGTCATGGAGCAACTACCTGCAGTAGTGTCCCATTGACAAAAGCACTTTGGAACCATACTAAGTCATGAATGAACTATATGATTCAACATCTTCTTTGTCGCTTTTAAAAGCGGCAACAATCTTCGCCTCTGTTATAGAATTCGCCACAGTAACTTGTTTGGAACAATTTCCAAATACTGTGCCACCATATTGTGTGTTGCACAAAACCCTCAATTTAAATCGAAATCGCTTGGAGCATGGATGAAGACTGTATCGATGAACCTTTACAACGAACTCTTCATGATCTCCGTTGCGAGAAAACATGCCATCAGTGCTACTATAGTAATCAATGACCCTTTTCACTGTTGTCCCATGATCAGTACTTTTGATCACTTTGGTATCTATACTGCAACAACTTTGGAGTATTGGACATATTGATGTTTTACATACATGGAATACATGATTAATCCAAACACAAGAGTGTGTGGATCAGATCCGTTGGACATCAGGCTATACCACAAGCGAAGCATATTTACACCAGTGTGCCACAGGTGTAAAGTGCATTAGCATTAACTAGATTATTGACTCTAGTGCAAGTGGGAGTCTGTAGGAGATATGCCCTAGAGGCAATAATAAATGTTATTATTTATCTCCATGCTCATTATTATGTTTATGTTCCATGCTATAACTGCTATGGTTCTCGAGTCTGCAATAACCACGAGGCTCGGAGGAAGACTCATATGCACGTGTGGAATAATAAACGGTAAAATGTATTCCTAGTCAAGCCTCTATGACTGGCTCAAGTGTTGCATGATGGTTCTGTTTTCCTGATCATGGGCATGTCTATGCCAGCAACTTTGAGGGCACAATGTTAGAAGAACATTTGTGTTGAATCGACCCGAATTGATGTTATGCTATGAGATACATTCGTCATGAGTTAATGGTTAATAACACAAAGATAGTTAACGTTTGCATGATTCCTCAGACCATGAGAGTATCGAGTTTCTTCATGCTTGATTCATGAACTTTGGGGTTTGTTAAACGTCATCCGTAAATGGATGGCTATTACGGCGGCTTACGGGTTCATGGGAAAGTATGTCAAGTAACTTGATAGCTCAAGATTGGGATTTGCTCCTCCGACGATGGAGAGATATCTCTGGGCCCTCTCGGTGTTACGGTATCCATCATCGTCTGGCCAGACACTTTGTGATTTGATCACGGGGATGCCGGAACACGGTAACGAGAAAAGAGAACAATACCGGTAACGAGGTAACTAGCATAGTGGACAAGTTGTTGATCCACGGGAATGCCAACATGTCTCACCTCGGGTATTTGTAACATATCGCGAAGCAACAGGAATAGCACACGGCAACTGGAGGTTCACTCGAATATTCATTCGTGTGGGTATAGGGGTCAATATGGGTGTCCACGGCTCCGATGCTGATCATTGATCGGAAAGTGTTCCGGTCATGTCTATACTTCACCGAACCTATAGGGTCACACGCTTAAGGGTCATCTATCTGTTGAACGCTAGACAGGGAGTCTGAGAGAAAGTCACGGAAAATGTTTCGGAGACAACGGAAGAGTTCCGAGAGAGAGAACACCGAAAGAGTTTCAGTAAAACTGAAAAGTTGTTTCGGAATATATTATTTGGTCAAAAAGGGTTTCGGCACCGCCTGGAAATTTTCAGAGGATGCCAGAATTGGTCTGGGAACTTCTGGGAATTTTCGGAGAGAAAAACCGGAAATGTTCCGAAACTACCGTAACCGCTGTTAATGCTTTCCGCTGATGAAAACCACCGCACCGAAAATGTTTCGGATCATGCCCAGAATAATTTTAGAGGGTGCCGGAAATGTTCTGGGACCTTCTGGAATTTTTCAGAAAAAGTTTCGCGGAAAACATCTTGTCTCAGCGCGAGGGGACAAGATCCCACGAATCGGGGGTTGCATGTTTGGTGGCTTTTTGTCTAGGGAGCATGCATGTTTCATGGAGACATGTTGGTGGCTTGTTGGGGGCCCCCCCCCATGGGGAGACAAGGTGTGGGCCGGCCCAAGGGCTGCCATGGTGGTGTCCCCTTGGTGCCCCCCTTGTGTTACCATTATGCCCTTTCATGTGTGACATGAAGCTTGGGTATTTTGGTATTTTAACATCCCACCCCACCCCTTGCCTTGGCCTATAAAAGGAGGAGAAGGGGCTGCCATTCTCCCCATCCCTTGCTCTCATACACATGCCAAGATGTTATCTGGCTTCTCTCTCCCTCCCACGAAAAGAGTTTCGTAGAGCCGAAAGGCTGTCTGGGTTCCGGCAGGGACTAGTTCTGGACGGCGAAGCCCTGCCGGATAGATGACACCGTATGTGTGCAACCCCGTAGAGAGGTCGTAGTTTCGATCTTAGTGCCCGAGGGGCTGTTCGAGAGTGCCTCCCGAAGGGCTGTCCAAGTGACGGTCCGAGTTCTGTGAGTCCTCCCGAAGGGCTGTCCGAGTGACCGCTCGAGTTTCGAAGGTCCTCCCGAAGGGCTGTCCGCGACACCGTCCGGGGGACTGTTCGACCGCCTCCCGGAGGGCTGTCCGAAGGGAAGATGAGGGTATACATCCTCGCGGTTGGGAGGTTGTAAATCCTAGCTGCGAGGATCTGCACCAACGATCGTCATCGACTCTACTTCCGCTGCGCTACGAGTCGGTAACGAAAATGATCAAACCTTGTATGCAGTCTCCATAGTGGTCCTGGGCTAGTGCGTAGGTCGGAAAATTTTTGTTTTCTGCTGCGTTCCCCTACAATTACAATGTTTATGGCAAATTTACATGTCATCGGCCTATGTCGATGTGCGCTTGCGTCAACTTTTGGTTGAACTCGTCACCATCGGCGTACGTGCGGTGATTCCTTCTTGAAAGCGTAGCCTAGGAGGTATGTATCTTTCATTTTGAGTCTGTCTTTTATCATAGGGTCAGTGGTTGTCTTGTGCAGTTATTGTCACGAGGCATACAACAATTTTTTCTTCTTTTTTTCGAGCGGCTGCTGGATTTTGGATAATAAATAATAGTATATGATTGTGTGCATGGCACAGTGCAAAGGCCGGGGTTATTCTCATTTTCAAAGAAAAAAAATATAGTATTACGTCCTTATATTCTAGACTGCTACTTATCATGCATCTATAAATAATACTTCACCCAAAAACCGTAACCTAATATGCATCCTGGGTATTGAGTAATAAAATAGAGTATTGGCTTAAGAAATATATAACATAATATATTTTTAACATAGTACATACGCAAATACTCACATACATGCACATACAGTCACCCCTATGAACGCACATCCTACTTGTATGAGCTTTTTCGAGATACTGAGCCGGCACAACATCTTGAGATTGACGAAGTCATCAGATACACCCCGTAGTCGATGGGAACGTCTCCTCCCACTAAATGTATATAGCTCGATGGTCTGAAATAAATCCAGAAAAATGCGAGCACCAGTGTCAAGTCTAGGACTTGAACCCGCTGAACTTGTTCCACCACAAGGAACCTAATCATCTGAGCTAAGCTCAGCTCGCAGAAATAACATAGCGGTGATAACTACAGTTGCCTACACCTTTATTCTGCGATGGGCGTGAGATAGTTAACTTTTTAACCTTAGTGGCGAGGATACAACAAGGAGCTTTGCATTCTTATTGTCACAAAAAATAATCACTTAGAAAGATTAACTCAACTAATGCACACAACTCTCTTTTGCTGATCATTCATCTAAACATAACCAGTGAATAAACTAATATATCGAAGAACATTTATATCCATAAATCATGCATACATAACAAAAAAAACCAAAAAAACCATATAGAATATGATTATAAAGTGACAATTGAACACACTGCAACTAACGTATTAAACATTACATTGGATTGGTCATAATCATGTTAGGCAGTCCATGTGATCTTTGAATTGAAGAATGTGAGAGAGGATATGTCACTATTGTTAGGGACTCATAGTACATAGTGGATTACTCACATCATTATGGGAGGAGCAATGTTGATGACGAAGAGGTCGGTGATGATCTCCCCCTTGGGCATAGTCCCAAAAAAGACTCCAGATTGGATCACCTCAGATCGCGTCTGGGGTGTGGCAAAAAAAAATATGCGCTAAATATGATGACAGGTCTCTAGGGGCATACAAAGCTAACGGGATGAAGAGGCGGTGGATAGCCCTTATGGGCCCCACACACCCCTCGTGATGCCTAGGCTCAAGGCACGTGGATAGGGTGTGTGGGCCCCTAGTGGCTGCCCTCTACTGCTTCTTTACCCCATAATTGTCCTCCTCCACAAGAAAACTTGGGAAGTGATATTTCCCGAATTTTTATATCTCCGTAGAATACTCTTTCATGTTAAACCAAAAATAGTAAAGACAACTGCTGACACTTTGCAACTAAATTAATATGTTAGTCCAAAAAATGATAAAGAAAAGTATGCCAATATGACTTGAATATAACATGAAACATAATAAAAGTTGTAGATATGTTTAGGACTTTAGCCCACAAAAAATTACAATCTACATGCATGCATTGTATAAGAATCATAATAAAATTACTCATCAATAGGCACCGTATATGCGTAACATTAATGGAGCTCTTACCACTGATAAACCTCAAAGTGAAAGCAGTTATAGAACAATTTTAATACTTTTGGATTTGTATAAACTCTTAGAAAGTTGGAGTCGCTTGAGAGTTTCATGATTATAGATTTGCCTCGGAAAATTTTGTGAAGGCAGGTGTGGCACCCCGGCTCAGAGCAACCGATTTACCTTGCATTGCCAGCCCATGGATCATGTCTTCTGGCAACACACAATACCTTGGTACAGAAAGACAACCGCTTTATTGATACATAGGTTCGGTGGTACATCAAGTAGCGAGGCCAAGCGGCACACGGTGCTACTGCACATATGTACATTATTTAATGAACATGATAGGGGCCTCGAGCATGACAATAAAGCTACGCAGCAGCGGAAAGACGACGTAGAAGGACTCCATCTCACAGGGACACCGATGTGGACACGGCCTAGACTGTGATGCAACGATGCAACTCCAACTCCGGTACGGCTTCTCCTGAAACTAGCATGACACGCCAGGTGAGTACTTTGAATGTACTCGCAAGCTCACAACAAATAATGCAACAATGGCAAACAACAACATGATATTTAAGCAGGTTAAATGCAAGAACTAGCATGCTACTCATGAAGTGACAATGCTCATAACAGGGTCTCTCGGACCCACTTACCATCTTGGTTACCTCGTAACCACGAACATCATCTTACCACGGTGATCACCTCCGGATCACAAAGGAAACCATCTCGATGGTCTCAACAACTTCACCATCATATCCAGTGCCACAAGTATAACTTTAGTGTGCAGGTTAAATATTTCTGTTGATCCACGGTGTGACCTACTACGAACTGTGTTCATGACCGAGGACGCGGCTATCGATAGTGACGGTGTCCTGGACTATGGGGTACTCACCACATCGTCTCCCGACCAGCTGGATCAGGCCGAGGACCCCCATGGCGGTTCTCTCATGGGCCACTTCGGGCAGCCCATGCCGCATACAAGGAAGATTCCACACGACTTGGTGATCAAGACAAGGACTCCTCTCCACCGACTTATTCGACTAGGACTCTTGTTATCCTAGGCCTCCGGTACATTATATAAGCCGAAGCCAGGCTAGTCGATAGATCATTACGACATCTCATATATGCTAGATCGTTATGACATTCATCATCATACCCCTAGGGTTTAGACCACAACATATGATCTCGAGGTAGATCAACTCTGAACTTGATACTCCATCAATATAAACAAAAGCAGGACATAGGGTTTTACCTTCATCAAGAGGGCCCGAACCTGGGTAAAATATCGTGTCCCTCGTTCCTGTTACCATTGATCCGACAATCCACAGCTCGGGACCCCCTACCCCGAGGTCTACCGGTTTTGACACCGACAATGGTGCTTTCATTGAGAGTTCTGCTGTGTGATCGGCAAAGGATCAATGGCTCGCCTGCAGATTAACTGCGACGTCGGCATCTTCGTCACCGGCTCGACTGGTTACCTTGACTCGACCGAGGACTGTCCTCTGCCTCCGATCGTCATGTTCGTACGAGGGCCTTCATCAACCTCAACTCCGATCTCTATCAAGATCATGGAGGAATCATCCATGGAGCTCGGGGGCTCAACGTCAACATTGCCCTCGAGCGACCGTGCTGTTTTTCTGGACAGCGAACTCATATCCGCTGCCACCGCCTCCTCGAGTATCGCTATGACGATTCCTTTGATGTAATTGTGCGGAATTGAGTCTAAAACAACCCTGTAAAATTTCGCCGCGTTCCGATGGAGCAATCTCCGTCGATCTCCGATATACCGGAGCCTTGTCGAATCTGGACGGAAATCCGGACGAGTTTGGATCTTGGTGTCCATCATCTAGCTCTGACGTCCTTTGGAAGATCCAACCGTTGATCGGCTGCGGAATTCCTATATCTATCACCCCCCAAAATTTCAGCTCGATCCGACCGTTCAAACTCCGGGAAACCTCCGATGAGCGCATCGATTTTCAGATCTGTTTTCTGCCCGAATATGAATCCGACCCAAGTTCATCTTTCTTCATGAACGGGATATTGGACAACCTTTTTGGAGGAATCTCTTTCTAGGGTACTGTGTTTTGTTTCCAAACACATGCTCACAAATTTTGCTCCTTTTCGGAGGAAATCTTCACCGTCGCGCCAGTGTCAAACCAGCCTGACAATGTTGCTGCACGGCTGCCGACCTGCGCCAGACGGGTCATCGTTTCATCGAGCCAAGCTCAACCTTATCGGATCATCATCTCGGCAAGCCAAACAATAGTTCGGCATCGTGAAGGCCAAATCATCACCAACATCGTCGCCCCACGGATTATACGAAGCGGGCACACCGGCATCGCTGCATGGTCAGTTCATCAAGCGGGCATCGACCGCGTCACAAGATCCGGCCCGCGTCGGCATCGCCGCACTATTGCTTCTTCAAACCTGGATGCGACCTTTGCGTCCGAAGATCGGGAGTCAATTCCGGCCAGACTCGCCTCTCTTATCCCGAATCCAGCTTCAATCCTGGACGTGACTTCGGCGTCCGAACACTAGGAGTCAACCCTGGTCGGACTCGCCCCTCGCACCATAGTACCGGAGGACGATTCCGAAGAAATCCCAGATACTAATCCGGCTGACCAAGCCGATGTCCACCACCCCGACCTGCTTCGACACCTCGGCTGGCATGGGGCTGCAACGTCACACTACCAACCTGCCCCATTACCTTGACTAGACCGGGGGCTTCGCCATCTCTTTATCAACCTACTCCAGGGACTTCGGCGTCACCAGCCGACCAGCTTCGTCACGTTAGCTGGACCAGGGGCTTTCCCTCGCCATGTCGACCATGTTGCGTCACCACTTCATCAAGCCGAACTCTTCGCTCGGGCACCTCGGGATCGGCTTGGTGGCTGGGACCTTGGCTAGGCCGAGGACTACGTCTTCGTCCAGCCACGAGCTCGAACCTTGTCAACAACACTGAGCACATTAAACCAGCTAAGTCGACTCCATGCTCAGTTTTTTTTCTTTAAAAATTTTAATTCTTGTTCGGTTCAACCAAACATTATATTTGTGTTAAACAAAAAAGTTATTCGTTCAAACATTGATTGTTAAACACTTCTTTTTTACGCAGAGCTCTTTGTCACATCGGTCATGAGGGTTTTCGTCACCTCGGCTGGACCAGGGGCTTCGGCTCGCCACAGCGATCGTGCGGCATCGCCACTTCATCGAGCCAAGCTCTTCGCTCGGGGAACTCAGGACCGGCTTGGGGGCTGGGACCTCGACCCGCCGCAAGCTCGGCCCACATCATCAACGCCGAACACATTAACCAGCTAAGTCGCTTTCATGCTCAAAGTTTTTACATTTTTAATTTGTGTTCGGTTCGACCATGCTCACATGCGTTGTTTGTTAAAAACACTTCCTGTCATAGGTTAACTGGGGACTCTTAAATTTATACGAGCCATTTTATAATGAATGTTTTTCTTCTCAGTCGTTGCAAAGTCTTTTTCTACCACTCCTTTTTCGACTCGAGTGTGTGGTCAATAGCCGGATAGTCTGGCTTCTCTCTAAAGCCGCTTGAGGTTAGTTCGCTAAACTGGCCTTGGAGAAGCACTCCGCCTTCGGGATAAGGAGGTTGAAGCCGAAGGCTGACCTACTTGAAGTTTAGAGATCGAATGTGTCATGTTAAGGCACGACAGAAGCACACAAAAAAAATTAAGACCAATTTCGGGTTGGCACAAAAAATTTGTTTTAGCTCGGACGTAAAGTTTTTTGGTTTTCCAAGCTTATGGCACTTTTAACCTATTTGTGTGTTTCCAGCATAAGTCTCACAGTACAATGCCGGACACCTTTAAAGCTTCGGCAATATCAACGCGGATTACGACTAGAGCTGAACCCTCCAAAAGCCAAGGTACTTCATGGACTCCTCGGCAAAACATTCTCGGATATTGCATTATATGCATCAGTTTCGAATTGTGTCTTCGGTCAATAGTTGGGTTGCCCGGCTCCCGTGCTTGCCTCCTATGTTCCGCTTTGTTCGGCTAGGTGTGCAAAGGGAGAACCACTACGATTGTGCTTCCAGCTCAAATGGTTAAGTGCCTTAGTGGAGAAAGTCGAAAACTGACTGTCACAATGGGTATAAACTGGTCAGCGATCCGATGACAGTGTCAAACTATAGATCGATAGCGATTACCCCATGTTAGACGATGGGCCTTTCATAACATTGGCCGAAATGTTAATGGCTAGACTTCAGTTAGTGCCGAACACTAACCGGGGGCTAGTAACTGGCCTCCCAACTTTAAGCTCCTATAACTAAGTGAAAGTTATAAAGCCTAGATATCTGATTGCCTTGTTTCCGCTAACACAACCGCCTCCGGGCACCAAGACGTCAGCTAAGGGTTGTCTTGTTAGTACGGGAACACCCTGCATAGCATCTACAAAGGGGTAGAAGCCGACGATGGGCCACTTTCAGATTATAAACGGTCGCAACAGAGTCAAAATAAAAATATATATCATCAGCGTTTGTATTCAATATACGAGGACTGCCTTCCGTAATTATCGTTATAAAGCCATAAATATGCATCAATTTGACTTAAGATTTTGGCCAAGCTGGGTTGCTTGGCTCCTATACTTACCCCTACGTTCCCGATTGCTCGGCTAGGCGGTAAAGGGAGCACCTCTGTGATTGTTACTACCGGGTCATCCGGGTTAGTACCTCAGACTGGGTGAAGCCGAAAGCTAGCCATCTTAAAGGATATAATTGGTCGGCAATGACGGAAGTGAAAATTTCGGTTCATTAGACCATAGAGTTCGGGAACTTTCCCCAAACTAAATCCTCAATATTTTCCTCCCACATTGACCGGAGGTGAGGTTTCATGATCATGGTCAGCATGACAACTGATACGTCTCCAACGAATCTATAATTTATGAAGTATTCATGCCATATTTACAACAATTTTATATGGTTTTGGTATGATTTGCATAGAACTAACCCGGACTGACACTGTTTTCAGCAGAACTACCGTGGTGTTGTTTTTTGTGCAGAAATGAAAGTTCTCCAAATGAGCTGAAACTTTTAGACGATTTTTTTTGGAACAAAAGAGACACCCGAAGCTTCATGGAAGGACCAGAAGGTGAAGGAGTAGGGCACAAGACACCGGGGCGCGCCAGGAGGCCCAGGCGCGCCCCGGTGGGTTGTGCTCACCTCGAGGCCCATCTTAGCGTGAAACCAATGCCAAAAATTCCTATAAATAGAGAAACCATCAGGGGTAACCCTAGATCAGAAGTTCTGCCGCCGCAAGCCTCTGTAGCCACAAAAAACCAATCTAGACCCCGTTCCGGCACCCTACCGGAGGGGGAAATCATCACCGGTGGCCATCTACATCATCCCGGCGGCCACCATGATGAGGAGGGAGCAGTCCACCCTCGGGGCTGAGGGTTTGTACCAGTAGCTATGTGATTAATCTCTCTCTCTCTCTCTCTCTCGTGTTCTTGAGATGTCATGATCTTGATGTATCGCGGCCTTTATTAATATAGTTGGATCATATGGTGTTTTCCCCTCTCTATCTTGTTGTGAATTGAGTTTTCCCTTTGAGATTTTGTTTTATTGGATTGAATACTTTTATGGATTTGAGAACACTTGATATATGTCTTGCATATGAATACCCGTGGTGACAATGGGGTATTATATTGATTCACTTGAGATATGTTTTGGCACTCAACTCGCGGATTCCCAAGGTGACATTGGGGTAATCTATGCATAGGGGTTGATGCACGTTCTTGTCTTTTGTTTCTCCGGTAGAAATCTTGGGGCAATCTTTGAGGTTCTTTGTGTTGAATTGAGTATTATGAATCTGAATTTGCTTTGGTGTTATTTTAGTACGAACTCTTGATAGATCGATCGGAAAGAATAGCTACAAACAATTTCTCCTTATGTTCTCCGCTAGATAAGAACTTTGGAGTAATTCTTCAACGCACTTTGAGGGATGGTTATATGATCCAATTAGATTAGCATTATTGAGAGATTGCACTAGCGAAAGTACAGACCCTAGGCCTCATTTTCAAGCATTGCAATACCATTTGTGCTCCGTTTTATCAATTGCTACCTTGCTGTTTTTTATTGTTCCTATTACAAAAATCAATATCTACTATCATTACTACGCTTGTATCACCATCTCTTCGCCGAACTAGTGCACCTATACCAATTACCATTGTATTTGGTGTGTTGGGGACACAAGAGACTTTTTATTATTTGGTTGCAGGGTTGTTTGCGAGAGACCATCTTCATCCTACGCCTCCCACGGATTGATAAACCTTAGGTCATCCACTTGAGGGAAATTTGCTATTGTCCTACAAAACTCTGCGCTTGGAGGCCCAACACGAGTCTACAAGAATAAGTTGTGTAGTAGACATCAACAACCCAAAGAAAGGAACCGATAGCGGGACTATTTTCTTTGGAAGATGTTTCTTACGTTAATAGTAATATAACATATCTCTCCGTGTACCTTTGTTTATAAAACCGTATGGCCGGATTGCCTTGTTTTCCGTAAATCTTTGCCCTTATAAAGGCTTTATAAAGTAGGATAAAACACTCCTCGGCTACTGGCCGAGGAGGTTGAAGTCGATGGTCGGTCAACAAAGTTTTGTACATTACTGATCCGAGCATTAATGATGTAAAGTACTTGGATACATAGAATCATTACACATAAATTATGATTAAAATCAATTTACTCCGGATATTGATCCTTAATTCGGCCACCCTTGCCGAAATTACGGCTCGGGGCTGTTGGCTTCGCGCTTCTCACTTAAAAGCCATTAACAGGGTACATCGATCCCCTGATCTGGTGTTGCCACCCGACCAGTGGCTCGGGGGCTACTGCATTGCCAATTCAATGCAAAAAAATTCAAAGTGCCCAGTGTTCGGCTTGACCGAGCTATGGGAAAACGTGTCTTCGGACAACAATAGGTGCCATCTGGAACTTATCCGGCATCAAGCTAATATATTACGGTGACTTCTCGAGACCCTCTCTCAAGGGCCCGTCCGCCGATCACTATCTTCTCTAAAATATTACATCGTGTTTCAATTCCTACGTATGATGCCGAGCTAGGAGTTGATCCTCAGGTCGATTTCTCGAATCAACCTGAGTCTCAGGGGCTACTGGGATCAGCGGTTTCATGCTAACCTTCAGGTGCATCCTGGATTTTAGGCCGACACACACCTTGAGGACTACTAGTTATATATCTCGGCAAAGAATAAATTGCACCAATCAAGAAAAATATATCCACAAAAAATCAGCCCATGCCCGAGGTAGTGCACCACCTCGGATGCAGTCTGGCATAAAGCTCGGATACAAGTGGCTGGCTCCATAGAGGGCAGTCGCGGCATTAAGCTCGGCTGAACTCCTTCAACTTTTTTAAACCAAGGTGATCCATGACACCTCGAATATAGTCTGGTGTTGGAGCTCGGATACAGTCCAACGTTGGAGCTCAGATAGAGTCCGGCGTCGGAGCTCAGATAAAGTCCGGCGTTGGAGCTCGGATACAGTCTGGCATTGGAGCTCGGATGCAATCCGGCGTTGGGGCTAGGATGCAAAAGGACACCGCCGCACGGGAACAACTTCAAACCCGAGGTGTGGCGTAAAAATAACAATGCATTGATAAAGGCCAAGAATTTAAAGGGGCTCCTCGGATACCCGATGTGTAAACTCTTCGGATTCACTTCGGCGATCCTCAAGATCGAAGATGAGAAGATTTGTTGAACCAGTTTTCAAGACCGACGACCGAAGATGAAGAACAGTTCGGAAGAATCGAGAAGCGTCCCCAACTTGAAGACTGGTTCAGGGGGCTACTGACGGTGTCCTGGACTAGGGGGTACTCACCACGTCATCTCCCGACTAGCTGGATCGGGCCGAGAACCCCCATGGCGGTTCTCTCATGGGCCACTTCGGGCAGCCCATGCCGCATACAAGGAAGATTCACACGACTTGGTGATCAAGACAAGGACTCCTTGTAACATCCCCAGATCTTAACCATGACGTCAAGCTAATTAAATTGCCATGTCATCATATTTCACTAAGTCAAAATGCCACTTGTCCCAAGCCACACTCAAATTCAAATTTAAGATGCAAGTCAAAATAAAAAATCATTCAGACAGCAAATCAAAATTGTTCATAGTGTTGCCAATAATCCCAAGGCAATTATAAAATTGTAATCAACATTTACTAAATTAGTTAAGTGGCTCAAACAGTAAGAAACAGTACCAAAACAGCAAGGTTTAATTCATTTTATTTAATACAAAATTTAAATGAACTCCAACTGCCTCCAAACCATTTTCTAACAGTGGTAAATATTGCATAGTATTTATTTTGGCAAGTCTCATATTTTGCAAAAGTCTTTTGGAATAAAAAGAAAAGGCAAAACAGAAATAAATAAAAGGTAAAGGACCCCTGGCCAACTGGGCCAAACGGCCCAGCCGGCCAGCCCAACTGGCCCCAACCGGCCCACCCCACTCCCCTTAACCCCCACTACCCGAAACCCTAACCAACCGACACCCCACTCCCCCCCACTCGCTCGCTCTCTCCCACTTCCCCCCCCTCCCTCCATCCCGATATGGATCGGGATCGATCCCGACGACCCCGTCGCCCGACGCCCGTCGCCACCCCGCATCGACGCCGTCTCCCGGAGCTCCGCGGACCTCATCGGCGCCTCCTCATCTCCTCCCCAAGCCGCTCCATCATGCCTCGCTGCCCGATCCCCTGCAACGTCGGTGAGGCCCCCGGCCTCTCCTCCTCTGTCCCCGCCCCTCGCGCGCCCATCGGCTCGCGCCGACCACCTGCGCACTCGCCGTGGCCACTGGTCCGACCCGACCGCGTGCCTCGCGGCCTCGCTCACCGTCCCGCTGTGCTGCCGCTCGCGGCCATGCTCGCTGCGCGCCCTGCCTACTCGCGCGCCTGGACCTCCCCGCACCCCGCGGCCCCGCTCGCCGGGTTGCACCCGCTGCCGCACCGCGCCGAACCCCGCCACATATTGTGTGCGCCCACGCGCGCCCCCTCTGCCGCTTGACCGCGCCCCCGCCGGCTACGGCCTCGCCCGCCGCCGCCCGTGGTCTTCTGGCCACGCCGCCACGCGCCCGTGCGCGCCTGCGCCCGTCGCTGGGCTGCGCCACTGCTGCTGTTGCCCCAACCACACCGCCCCGCCGTTGCTTCACCGCTGCCGCTTTGCTCTGCTGCTGCGTCCCCCCCTACGGCCGCTTGCTAGCTGCTGCTGCTCGCTGCCGCCTGGCCTCGCCACGCCGCCCGCACTGGACTCGCCCCGGCCGCCCGCTCGCCGTCGCCGTGGCCTGGGCGTGCGCCCAATCGGGCTGGCGCCCGCGCGCCCATACCCCTACGCCCGCTGTGGCCTCAGGGCCACTAACCAGTGGGCCTAAAACCCCCTGGGCCACTGACGAACGGGGTCCACCCCCAGAACGCTTTAAAAAAGGAATTAAAAAATATTAATTAATTTACTAAATAATTAATTAACCTAATTAATTCTGTTTAAACTACTAATTAAGATTAATTAACTACTGTTAATTAACTAAGCAGCCACTAACTGGTTGGACCCACCTATCAGGTTGACCCAGTCAACGGTCAACGTTGACTGCTAATGTCATGCTGACACAATAAGTGATTTTTTTCGAATTATATTAAATATGTTAATTCCAGAAATTAATTAAATCTTTAAGAATTAATATAAAATAAACCGTAGCTCAGATCGAAAAACTTTCTACATGAAATTTGATCAGAACGACGAGACGAAGCTGACCGTGCCGTCTGTTTCCGTGACGGGACCCTCTACGGAGGTGAACCCGTAACTTTTTGCCCGTTTCCATTAGGTGAATAGTGCATATACACCGGTTATTAAAACCAACTTTAATCCTAAAATAAATAAAATGATTTAGACATGTCTTTAGGAAACCCTGCACTGCACGTTAGCATAGCATGCTCTGTGTTGCATATGTTTGCTGTATATTTATTTGTTTCCTCCCCCTCTTCTCTCTCGATAGACCCCGACACCGACGTCGTCCCCGAGGCCGACGCAGCTCCGGAGACCGACTACATTGTTGTCGACCTTGCCCTTGCCACAGAGCAACCAGGCAAGCCCCCCCCCCCCCTTTGATCATCCTGATATCGCCCATTCAATTTTCTCATGCTTGCATTAGATTTTGCTACTGTAATTGATTGCTCCTATTCTGATGCATAGCCTGCTTTTGTAACCTGCTTGTTGTTACCTTACATGCCTATTTCAAACTGCTTAGTATAGGCTGGTTAGTGACCCATCAGAGACCCCACTTTGTCCCAACCGCCCCGCTGGATCATCAGAGACTCGACCATCGTCATCAACAACCAGGCCCCGGCACCGCACATCACTTCCTCCTTATCGGTACGACACTGCAGCATTACTATCGAGTGCCGAGGGTGATACCTCGTATAGCACTTCTGATGTTAACTCTGTAGAGTATCTATTCGGTTGTGGTCATCGAGGGTGATTCCTCTTTCACCACTCCCGATAACGACGCTGTCTTGCAACACCTCAAGTGTGAACCCATTGAGGGTGATTCCTCTGAGTTCACCTTGACGGATACATCGAGTAGGAATCCAACGAGGGTGATACCTCAGATTCCTTAGATGTTATAGACACACGGATACTTGGACTTTACAACTGATACTTGGAAAGGCGGGTCAACCCTGAGGGGTACCCGCGAATGATGGGAAGTTACCCATGAGATATTTATGAGGCGCGGTCGGGCATTCTTAGCCCTTGCAGCAAGTCCTCGAGACGGGGCGACGGGGTCACATCGATCGTGAGTCTCTGCTCGTTTCCGCAAGCCCCTAATCCACTAACGATTTGGATATTTGATCCGAGCCGGCCTTTGGCCGGATAGCACTAACCATCACGTGGGAAGATTTATAGGCACTCTGCATCGTAGCATCAGCCGAAAGCTCTGTCAAACGTCCAGTTCAGCCTGGCGGCCGGGAAGGGCCGGCACCATCCTGTAGTGGTGGAGCCTGGACCCGCCCTGCTCGCAACGAGCCGGAGTGCACAGGGCGATGGCCCAAGACCCCTGAGCGCTTAGGAGGTATACCGACGGGGACCTCTCTGCTAAGCTGTAGGTAGGGTTGCGGTGTATCGTTTGGCCGAGGCCGGGCATGACCCAGGAAAGTGTGTCCGGCCGGAGTTAAGCGAGCGTGGTGGGTAAGTTGGTGCACCCCTGCAGGGAAGAAAACATCTATCGATAGCCGGTCCCACGGTAAAGGGCACTCCGAGTTGTATCCCGATCGATACAACTAGAACTTGAGATGATACCTGGATATGTGGCTCCAGGATCGCTTTCTCGCAGGGAGTCGAGGAAGGATCTCTGGGCGAGACTGTTACTTGACACAACTATTACTACTTTATACTATGCTATTCTGTACTCTTCTAAATGCTGCAAGACGCTCGAAGATGCTTGAAGATGCTAGTCTTCGATAGGACTAGGCTTTCCCCTCTATTCTGGCATTTCTACAGCCCAGTCCACATATACAGCCTCCCTTTGATAATGTTGCATATGTAGTGTTGATCCTTGCTTGCTGAGTACTTCGGATGAGTACTCACGGTTTCTTTGCTTTCTTTTTCCCCCCATATCCATTTGATGCAACCAGATGACGGAGCCCCTGAGACAGCTGCCCGCCAACGACTACTACTACCACCTCGAGAGTGGTTACTTCTACGAGCTGGCCGACGACCAAGAGTAGGATCAGAGGGTCCCAGGCAGGAGGCCTGCGCCTTTCGACCGTAGCTTTTGTTTTGTCACGCCTTGTTAAAGGCTTATCTCTCTGTCTTATGTCTGTACTCAGATATCTAACGCTTCCGCTGATGCTTGTTTGGCATCAAGCTTATGTATTCGAGCCCTCGAGGCCCTGGCTTGTAATATAATGCTTGTATGCCTTTATTTATGTTTTAGAGTTGTGTTGTGATATCTTCAAGTGAGTCCTTAGGCTTGATCGTGTGCATTTGCGTGTATGATTAGTGCATGATTAAGCCGGGGGCGTCACAGGTTGGTATCAGAGCTGACTGCCTGTAGGGATCCCCCTTTCCAACTCCTTGGCCGAAGTTGAGTCTAGTATTTGAAAATTGTTTTACTAACATGGCTGTGTGGCTTACGGGCCCACGTCGCCAATTGGGTGGTATAAGGATCTTTTATTCCTCGTCTATACTCTGGGACTCTGATCTCTCTTCCTTTCGGGTTAAAATTTTACTAACTCTGACATTAGGTTCTCGTGACCACCTTATCCTGGAGAGCCCCTTCACTACAGATGATCGCTTGCTTCGCCAGAAGAATCTGCAGATACTCCTCGATGTTTCCCGAGACCCTGTGCCCACTGCTTCGTAGTTCCTGACCACCGATAACCCCGTGAATAACATCCTTGCCGTTTGTACCTTCATTCCCAGTGGCTCTTGTTGTAACAAGTTACCCCTAATACTCTCCGTTGTTCCGAGAATCCTTTGTGCTTTCTGCCTTGCAGCTTCTTTTTGCACTGTGGATAAATCACTTAACCGGGGTCCGTTCATCCCCAGTTGTTTATATGCTTTCCAACATACTTTGAAATGCTATCTGATCTGCCGAAAATCCTCTCCAGCCTATTGCTCTTGATTTTCCTTGCCTGCTTGCATTGTGGTTAATTCCATATGCCTAGCAGTATTCATTGACGTCCTTTGTCATTATCATCTTGAGTCCCTCGATTCGAAATGGTTGTGAATAGTCGCGATCATCAGTTGATCCTTATAAATTATCTTTCGGCTCAGACGTCTTCCCGAACATGAGCTGGTCCTCGGCCAATCAAGTTGCATCTCTTGTACCCTAAAGTCTATTCAACTTATCCATCCTTGATCAGAGCGTCTGTTTCTGATCCTTCGTTTTGGAAATCATAATTCCATCGAATTTAAGCGTCAGACTATTTATATGTTTCTATAAGCCAATGCCTTTGTATCCCTCCTCCATCTGATTGATTACCGATATTCACGTCAATTCCGTCGTGAAATGCCAGATCCATTGTTGGGTTGATATCCGACAGTGTCCTTAACATCCAAAATCTTGTGAGTTTTTCACTGATACATAATGCCTTTGGTAAATTGTATCATCTGCTTTGACTTCGATACCCTACTCTCGAACTCGTATCCCTTGCTTTGAATGATGGTTGTATAGCTTCGTAAAAATGTCCCGATGGGTTGAACCTATGCTTTCCGTAATTCGTGTGAACTCGAAAGTTATGCGAGTCATACTCTTCTGGTGCTTCACCAGATAAATCTTCAGCACTACAATTTCTTCGAAAACGAGGAGTAAATGAAAGGTTATGCATTGAAGAAGTGGGAGTCGACCTTGAACCTTTGTGTTCATGCCCATGGACCCGATGTAGAACTTATCATGGAAGTTGCTCGTAAAAATAATTATTTCCTTGGTACAAGTTCATCTTGTATCTATAAATTGATCCTTTGCAATCATGGTTCCGACCATATTTCCTCCTTGATTCCATTTCCCGGATAAGTTAAATACTTGTCCTCTGCAGATCATTTCACCCATCCAATATCTACTCCGATTTACCTTCCGGTATTACCCCTAGTACTTGTTACTGGGAAGTTTAATACCCCATCACATCATTCCTAGCCCGATCGGCTATATCATTATCGTATCGATTTTTAATTATGCTACCTGGTCCTTATGCCCAGAGCAACTTCCGACGATGAGCGAACCTTACGTCGATCTTCCTCATCTTGTCATTTCACCTCAAACAACAAGTTTGATTTCGAGCTTGCGTCGTATCCGTTGTTCCAATAACCTTTCGCTTCAGCATTCCTTTTGCTTGATGTCATCGCTGACCGATTACATCTTCTTGAAACCTCTCGACAAATGTGTCGTGATCATCATCAACATTCCAAGCTCTTTTAGGATATCAATTGAATTCATGGCTAGAAATACCATCCCTGCCCCTCGATGATTTGTGATATCATCGACAACCTCCTTGTATTCCTGCCAACACAGACTTGGTTATGTTTTGCTCATACCTTGTTTTCTTTGCTATTACTGAAGTTATTCCCTGTGTATTCTTGTGGCCTTCAGAGCCAACCTTTTCTTGAAACACCATATCATCGCTACCTCGAGGCATGATTGTGGCATCCTGAATATAAAAAAGAACATTGGGAGCGCAATGCTACATGTTTCTTCATCTATTATCCAAACACCGTTGTATGGGTAATATCATGATTCTCCCCTCGCCCCTTTATCTAAATGCTTTCGAACTTGCTGTCCTATCATGTATATCATGCTCCGCTTTTCCCTGGGAAGGATATACTCCCAATTCTTGTGTGTAAACACCTTTCCCTTTCCAATGGTCTGTTTAATTCTGATAATCATATTTTTCTTTTCCATTGGTTTGTTTACCCTTTCTTGTGATCTATACGATATCAGCAGAAATAATTCCCTGTTTATGAAAAACACCTCGATGTGCAACCTTGTCGGTGAGACCCAGTTACTATTGTTGATGACATTCCGGTAACCCCCGATGGACGAAACTTTGCCTATTGGTCCGCCTCGATCTTACGAGCAGGAAAATGGTTCTCTTCGTCCCTCGCCCTTGGTACCGATGTTGTCGCCGACATAACTGACAGGCTACCCTCCGACATACCTTGATGCCGTGACCATTAAGATGTCACCGTTCTCCCTACTTTTGATCGACCCTCTTCACAGTTCCACAGGATCGGAACCTGGCTCTCCTGTATATCCTTGATTCCGAAGTATCATTTGCTCTTGGCCTTGTGTGTTATCACGAGCCACCCTCCGAGAGTAGATCTATTCCCGATGCTTTGAACCCCCTTCTCACACTCTCTTCGGTATCGATCGTTTGTCCATTCACTTGAGATTTCATATTGTACCTTCATACTTTGCTCTCGATGTTTTCTTAAGTTTCAACTCGAGAGACACTTCTGCCACTTTCCCTCAATTGTTCACCAAATAATTAACCCTGTAAGGGTCTGTTCTCCCGAAGTTACTTTTACTTCCCCACTTAAATCTCGGGACGAGATTTCTTGTAGTGGAGGAGATTTGTAACATCCCAGATCTTAACCATGACATCAAGCTAATTAAATTGCCATGTCATCATATTTCACTAAGTCAAAATGCCACTTGTCCCAAGCCACACTCAAATTCAAATTTAAGATGCAAGTTAAAATAAAAATCATTCAGACAGCAAATCAAAATTGTTCATAGTGTTGCAAATAATCCCAAGGCAATTATAAAATTGTAATCAACATTTACTAAATTAGTTAAGTGACTCAAACAGTAAGAAACAGTACCAAAACAGCAAGGTTTAATCCATTTTATTTAATAAAAAAATTAAATTAACTCCAACTGCCTCCAAACCATTTTCTAATAGTGGTAAATATTGCATAGTATTTATTTTGGCAAGTCTCATATTTTGCAAAAGTATTTTGGAATAAAAAGAAAAGACAAAATAGAAATAAATAAAAGGTAAAGGACCCCTGGCCAACTGGGCCAAACGGCCCAGCCGGCCAGCCCAACTGGCCCCAACCGGCCCACCCCACTCCCCTTAACCCCCACTAACCGAAACCCCAATCCCCCCCTACACCGCTCGCTTATCCAAACTCCCCCCCCCATCCATCCCGATCTGCTCGGATCGATCCCAACGACCCCGTCGCCCGACGGCCGTCGCCACCCCGCATCGACGCCGTCTCCCGGAGCTCCGCGGACCTCATCGGCGCCTCCTCGTCTCCTCCCCAAGCCGCTCCATCACGCCTCGCCGCCCGATCCCCTACAACGTCGGTGAGGCCCCCGGCCTCTCCTCCTCTGTCCCCGCCCCTCGCGGGCCCGTCGGCTCGCGCCGACCGCCTGCGCACTCGCCGTGGCCACTGGTACGACCCGACCGCGTGCCCCGCGGCCCCGCTCACCGTCCCGCTGTGCTGCCGCTCGCAGCCGTGCTCGCTGCGCGCCCTGCCTACTCGCGCGCCTGGACCACCCCGCACCCCAAGGCCCCGCTCGCCGGGTTGTGCCCACTGCCGCACCACGCCGAACCCCGCCACCTGCTGTGTGCGCCCCCTCTGCCGCTTGACCGCGCCCCCGCCGGCTACGGCCTCGCCCGCCGCCGCCCGTGGTCTTCTAGCCATGCCGCCACGCGCCCGTGCGCGCCCGCGCCCATCCCTGGGCTGCGCCACTGCTGTTGTTGCTCCAACCGCGCCGCCCCGCCGTTGCCTCGCCGCTGCCGCTTTGCTCTACTGCTACGTCCCCACCTGCGGCTGCTTGCTAGCTGCTGCTGCTCGCTGCCGCCTGGCCACACCGCGCCGCCCGTACTGGACTCGCCCCGGCCGCTCGCTCGCCGTCGCCGTGGCCTGGGCGTGCGCCCAATCAGGCTGGCGCCCACGCGCCCGTACCCCCGCGCCCGCTGTGGCCTCAGGGCCACTAACCAGTCAGCCCAAAACCCCCTGGGCCACTGACGAACAGGGTCCACCCCCAGAACGCTTAAAAAAGGGAATTAGAAAAATATTAATTAATATTAATTAATTAATTAACCTAATTAATTCTGTTTAAACTACTAATTAAGATTAATTAACCTAATTAACTACTGTTAATTAACTAAGCAGCCACTGACTGGTGGGACCCACCTGTCAGGTTGACCCAGTCAACGGTCAACATTGACTGCTGACGTCATGCTGACGCAATAAGTGCTTTTTTTCGAATGATATTAAATCTGTTAATTCCAGAAATTGATTAAATCTTTAAGAATTAATATAAAATAAACCGTAGCTCAGATCGAAAAACTTTCTACATGAAAGTTGATAAGAACGACGAGACGAAGCTGACCGTGCCGTCTGTTTCCGTGACGGGACCCTGTACGGAGGTGAACCCGTAACTTTTTGCCCGTTTCCGTTAGGTGAATAGTGCATATACACCGATTATTAAATCCAACTTTAATCCTAAAATAACTAAAATGATTTAGACATGTCTTTAGGCAACCCTGCACTGCACGTTAGCATAGCATGCTTTGTGTTGCATATGTTTGCTGTGTATTTATTTGTTTCCTCCACCTCTTCTCTCTCGATAGACCCCGACACCGACGTCGTCCCCGAGGCCGACGCAGCTCCGGAGACCGACTACACCGTTGTCGACCTTGCCCTTGCCGCAGAGCAACAAGGCAAGCCCCCACCCCCCTTTGATCATCCCGATATCGCCCATTCAATTCTCTCATGCTTGCATTAGATTTTGCTACTGTAATTGATTGCTCCTATTCTGATGCATAGCCTGCTTTTGTAACCTGCTTGTTGTTACCTTACCTGCCTATTTCAAACTACTTAGTATAGGCTGGTTAGTGACCCATCAGAGACCCCACTTTGTCCCAACCGCCCCGCTGGATCATCACAAGACTCGACCATCATCGTCAACAACTAGGCCCCGGCACCGCACATCACTTCCTCCTTATCGGTACGACACTGCAGCATTACTATCGAGTGCCGAGGGTGATACCTCGTATAGCACTTCTGATGTTAACTCTGTAGAGTAGCTATTCGGTTGTGGTCATCGAGGGTGATTCCTCTTTCACCACTCCCGATAACGACGCTGTCGTGCAACACCTCAAGTGTGAACCCATTGAGGGTGATTCCTCCGAGTTCACCTTGACGGATACATCAAGTAGGAATCCAACGAGGGTGATACCTCGGATTCCTCAGATGTTATAGACACACGGATACTTGGACTTTACAACTGATACTTGGAAAGGCGGGTCGACCCTGAGGGGTACCCGCGAATGATGGGAAGTTACCCATGAGATATTTACGAGGCACGGCCGGGCATTCTTAGCCCTTGCAGCAAGTCCTCGAGACGGGGCGACAGGGTCACATCGATCGTGAGTCTCTGCTCATTTCCGCAAGCCCCTAATCCACTAACGAGTTGGATATTTGATCCGAGCCGGCCTTTGGCCGGATAGCACTAACCATCACGTGGGAAGAGTTATGGGCACTCTGCATCATAGCATCAGCCGAAAGCTCTGTCAGACGTCCAGTTCAGACTTGCGGCCGGGAAGGGCCGGCACCATCCTGTAGTGGTGGAGCCTGGACCCGCCCTGCTCGCAACGAGCCGGAGTGCACAGGGCGATGGCCCAAGACCCCTAAGCGCTTAGGAGGTAGACCGACGGGGACCTCTCTGCTAAGCTGTAGGTAGGGTTGCGGTGTATCGTTTGGCCGAGGCCAGGCATGACCCAGGAAAGTGTGTCCGGCCGGAGTTAAGTGAGCGTGGTGGGTAAGTTGGTGCACCCCTGCAGGGAAGAAAACATCTATCGATAGCCGGTCCCACGGTAAAGGACACTCGGAGTTGTATCCCGATCGATACAACTAGAACTTGAGATGATACCTGGATATGTGGCTCCGGGATCGCTTTCTCGCAGGGAGTCGAGGAAGGATCTCTGGGCGAGACTGTTACTTGACACAACTATTACTACTTTATACTATGCTATTCTATACTCTTCTAAATGATGCAAGACGCTCGAAGATGCTTGAAGATGCTAGTCTTCGATAGGACTAGGCTTTCCCCTCTATTCTGGTATTTTTGCAGCCCAGTCCACATATACAGCCTTCCTTTGCTAATGTTGCATATGTAGTGTAGATCCTTGCTTGCTGAGTACTTCGGATGAGTACTCACGGTTGCTTTGCTTTCTTTTTTTTCCCCATATCCATTTGATGCAACCAGATGACGGAGCCCCTGAGATAGCTGCCCCGCCGATGACTACTACTACCACCTCGAGAGTGGTTACTTCTACTCCTGGCCGACAACCAAGAGTAGGATCGGAGGGTCCCAGGCAGGAGGCCTGCGCCTTTCGATTGTAGCTTTTGTTTTGTCCCGCCTTGTTAAAGGCTTATCTCTTTGTCTTATGTCTGTACTCAGATATCTAATGCTTCCGCTGATGCTTGTTTGGCATCAAGCTTATGTATTCGAGCCCTCGAGGCCCTGGCTTGTAATATAATGCTTGTATGCCTTTATTTATGTTTTAAAGTTGTGTTGTGATATCTTCAAGTGAGTCCTTAGGCTTGATCGTGTGCATTTGCGTGTATGATTAGTGCATGATTAAGCCGGGGGCGTCACACTCCTCTCCACCGACGTATTCGACTAGGACTCTTGTTATCCTAGGCCTCCGGTACATTATATAAGCCGAAGCCAGGCTAGTCGATAGATCATTACGACATCTCATATATGCTAGATCGTTATGACATTCATCATCATACCCCTAGGGTTTAGACCACAACATATGATCTCGAGGTAGATCAACTCTGTACTTGATAATCCATCAATATAAACAAGAGCAGGACGTAGGGTAAAACATCGTGTCCCTCGTTCTTGTTACCATTGATCCGAGAGTCCACAGCTCGGGACCCCCTACCCCGAGGTCTGCCAGTTTTGACACCGATAGATAGATTATATACACTCTGCAGAGGTTAGCACACTGTACCCACACCACAGAACCCATGGCCTCGAACTCCCATTCGGGTGGACCAATGGCGTTCCGACAGAACCAATCTATTCCCATGACACTCTCCCGGCCACTCCGACCAACTCCCCTTTGGGCTAAGTCCTGGGTGGCCCCGATGTCACCTCGTGACACCCAACAGCCACTTTCGTGGCAAAACAAAATGGTCCCAAACGGGGACAATGGTACCAAATCAACTACGGGCACACAAGGCTATGCCTGCCTACCGGGCCAGGGTAGCGCAAGCGCATAACCTTCCCTAGTTGGAGGCACCGGCGAGAGGCATAACAACAGACCGAGAAAGGGTCTCCCCATGAAGGCAAATGTGGTTGCACTGGGAAGCTCGATTCGGTGGCACCATGACTTGATCAACAGCATGTTCAAGTTGGATTATTATCAGGTTTCAACTTGCGAAGAAATATTTCCGAGTCATAGTATGCCATGAAGATGCAACAATATCCATATGCACCATTTCAACATAATGCCAGTATGAACTTACTCATGCTCATGATCATGTTACTCTACTGCATAATCTTAACCAAACAACTTAACTACCACTGAAAACATAGCAAACATAGCATAAAAATGAAACTAGCTCAAGTGATGTTATTTTAATTTTCTATATGCATTATATGGGACCATATTCAAGTGAATATCATAATCATTGAAATGTCACTCTTGCAAATATTTGTGATGGCTTGCCTTAGTGCAGAGGAGGGTCACAATCCTCCTGGTTCTCCTCAAGGCAGCAAGTTCCTTCTGAAAATAATTAAAATAGCAAAAAGAAAATGTCACATAA
Source organism: Thinopyrum elongatum (assembly GCA_011799875.1). Classification (NCBI taxonomy): domain Eukaryota; kingdom Viridiplantae; phylum Streptophyta; class Magnoliopsida; order Poales; family Poaceae; genus Thinopyrum; species Thinopyrum elongatum. Next base: position 562,127,566 of record CM022303.1, on the reverse strand, counting down.
TACTTTTATATGCACCAGAAAATATCTACAATAAGCAAAAATCTCAACTTTTGCATGCTGATAGAGGAGTTCAAGACAAAACCAATGCAAAAAAGAATCATCTCATTTGGACTTGTAGAATAAAAGCTAGAGCTGGTCAAAGTTTGGTCAATTTTCTGGATTAAATGATTTTTTGAAAATAACCAGAGGGGGTGACGTCGAAGGCGTATTTGTGGATTACGCCTCCACTTATACCGCTTCGGGGGAGTGAGAGAGAGGCTGACAGGTGGGACCCGCTGTTAGGGTTAGAGGAGAGAAAGAGAAACAGAGGGCGGCGGCTCTGTCGCCGGTGGTTCTCCGGCGAGGAGGCCACGGCTGACGCCGGCGAGTGGATGGACGGATGTGCTACTGCACGGCGAACACGTACGTACCAGTAGCTCGGTCGGAGGTGGACGGACGGTGTCGCGATGGTCGTCTCTAGAGGCGTCGACGGAGGGAGCTCGTCGGAGTTGGGGATTCCGGCGAGGCAGGGGCATTCCAGCAACTCCAGCAGCACCGTCCCGTCCAGGAGAGCACCACGAACATGCCGGAGGGGTTGGAAGATGTCGAGGAGTGCCAGAGGAAGCAGGGCACCGAGAGGGGATCGGCGGCGATCTCTGGTGCAGAACGGCAGCCAAAGGCCTGCCTGGCCTGGCCGCGGCCTTCTACGAGAGGTTTGGAGGTTAGAGGAGGTGGGTGGTGTGGCTAGATGAGCTCGGGAGGGGCTCTATATAGGCACGGCCGAGGCAGGGTTCGAGGTTGCCAGAGAAGTCTCTGGAGCGGAGAGCGGCGACGAATGGGGCTCGGAGTGGATGGGAGGGGTCGAGGGGCTCACGCGGTCACAGTGGAGGCAAGGGGCCAAGCATAGGGCGCGGGAGGGCGACGGCACAAGCACACGGGTGCACTGTGCTCCCTGCTCCGTCGTGGCCGGTTCTGCAGCGGCTGTCGCCGGTGTCGGGGAGCTCCAGCGAGAGGTCAGGGGTGATGTGTCGAGGCTCGTGAGGGTTGGAGACAAGCGGGGTTGGCCTGGGGCGGACGCACGGGCGAGGCAGAGGCAAAACCGACGCGCCGAACACGCTGCGTGCATGCCAGACGCCGTAGCCATACGCGGTCACCGTTTGCACGGGTGAAACACGGTGCACCCGAGGAGTTAGATCATGTCTGGGAGCTTATCCCTGCAGTGCTTAGTCACTCTGTGCTGATGGATCGAAGCCAGGGCGACTGGATGAGACTTGAGCTTCTTGGCAAGTTTCTGGATAGAAACTTGTGAGGATATTTGAGAGAGTTCTAGAGAGATTTAGGAGCTGAAACTTGGGGCTTAAGGGTTACTTAGGAAGGTCATTAAGCCATAAAAATTTCAGCTCAAGAAAATTTGTCAAAAATGCACTTGCTTCACAAAGTACCATTTCTGACCAGAATGAAAATGATTTTCTACAGCAAAAATACTCCTCATAACCATAGGATATTTTTGCATGGGAAGATGAGGCATGGTTCAAAGAATATTTGGGAATTTTCTCAGATTTTTGGGAGCAAGAAAAATAGGGGTTGCTTTGGAGCAGAAGCGAAGATAGGTCATTTTCAGAGAGAAAATGAATATTTTTCTTTTGAGAAAAATATTCTAATGACAATATTTTGAGATATCAGAGGGCAAGAGATGCTTTTGGGAGTGAGTGGAGTCACTTGGGTGAAAATCAAAACAATGCCCAAGTGTTAAGTCCAAATGAGTAAATTCAGAAACTCTCAAATTCAAACCAAATTGCAATAAACTCCAGAAAAATAAAAATGGCAAAAACCAGGGTGTCACAAACCTCCCCCCTTAGGATGAATCTCATCCTCGAGATTTGGTTGCTCGGGAAACAATTCAGGGTATGCTGTCCTCAAAAAGTCCTCTCTTTCCCAGGTGGCTTCACTCTCGGTATGGTGTTCCCACTGCACCTTATAAGACTTAACTGACTTGTTGCGGGTGCCTCTTTCCATCTCATCCAGTATTCGGAAAGGTTTCTCTTCATAAGTCAGATCCTTAGCCAGCTCTATTTCAGCCATATCAGTCCGTTTCTCGGGTGGTGAGATACACCTTCGCAACTGTGATACGTGAAAGACATCGTGTATTCCGACAATTCGGGAGGAAGTTCCAATTGATATGCCACTGTACCAACCTTGGACATGACAGGGAATGGGCCAATATATCTTGGTGCAAGATTTCCCCGAGTCTGAAATCTCTTAACTCCTTTCATGGGTGTGACGGAGGTAGACATATTCACCGGGTTCAAAACTGATCTATCGATGTTTGGAATCATAGTAGCTCTTTTGTCGAGACTTGGCCAACTGAAGTTTGTCTCGGATCTCCCATACTTGCTTCTCAGCTTCCATCATCAAATCAGTCCCGAAAATGTGACTGTCTCCGGTCTGGGACCAGTTTAATGGAGTACGGCACTTCCGTCCATACACGGCTTCATATGGTGACATCTTGAGACTGGTCTGATAACTGTTGTTGTAGGAAAACTCCGCGTAAGGCAGACTGTATTCCCATTTGGGTCCTTGAGCAAGGGCACATGCTCGGAGCATGTCTTCGAGTATCTGGTTTACTCGCTCCGTCTGTCCGTCTGTCTGAGGGTGATAAGCGGTACTGTACTTCAGTGTTGTTCCCAAGGCTTGATGAAGACGAGACCAGAATGCTGAGGTAATAGACCCTCGGTCTAAGGTGATGGTTTTTGGCACTCCATGCAGACTGACAATTCTGGACACATAGAGTTGGGCTAATTGATCTGCCCGATATGTGGTTCGGATTGGAATAAAGTGGGCCACCTTGGTCAACATGTCCACCACGACCCATATGGCATTGTTGCCACGAGGAGTTTTGGGAAGACCGGTGATGAAGTCCATGCAGACATCGTCCCATTTCCATTGTGGGACAGGCAATGGTTGAAGTAGCCTGGCGGGTTTTTGATGTTCCGCCTTCACTCTATTGCATATATCACAGCAGGCGACAAAATATGCAATGTCCTTCTTCATTCCGTCCCACCAAAATATTTTCCTGAGGTCTTCGTACATCTTGGTTCCGCCTGGGTGGATCGAGTACGATGATTCGTGTGCCTCCATTAATATCTTCTTCCTTAGAGCTTCTACTTCAGGGATACTGATTCGCCCTCGAAATCTTAGGGTACCTTGCTCATCCATCCAGAAATCTTGAGTCTTGTCGTCGTGCATACGTGTGACGTAATGTTGCAGGAATGGATCTTTTGCTTGGGCCTCGTGAATTTCTTCCTCAAGAGTGGGAGTGACTTCCAACATATTAGTGTTGTCGGCCTCAACGATGGTCAGGTTGAGCTGGGCCATTTCTTCTTGAAGCTCATGAGGCAAAGATTCCATTAATGCGTTCAATGCGGCTGGTTTACGACTGAGAGCATCGGCAACCACATTAGCTTTACCCGGGTGGTAGTTTATACCAAGGTTATAATCTTTGACCAACTCAAGCCATCTTCTTTGTGGGAGATTCAAATTGGGTTGAGTGAATATGTACTTGAGGCTTTTGTGATCGGTGAATATTTGGCACCGCTTGCCGATGAGATAATGCCCCCAAATTTTCAGTGCATGCACAACTGCTGCTAGCTCCAAGTCATGAGTAGGATAGTTTCCCTCATGTGGTCGTAGCTGTCTGATGCATAGGCTACAACCTTGCCATCTTGCATGAGCACGCATCCTAGGCCTCTTCGAGATGCATCGCAGTACACGTCAAATCTTGGATAAATGTCTGGAAGTGTTAACACGGGTGCTGACGTTAAACGAGTCTTCAATTCATTAAAGCTCTTCTCACAATCTTCAGACCATATAAACTATTGATCCTTCTTGAGTAATTATGTCATTGGTTTAGCAATCTTGGAAAAAGCCTTCAATGAATCGACGGTAATAACCAGCAAGTCCCAGAAAACTCCTGATCTCGGTTACCGTCGTTGGTGCTGGCCATTTTAGCACTTCCTTGACTTTACTTGGATCCAGCACTATTCCTTTGACAGAGAGAATATGCCCCAAGAATCCTGCTTGCTTAAGTCAGAATTCACACTTGCTGAATTTTGCATATAACTGGTGGTCACGGAGCCTTTGCAATACTGCTCGGAGCTGTTGCTTATGCTCTTCTTCTCCTTGAGAGTATATGAGGATGTCGTCGAAGAAGACCACCACGAACTTGTCCAAGAAGTCCATGAACACTTTGTTCATCATATGCATGAAGAAGGCAGGGGAATTGGTCAGACCAAAAGACATGATTGTATATTCATACAGACTGTAGCGAGTGGTGAATGCAGTCTTAGGAATATGTTCCTTATTGATCTTGAGTTGATGGTACCCGGTCCTTAAATCAATCTTCGAAAAGATCTGGGCTCCATTCAGTTGATCGAACAAATCATCAATCCTGGGGAGCGGGTACTTATTCTTGATAGTGACATCGTTGAGCTGACAGTAGTGTACACACATCCGAAGACTACCATCTTTCTTGTCCACAAATATGGCAGGCGATCCCCATGGTGAGGAACTGGGACGGATGTACCCTTTCTTGAGCATCTCATCAAGTTGCTTTTTCAGCTCAACTAACTCGGATGAAGGCATCCGGTAATAGTTCTTGTAGATGGGTGATGTCCCTGGCACGAGATCAATAGCAAACTTGAGCTCACGATCTGGTGTCATTCCTGGCAATTCTTCAGGGAATACATCTGGAAACTCACTGACCACTGGGATCAATTCCATTCCTGAGGCTATAACTGTGAAAATCATCTCCTTTTTAGGCATGGGTCTGCGAGCCACAAACTTCGTTGCTTGTCCTTCCGGGTTTATTAAGGTGACTTCTCTTGTTGCCCAGTTGATGCAGACCTGATGCTTTGTCAGCCAATCCATTCCCAATATGACATCCAACCTTGCATATTCAATTGCTACCAGGGTGCAAGGGAAAACAACTCCATGAATATTTATCTCCAAGCCACGGCATACCACATTTGTTTTGAGCATGGATCCCGGGGATTGCACCATCATGCTTTTCTCAAGAAGAGAGCAAGAAAACTGGTTTTGGGCAACAAAACTTCGTGAAATAAAAGAATGGGAAGCCCCGGAGTCGAATAAAATTGTTGCAGGTATGTTATTAATAGGAAACATACCAATGACCACTTCGGGGTTTTCTTGGGCTTCTTCGGCGGAGAGATGATGCACTTGGCCTTGGATAAGCTCTTGCTCGGGGAAGGATTCTATGTGGTTGACTTGAGGCTTGAGGGGTGCATTTGGCTTGCCGTTCTTGGGACACTGCCTCGCAAAGTGCCCGGTCTGTTGATGCGGCTTGAAGCTACGTCGGTATTTCCCCAAAGAGTAAGGGATGATGCAGCACAACGGCGGTAGGTATTTCCCTTAGTGATGAAACCAAGGTTATAGAACCAGTAGGAGAACCAAGCAACACTACGTAAACAGCACCTGCACACAAATAACAAATACTCGCAACCCGACGTGTAAAAGGGGTTGTCAATCCCTTTCGGGCAATGGCGCCAAAAATTGGCAAACGGACGTGAGAGAGTAGTAAGGGGCTGTTTGGATCGCCACCAATACTAGCCCTGCCAAAAAGTTGGCTCGCCCACGTATTTTGGTGGCCGTTTGGACCGGCGCCTGAAAATTGGCTCGCCCAGCGCGCCCTGTGCCCCTCCATGTTAATCGCGCCAATTCGTTGGCGAGTCGCGGGCGCGGAAATGCTCCGCCAAAATATTGGCGCGGTTGTTTGGTGGGCCCTGCCCAGTGCATGCAGCAGAATATGTTGATTTGTCAGCAACCAGCAGTGCTTTTCCACTCTACAAATACGTAGACCCGTGCGTGATTAGCAGCATGCATCAATCTAGATTAAAAAAATGCATGATGTATGCTGCTACGGACAATTAACTATTAGCGGCTTACAAGTGCAACAATGACTTACACTATTATTTTGACGAATTTATTTTCACATCGATTTCATCTAAGTTTTGATCTATATATTTTCTTAATTTTAAACAATAGATGCATTTAAATATTTTCATAACTAGTATGATCATCATGAGGTTCAGATGGTCGCAAACCAAACAAAACAAAGATCCCATTTGCCAAAAAATTTGTGGATATAATGGTCACAATCCAAACAACAACAACTTGCCAAAATTTTGGTCATGCCCATGCTTTGGTCATGCCAAAGTTTTGGTGGGGCTAGCTGGGGCTCAAACCAAACAGCCCCTAAATATTGATAGATCGAATGCCAAATAAAATAAAGTGCAGCAAGGTATTTTTGTATTTTTGGTTTAATAGATCTAAAAATAAAAGTTGCAAATAAAGAAAAGAGCGAATAGCAAAATAGATCTTGAAAGCAAATATATTGGAAAAGAGGCCCGGGGGCCGTAGGTTTCACTAGTGGCTTCTCTCGAGAAAAATAGCAAACGGTGGGTGAACAAATTACTGTTGGGCAATTGATAAAACTTCAAATAATCATGACAATATCCAGGCAATGATCATTATATAGGCATCACGTCCAAGATTAGTAGGCCGACTCCTGCCTGCATCTACTACTATTACTCCACACATCGACCGCTATCCAGCATGCATCTAGTATATTAAGTTCATGGAGAAACGGAGTAATGCAATAAGGATGATGACATGATGTAGACAAGATCTATTTATGTAGAAATAGACCCCATCATTTTATCCTTAGTAGCAACGATACATACGTGTCGGTTCCCCTTCTGTCACTGGGATCAAGCACCGTAAGATCGAACCCACTACAAAGCACCTCTTCCCATTGCAAGATAAATAGATCAAGTTGGCCAAACAAAATCCAAATATCGGAGAAGAAATACGAGGCTATAAGCAATCATGTATATAAGAGATCAAAGAAGACTCAAATAATTTTCATGGATAAAAAGATATATCTGATCATAAACTCAAAGTTCATCGGATCTCAACAAACACACCGCAAAAAGAGTTACATCATATGGATCTCCAAGAGACCATTGTATTGAGAATCAAACGAGAGAGAGAAAACCATCTAGCTACTAACTACGGACCCGTAGGTCTACAAAGAACTACTCACGCATCATCGGAGAGGCACCAATGGAAGTGTTGAACCCCTCCATGATGGTGTCTAGATTGGATCTGGTGATTCTGGACTCTGCGGCAGCTGGAATTGATTTTCGTCGACTCCCCTAGGGTTTCTGGAATATTGGGGTATTTATAGAGCAAAGAGGCGGTTCGGGGGGCACCCGAGGTGGGCACAACCCACCAGGGCGCGCCTGGGCCTCCAGGCGCGCCCTGGTGGGTTGTGCTCCCCTCGGAGCACCCCCCAGGCACTTCTCTGGCCCACTAGATGTCTTCTGGTCCAAAAAAAATCTGCAAAAAGTTTCGCTACGTTTGGACTCCGTTTGGTATTGATTTCCTGCGATGTAAAACACATGCAAAAAACAGCAACTAGCACTTGGCACTATGTCAATAGGTTAGTACCAAAAAATGATATAAAATGACTATAAAATGATTGTAAAATATCCAAGAATGATAATATAACAGCATGGAACAATAAAAAATTATAGATACGTTGGAGACGTATCATCTGTCCACAAGAGAAGCATGCGTTGCTACGCTGACAGTCCTCCTGTACAGGGTTGGTCACAATATTCTTGACTCGGTTGTCAGTCTTGTTGGTATTCTACTGCCATGGTGGCTTGAACTCAAACTGAGGCTGCTGCCAAGTACGAGCCTTCTGAACTGGTTGTCCGTCCTTCTTGGGCTCGAACTTGCGTTTGCGGTCGTCATAAGCTGGCTTGTTGTCATGGACGAGCTTGTGCTCCCTTTCTGCGATAAGAGCCTTGTTCACCAAATTCTGGAAGTTAGGGAAGTCAAGCATGCTGAGTGTGCATAGGAGGTGTTGATTGAGTCCTCCTAGGAATCGGTCGATCTTTCTCTCATCGGTGGCCACATCATAGAGGGAATAACAAGCCAAGTGATTGAACTTGTTTAGGTACTCACTTACTGACAGGTTCCCTTGAGTGAGAGCGAGAAACTCACGCTGCTTGACCTTCATGATACCGGCGGGAATGTGGTACTTGCGGAACTTGTCCTTGAATTTATCCCAAGTGATCTCATCGTCCGCAGGCCACATGGTCTTAGTATTATCCCATCATATAGAAGCGGCTCCTTCAAGATAGTGAGTAGCGAACGGAACTTTGTCAATTTCTTCGGTGTGAGCAATCTCTAGCTTCTTCTCAATAGTCCGCAGCCAATCGTCAGCTTCCATAGGATCAACAACTTGACTGAAACTGGGAGGCTTAGTCCTCTGAAAATCTGACAGCTTGGAGTGATTACCATACTGATTCCCATTCTGACCCACCATAGCATGTACGCTCTTTAGTAATTCAAGTAAATCTTGGTTTCTTCTTTCCTCGAACATTCGCATAATTTGCTCTGTGGTAGGTGGATGCGGTGGAGGAGGTGGTGGTGGTTGATATAGGGTTCGGGGGAATGTCCTGCCTGTCTGGCGGAGCGACGAACGGGAGTATCGTCACCCGCATGACTGCTGCTACCTCCTCTTGTCATCCTATTTATGTTTCCCAATACGAAGCATCGAGATGAGCAACATCCATAAATGGGAAAGAAAAGCAAGCGACAAAGTCCGAAAGGAAAGCAACGAGAAACCAAGGCGAATAATAAAAAGAAGTTCCAACATAATTATACATAAACCCATACATGAAAGGAAATAGCATGACAAGTACGACTACACTCATACAACCCATCATCATGACAACCTCGGCTACTCCTGAAGAACTAATGCTCCGTTGATCCTGCTAGGATCTCCCCGGACTCGGTCTCGGATCTTGAACTGATGACGTTAACGGAAACCTCCGGGTTAAAGGAAACACGATGACGCTGCCTCGAGGGCTCTCCCTGAGGGGCAGGTGCTGGGTGAGACTGAAGCATAGGGGCGGCGGGAGTAGCGAGAAGTAAAGTCCAATCGGCAGGAGACTCGTGGGTAGTCACTGTCGAGGTGTCCGAGTTACTCTGAGGTGTAACCAGAGTAGCTGGCAGAATAGTAGCTGGAGGAACATATGGGGTAAACCCAATGGAAGGTGGAACGAAACTAGACCTAGCGGCAACCAGCGTTGTACGAGTATGAGTCAACTCTCGGGCCAACTCGAAAAGCAGAAGATAACTAGCAGTGATGTATCGAGAGAGGTGGCTGGATGAACGGTCGCACGCCGGATCAATGGAAGGGAAACGAATACTACCATTATCAAACATGGACGGGTAGTAGTAGAAACCTGAATGATGCTGCATCCGGACCTCGTTGTAACGCAGATCAACGAGAGCCTCGAACGCAGCAAACTGGATAGCCTGTCCTGGGGTCAGGGGCGGAGCCAGGATTTAGGCATGAGGGGGGCGAAGAAGATAATCGTAGCTAAAGAGAAGGAAAATTTCCAATATGGACTGGCCTTTGGCGCATTCATGCCTCATTGTCCATGTCCTTGTAAATCATATGAATATCGCCATTTAATGAAACGCTAGCAAATTGAACTGTGGGGAGCCGTTTGCAGCAAAAAGGACGGCTCTGTTTGTTCGGTCCATGTTTTTCCCGTTATGTTATTCCCAATGCAACATTGATATCAAATCACAACAATATATGTTCACAACTAAAAAAGTACTATATTCCTCCTAGAAGAAATTTAGATCTATGGCCGGCAATAAGATCAAACCAAATTAAAAGACATGTTGAATAGTAGATTAATCTGTTGAAAGTGAAATAATATAAGCACACTAGTTGACTATAATCTATGGGATGCGCGGGGGGGGGGGGGGGGCGGATGTACTAGTAATCTGTAATCTAAAAAAGCACATCGAATCTAATTGAAAATAGGCAAATCCGGTCAGAAATTTATCCATTGCACGATTTATGCAAATATATTATTATTAACTAGACCAGTATAGATCTGGTTCATAGAAAATCATACTAGTAGAATGTGATCCATGGAAAACAGTAATTACTAGTGTACCTTCAGGAATGAAGAACATATGCAGAGATCCACGGACTTTAATTTGGAGCAAAGGCAGAATTAAATAGAGGCTGAACGCCATGGCTAGTAACAGCTTTGACGGCGGCGGCAAGCAAGAAAGGGATCAGTCGGTACTCGGTAAGATCGATTCTTGACGACGGCGGCGGCTAGGTCTTTGCGTGAAGGTCTTGTATGCCCAGACCCTAGAGAGCGTCCGTGAGAACTTTCAGATTTTCATAACACCACGCTGGCCTCAATGGCCTGAACATGGGCTGAATTAGTGGGCTTTCCTATATATAAAAAAGATTTAGGACTGGGCTTAATGAAGGTATTAATTAATAGCTACTGAGATTAGCACGCTACGTACGGTTTGGGGGGGAGCAGGGGCGTCCAGATTGTTGGGGGGTGCGAACGGTTGGGGGGAGACCCCCTCCGGGTCTCCGCCCCTGCCTGGGGTAGAAGCGAAACCACTCCTAGAAGAACGAGTGTAAGCACCGGACACAGAGCTATGGTGCAAGGTGACCTCCGCGTGGTACTCGTACACTGAGTCTGCCAGTCGCTCCCGGTACACCTGGTACACCGGGTCATCGCCATCAGGGTAGAGTCGACGCTACACGTTCCGAAGAAGATGCGGAGAAGTGTACGATGCTGGCTCAGACTGGTACGGGTACGGCACTGGAGTCATCTACACTCACAATCATTAGTCGGTTAGTAATAAAAATAAACTATATGCATGCAATGCAATAACCAGATGCAAACATATACTACCGGCACTCAAGACTACTAACTACCGTTTAACTAGCGCGTTAGCTGTCTAGGGCGTCCTACAGTCAGCGTGGCTCTGATATCAAGCATTGTGGCACCCCGGCTCAGAGCAACCGGTTTACCTTACATTGCCAGCCCATGGATCATGTCTTCTGGCAACACACAACAACTTTGTACAGATAGACAACCGCTTTATTGATACATAGGTTCGGTGGTACATCAAGTAGCGAGGCCAAGCGGCACACACGGTACTGCTGCACATATGTACATTATTTAATGAACATGATAGGGGCCTCGAGCACGACGATAAAGCTACGCGGCAGCGGAAAGACGACGTAGAAGGACTCCATCTCACAGGGACACTGATGTGGACACGGCCTAGACTGCGATGTAACGATGCAACTCCAACCCTGGTACAGCTTCTCCTGAAACTGGCATGACACGCCAGGTGAGTACTTTGAATGTACTCGCAAGCTCACAACAAATAATGCAACAATGGCAAACAACAACATGATATTTAAGCAGGTTAAATGCAAGAACTAGCATGCTACTCATGAAGTGACAGTGCTCATAACAGGGTCTCTCGGACCCCCTTACCATCTTGGTTACCTCGTAACCACGAACATCATCTTACCACGGTGATCATCTCCGGATCACAAAGGAAACCATCTCGATGGTCTCAACAACTTCACCATCATATCCAGTGCCACAAGTATAACTTTAGTGTGTAGGTTAAATATTTCTGTTGATCCACGGTATGACCTACTACAAACTGTGTCCAAGACCGAGGACGCGGCTATCGATAGATTATATACACTCTGCAGATATTAGCACACTGTACTCACACCACAGAACCCATGGCCTCTGATGTGGACATAGCTACTATAAGTACATCTACAAATATTACATGAAACACCGCTGACACAATTGCACCTGGACCTATGTCTAAAGCACGAACGAGACAAATAAATGACCAGGTACTATCGCTCATTTGTATATATAATTTAACCGACAAGAATGTGATGTTACCTTGTATTCTGATTTATCTGTGCTCAGGAATAAAAATATCAAAGAAATAATTAAAGGAGATCAGCCCTCTTTGCATGCATGCCCTCCATTGTCGTTGCATGCATGGCGTCAAACACCAAACCATCCCGCTCATCTATCATGCCTGAGGCGCAGGAAGCCAACGCCCAAAAGGCCAACAAGTTTGTTTTGGCTACATGGACAAGAGGAGTAATTGGGTCCAAAGGATTTTTAATACTACATCACGTTGGGCCAACATGTCCGCACAGACTCGTGAAAACCAACCATGCCCGACCTAGCACTAGCAAGGACCTGGACACAGGCAGCGCGTGAGACAACGCGCAGTCAGACCATCGCGTTTTGCATGAATATTAAAGACATATGATCTAATGGCTCTAGATTAGATGTGAGATAATTATTTCACATCTAGATGTGAAATAGCAAACCCGTATTGAAATATTCAACACAGACGTCGGGGAAATAATTGTATATCGGTATCTTTATAAATTTAAAACCTTAGTTATTCAAATTGTACTAGTCACTTATACTTAGGTATATATTCAATGAAGTTCAAAGGAAGTACTCTCTCTTTTTTTTCTTTTTAGTCTGGATATAAAAAATTTCTGAAGTCCAATTTCATAAAGTTCGACCATCATGACTCGTTTACAAATAGTGGATTCGTGGGGTGATTGAAGTATTTTATGAGGAACTGTAACAAATCCGGGTATTTTGAGGAATAAGGCTTGCAATTATTAGAAATTTCCAAAAAAAAATCATATTTGTGAAGCAGAAACATAATGGTCAATAGGTACGCATATTGTGTTTTCCGTCTTGTGTTTCTGGGCAGTGATCTGGCAAATTGATTAGCCCCTAGGATTAGGATCCTTTTTTCATAGAAAAAATATCAACATTCACAATCCAAAGTTAAATATCATTAGATGTATCAGAAAATTAATTTTCATACTATATTACTTTAGTATTGTATAGTGTTGATATTTTTAATGTAAATTTGGTCAACTTTTGGTATAGATTGACTTAAACAAATTTTATATGTGGAGTGCTAAAAAAACGGAGGAAGTACAGGAAACTCATATATATGTGTTGTTTCTAGCGTTGGTTGTTATTTTTGCGCGGCCCAAGAGCATTGTACAATGTACTCTCCCTCGGTCTATGAAAAGAGGGTTTGTTATTTTTGCTCTAAAGGAAGGGATGGTCACGGAATCTTCAGAGAAGCAAAAACAGTTGTGGACAAGACTTTGGAAGCTTAAAGTTGTGCCAAAGGTGCGTGTGTTTTGGTGGCGAGTGCTAAGGGGAATTCTTCCAACTGAGAGCACTTTAAAACACAGACACATAGCCGATTTGGCAAGGTGCAAAGTCTGTCTTGATGCGGACGAGGACATGTATCATGCATTGATTAAATGCACTCATGCGAAGCTCTTCTGGAAGGAGGCGTGGGAATCCTTATTTGTCAAGCTTCTGGAGCTCCATACAGAAACATGGTCAAGGGACATTTTATGTGACCCTAGGTTTGATGATGTGGATCAAGCAAAAATCATCACTGTCATGTGGGCGATTTGGACGTCCAGGAATAATATAACGCATGATAGGGCAAGCTTGGATCCGTTTTGCTCTATGAAGATGACCAGAGAGGCCTTGTCATTGCTAGAACTACCTCAACAGCATGCAAGGATCCTACCAAGTCATGGTTGGAGACCTCCTGACGATGACTGCATCAAGATCAATACCGATGCTGGGATTTCAATGGAGGCTAGGCTGTGCGGACTGGGAGGTGTTGCCAGATCTTCTAATGACTTCTTGAGTGCCTGGTGTAAACCTGTCCAGGGCATTACTGACCCACTTGTTGCAGAGGCACTAGCTCTCCGTGAAGGTGTGGTGTTTGCTCAGCTACGTGGCTTTGTGCGAGTGGAGATGGAGACCGACAGTTTGGAGGTTGTCAATCTTTGGAACTCGCGCCGTTCTTCGCTCTCGCTAATAGCTCCAGTGTTACTTGATATTGAGGGACTAGCTTCTACTTTTTCCTTTTTTACTATTCGTCATGTAAAGAGACATGCCAATATCCTCGCCCATCTGTGTGCAAAACATGCTTGCACGTTGGAGGGGATGGAGTGTTGGATGAACAATCCTCTAGGCTTACTGATCACCAGTCTTATGGCTGACAGTGCTGGAGCCCTTTCGTTTTAATAAAGCCCTCATTTCCCCACACAAAAAAAATTTGCTCGAGTCAAAAAATAAATAGTTTGATCAAGTTTGTGGGAAGAACCATCAACAACTACAAATTTAAATAGATACAATGTAAAACCAAATTTTATCATCGATTTAATGATATTAATTTGGAATTATAAATTTTGGTACTACCTTTGTTTCTAAATATAAGATGTTTTGACAATTTAAATTAAACTATCAAAACGTCTTATATATATGAACAGAGGGTGTAGTTTTTACTACATACAAATTTGATTAAATTTTGTGTCGTTTGACTTAAAAAAAAACTATAGGCCTTCTTTTTCAGAGACGAAGGAAGACGAGGGGTAGTAGCTATAGCGGGATGTACAATGCCTCTTTCCCAAGAATGAGGAACACCATTGCGGGAGTGCTGGTTCCGATGGCGATCACAACGTACGCAGGCCACCTTGCGGTGGGCGCAACGGTGATGTAAACGGCGGTCATGAGGGAGACGACCATGGCGAGGCAGGCAAGGATAGTGAGCCTGTGGCCCCACATGAGCTGGTCGAGCTTGAACTTGACGGGGTCCCGCCATGCCCAGATGAAACAGAAGACGACCACGACGGAGCTGCACATGGCGACGGTATTGGAGATGACGAAGATCTTGAACGCCGCCGTGTGTCCGTGGATGGCCGTGCCCTCGGTCTGGCTGTAACCCCCCGGCATGGTGAAGGTGGCGGCGAAGCTGACGGTGGCGATGAGCGTGGCCACCAGCGTGTAGGTCTCGACGCTGTGCTTGAAGTACTCGTCGTGGCCAGCCCTCCGGCCGCGCAGCGACTGGTAAGTAGCGATCGGAGGCAGCTGCTGCTTCTGGCACCTGCAGGCCTCGTGCTTCTTGAGCTTCTTCCACAGGTACATCTCGTAGGTGTCCATCTCCTCCTCGCTGACGCCACGCTTCTCGATGAGGCTGCGCGCGGACTGGCCCTCCCGGTTGAGGATGCAGGGGTTGACGCGGCGATCCTTGATCAGGAGCAGCGCCGACTGGACGCGCGACAGGGCGGCGGCGAGGTGCAGGGGCGTGTTGCCGCCATGGTCGACGCGGTTGACGATCTCCTCGGGGCGGACGTGCTTGAGCAGGCGCTTGAGGGCGTCCACCTTGCCGCTGGTGACGGCGACGTGGAAGGCGTTCCTGCCCTTGCTGTCCACCATCTCCGCCGCGTCGGGGCAGTGCTTCAGCAGCTCCACCATGGCCTCCGTCGACCCGTAGTTGGCGGCCACGTGCAGCGGCGACTGCAGGTCGCGGTTGCGCCTGTAGGCCAGCTCCACCTTCCGGTTCAGCAGCAGCTTCACCACGCGGGCGCTGTTCTTCTGCGCCGCGTAGTGCAGCGCGTTGTTCTCGCTCGAGTCCGTCAGCGCGATCTGATCCTCCGGCGTCGCCTCGAGCAATATCTCCACCACACCTGCTTGCCTCGCCACGTTGCAGTTACACGATACAGGACGGGATCAACGAAAATAAGGCGATACTTACGGCTGTGGCCGCCGAGGACGGCCTGGTGCAGGGCGGTGCCGCTGACGGAGTCGGAGGGGACAAACCTCTCGCGGACCCAGGGATGGATGACGATCTTGTTCGCGACGTCCGCGAGGCCCTCCCGGGCGGCGATATGGAGCGGCGACTGCTTTTTTGCGTCGAGCGCGTGGCCGCAGCTGGGCTCGGCGTCCAGCAGCTTGAGCGCCACGGCGCTCCATCCGTGCTGCACCGCTTGGTGCAGCGGGGTGTCGCCGGCCTTGTTGGCCATCAACAGAGGCCCCTGCGCCTCCGCGCTACCAGGTCCAGGCGTGCTCGGCCAAGGTTCCCCGGTCTGTCCATCCCGCGCGGCGGCGGAGGAGTGTGTGATGAGCAGCTCCACCACGCCCACCTTCCCCGACCTGGCCGCCAGGTGCAGCGGCGTGTCGCCGTCGGCGTTCTTGCTGACGAGCAGCTTGCGGTCCACGCCCAGGGCCTCCTCCGCGAAGCCGGCATGGCCGAGCTCCGCGGCGATGTGCAGCGCGGTGTTGTCCTGGGGCGTCTTGGAACCAAGGATGTCGGGGCGCTCGGCCGCCAGCTTCCACAGGCTCGCCACGCTCCCCTGCACCGCCGCCGCGTGCAACGCTGGGTCCATCCTACCTACGTACCAACTAGCTCCTACCCTTAACCCTCCTCTTCTGTGCTACCTAGCTCGATCGTGGAGAACACCGCGCCTGAGTTGATTGGTCATGCGAATGAACAAATTGTGACGGACAACGGCTGGCTTCCTTGCTCCCCCCTTGAACTTGGAACTGATTTTTGAACCGGTGCTGCGGTTACGTGCACTTGGGGGGTGCTTTGCTTGCCAACCAACGTTGGTATATGCCTCACGCTGTCACCTCACTTCAGCCAATCCAACGCTCGATCCGGTTACAGCTACTATATACTAATCATCGAAGGCGCGCGTTGCTGCGCCCATCCATTTTTGCAATAGAACGATAGGAATCACAAAAAGTATAAATGCATTAAAGATGAGAGTTAAATTTGCATACATTTACCCATGTATTTGTTGGTTACCAAAGAGAGGAATTTAATGAATTTGCTTGGAAATAATGTGGTGCTAGGGCACAGTATAAGTTAAGAGTCGAAGTAGATAGGAATTAGGAAGAGAGGAGCACAAAAATTATTTGGAATAATTCCATAAACTAATCAAATACAAAAGACTGATGAATTCAAACTTTAACAATCACTAAAAAATTATCATGCGAGAAAAAGTTTCTTAATATAACGCAGAAACAAAGAAATAGACACCTCATTCTTAAAAATTACAAATTAAGATCCTTTCCAAGATATAGAACGCGTCATTCCTTGTTAAAATGCAGAGGTGATCCGATGTTGTCAAATAGAGTACATGCAGACATAAGTAGTGATTGGGTTAGTGATTTTTTAGGACAAAAGCATAGAGTATAAACATATACACCAACGGGCATGATATACCTGAATGGATGGGATCTGAAAGGGAGTTGGATTTGAGGCCTCTCATTTACAGCTGCCATCAGGAGAGACGAGGGGCAGCAATAATGGATGAGACCATGAAAAGAACTTATGGGAAAGAAAGAAAAACTAATGCTCCGCTTGAGTTGTGCATCAAATCATCTTGTTCTTGTATCACGGCTAGGTCATGTAACATCAACCCCATCAAATGTACATGGAATCTTATCAAAACTTTCTAGATCAAACGCTGCTTCCTTCCAACTACTTGACACCAAACTTACGCAAATAATGGAAGTTTTAGTAGGATATCAAGTAGCAAAAACAGTGCAAGTACATTTCACAAAAGCATAACCTGTAATATTATTATAATAAATAGTATTTGATCAGGATCCAATCTCATACATAGATTAATCCAAAAGTGATATAAACTTGATTTGTTACAACAGTGAGCCCTTCCCTTGGTAATATCCAAGAATGGTACAACTTAGAAGACAATACTTAGGTTTTCACCAAGGGAATGAAACATTAATCTTCATTGCCAATTGAAACAAAAAAATATATGGTGCACCATTAAGTGTGATTAAATTGCGATAACTGATCTATCTTATGTAACTAAACCTAATAAATTAGTACACCACAACCACTTTTTTTATCTGTTTTTTTGATAGCTAACGACTCATGCCAAGCGGTTACCTCTTTCTAACAATCGAATCACAGAAACACTGAAATTTTGTATCATATGGAGTAAATTCTATAATGGTCGGTAACAAACGGTAAGATAGACTTCACTGGAATAAGAAAAATAGTCTCAAAGTGGTATGCAAAAGTTATGGAGATGCTCAAGATCGGATTGAAAATTAAAGTTAAATTAGACTTCAAAAATATGCATGCACCTTGTCAAGGCCTGTTTCTCAAAGCTCAACCTTTATCTCTGAAATTCATTTCTATTTGCCTGCAAAATAAAAAGATCACCCTGCAAACATAACATGTGACACTATCTTATTAGCATGCATGGAGAGAAAGTTTTAGTGCAATCAGAACTGATGATATAGCAAATTGCACAAAAAGTACAATAAATAATAGTACAAGAAGGGGAGCAACACAACAAAAGGCAATTCTAAAGTATAACAGGGAAGGGGAAACAAAACCCCGATGAAGGATGGAGCAGAGGGATCTCAGAAAATCATATTGCACAAATGAAGTTGTGCATATTTATCGGTATATGCCACACACTATAAGAAAGTCACCAATTGATGCCATAATCAATGTCTCAAACGCATGATCTGCTACACTTTTCAAAAGCATATTTCAAATTTAGAAATGCTTAAAACTAACTAATTGGCCCTGGATGGAACCAAATGGAAACAACTAAGACAGTTGATTGACACCAAATGCAAGTACCTAGCAGAAGCAAAGGTACTGTTGTCAATTTGAATCAAGTATAATTTCCATCTCTCAAGAAACATGTAGTTTATATGACTAAAGCACATAACAGGAAAAAGTTTGTTAGCATAACAAATTTCTGTTGATTCTCTCCTTCCACTGCAAAGTAACGTTAATACATGCAAATATGAAGGAGCTTAAGATAGGGAATCAGTCAGTACACATGAAGAAACAAAATTCAAAGAGTCTCATGCAGGGGTGGTCCGCAGACCTCACGACAGCGGTGTTGATAGGATGGAAGCATGCTCACCCTTTAGTCGAGAGGCGCTGCAAGACCGGAAACAGGGTGCTGAAGGCAACGGAGCCATCTCCAACACATGTACCATAAAAGAGCATAAACTTGCTTAATTTCATTTGCATGTCTGCAATCCAAACAACAATTATGTGTATCATGAAAAGTTACTGAAATAGATGGAACACATTCCTTGAAGTATATAAGCAATTATAGAGTGGAGATTAGTAAACCAAGGGCAAATCATTGTGCATGTGTACCCATATTTGAATATAATACAAGCCCATGAATTTATGGTGAAATTGATAGGACTCAATGTTTCGTCATATCAACATAAGATTTCAAGTCTTAATCTGTAATATAGGACCAATCACGAAAATTGCAGTCTTGATCTGGAGGACCTAAGGTGACGAATGTTGTTGCAAAATAAAAGGTAAAATACAAGGAACTCACTGATGAGGAAAACAATGGACTCGAGCTACTGTAGAGGACGAGTTTGACGGAAGCAGTAGAGATGACGCTCTTGAAGGGAGAAGAAATTGTCTCAGTTCTGACCTTCAGTAGCTAAGAGTGTTCAATATAAATAACCCTGCTACCTAGCATCTCAAAATCATACAGCACTTGATTCAGCATAATTAGTAGACCTAATGCAGAGGATTAGATTGGCTCCTATTTCTCATATTAGTCATGCACTTAGCTATCAAAATCTCAAAGTTTTGGGTGAAAATCATCCATTCAGACAACACTTGAGATGCATGGACGATTATGCAAAACTAACAGGATGGATGCCAATCTGAGACGGGGAGTACCTTCTTGCCGAGGATGACGAGGCCGGGGCTCTCCTGGGGCACGAGGGCGCGAAGGATCTTGGCGACCGCGAGGGGGAGGAGCGGGCGGGCCGGTCGGGGTCATGGAGGACTTGAACGGCGCGGTCGGCGCCCATGGCGAGCGCGGTGCGGAGCGTGTCGGCGGCCTGGGCGGGGCCGACGGTGGCGACGACGACCTCGCGCAGGCGGAGCGCCTCCTCGACGGCGATAGGCGCAGCGTGACAGCCGCCATGGGACCGCGAAGCCCAGCAGCCACCCCATCCTTTTCACCGGCCTCCCGCGACGGCTGGGACCTCTACTCCCTCCCTCGCAGATCAAGCGCTTGATCCATGCCCTTCCAGTTCTCAATCTCTCGCGCAGGGACCATCCACGCCGGCCTCCTCTCGAATCGAATCGCCTTCCTCTCGCAGCGACCGACGCCATTCCCCTTTTCTTTTCTCGACCAGGTAAATGCCCGCGCGTTGCAACGGGATGTACATACTCCAGTGGTTCAACACTAATGGTGTATACTTTTAAGATTCTCCGCCACATCATGCACTTCTCCCTGTCACAGCTATCCCTCTCATCCTCGTTGAGCACCTCGGCCAACAACGTGTTGTTCTTCTCCTCGACCAAGCTCGTGTGCTCCAGCAATTACCTCATGAAGAGGGTCATCGCCGTCGTGGTTGTTGTTGATGGGGTGACAATGTCAAGCAAGTCTAAGTGTTTTCTGACGCTCTTGATCTCCTCCCCATTGTCATCGTCACCACTTCTTGGGGTGTCTTCCGTCAATGCCAAAGCCATTGCGAACTCATTCATGTTAATTTCACCTCCTCCTCCTCCTAATACACTGTAATAAATCCATTAGTCAAACCAAGAAAGATCGGATAGAGGTCAATTAGTTTGTGGACTGTTGAACCAAGATGAGTAAAAAAAATCCTCAAAATTACCATTTTTGTTGCGTTCGGATGACATCATCACTGATTAGCAGTGACATATAACAGCTCATATGCCTGTCTTTGGGGGGATAGGAGCACAAAAATGCATGTATGTGTTGATTCAAAAGAAATAGAGGAGCAAAACATGTGGTATCAACTAAATCACCTTGACAAATGTTTTTCAGCAAATACACATGATATGGACATTGTTGAGAAAAAAGGACTAAAATTTCTAGATTGCCATAATAAGTAGAATGTGTCAAACATCTACGGCAAAGGAGATTAACAATATAATCCAAAGCCTCATCATCGCGGTGTTGCAAGAAGAAAGTTGCCCCCCTATCTTATCACAAAATATATAGAGCATCTTATTTTTCTCATTGAGAAAAATACACATGATATGGACATTGTTGAGAAAAAAAGGACTAAAATTTCTAGATTGCCATAATAAGTAGAATGTGTCAAACATCTACGGCAAAGGAGATTAACAATATAATCCAAAGCCTCATCATCGCGGTGTTGCAAGAAGAAAGTTGCCTCTCTATCTTATCACAAAATCTATAGAGCATCTTATTTTTCTCATTGAGAAATTAAAATCTATCCTGAAATTTAATGAATGAATAGACTGAGGATAACATTACATGATGTCTCAAGTAAAACAAGAAACAATTGTAGGGCCAACATCCTTCAAAAAAAATTGTAGGGCCAACGTGTATGCTTTAGTGGTAACACTGAATTAAAATTGTGGTAAAGGAAATGGGTAGCCTGTATTTCTGAAGGAGATGCATCCATCCACTGGGAGAACATTTATATCCGCCTCTTAACTTAAACCATAATCTTCAGTAGCTTTTATTCATTCAGTTATATCAAGGAAGCCTCTAGCAAAATTAAAAGAAGAGGGTAAGACTCGCATTGGTAGAGCACGGAAAGACATGAATAAATCAAGCATGTGTCATGTTTTGCTATAATATCAGACGACTCACTACTACTTAAACTACGACGATGGCAACGAATGAATTTTGTCAGTTTAGCTCAGCAATAGTACCTCACCTTACGGACTGCTTTGCATTGAACCCCTCAAAAGACAGAGAGACCATTCAAAACGTCAAAAGATTAACAGAAATTTCGTTTGTATGGCATGAACATATAGCAGGTGCACCAACACATAGAGCAGCAGAGAGTAGAGCACAGCATGCACACACTCCAGCCACGCACTCCGGCCATCTATATCACGCACACACAGCAACGCACGCACGCATCCCGCCGGCATCCACATACAGAAAAGCACGCACACATCCCGCCGGCATCCACATACAGAAAAGCACGCACACACGCATCACGCGCATTGGCCGGTGCGATGCACGCATGCAGAGCAAGTATGTACTCACGGAGAGCAAACTAGCAAGCACGCACGCATCCAACCCCGCCGCTGCGCGCGCTGGCAGAAGGTGGGGCAGCAAGGGAGAGTGCACCTTGAAGCCGTCCGTGTGCAAGGCTGGAGGTGCTGGGCCGGCGACGGTGGCGTCAGGGCGGTGCTTGATTCGTTCCCCGTGGCGTGGAGCTTGGTGCGGCAACGCGGCGACAGCTAGTGCTCGGGGATAGAGGGTTCGGGGCGGGGGCAGTCGACCCGACGGCTGGCGAAGTTAACGGGCTCCGGCGGGTGGCGGCTGCGCGGCGCGGCGCTGGGCTGGGACAGGTTAAAAACCTAGCGGGGATTTCTCTCGCTGGCCGCTGTCGGGCGCAGGTGGGAGGAAAAAACCGGAGGGGGCATGCTGTCGAGCGCTGTTTTTTTTGGGCGAACCACGAAGAATTAGAGCAGAACGATGGACGAAGCATAGGGCGGAACGTGGTCAGTTGGCAGGAAATGAAACATTACTCTTTTTTTAAGTAGTAGAGAGATAGAGATTTTTTTAAGTAGTAGAGATACGACCAACCCGGTCATGTCGCTTATTTTATTTTTCTGGAGGGTTTCGGAGATACGAGAGCACGAGCAAAGCGATTGAATGGGCGGGCTGACGGCCCAGTGCACCAGAGGTGCTTCGTTTCGGCCTCTGGAGCAGCAGCCCAAAGGACAGCTGGGCCAGATTACACACAATGCGAGGCAGATTGTTTTCTAGACGAGATCTAACGGCCAGAAACTTCTACATCATGAAAACGGACGGCCGAAAACCCAAATCGTTATAAGGGCAGGGATTAGGTGCGGTTATACTGTCCTTAATAGCAATTTAAATTAAATTCATAACTAGCAGTTAGATACATTACCGAGAGGGCTATCGGTGGTGGCGCTTGAGCAACGTTTCCTTCCTAGAGGCGTTGTTATTGGAGAACCTTTCGTATTGTCTTCGCGATGTTATAAGATATAACTGATGCAAATATGGTCCTTGTTGTAGTTTGTCCATCGTTATTTTGATCGCTTCAGAGTTTTTTTTCCTTCCACATACATTTTTCTCATCGAGTTTCAATTGCTTTTCACTTTTGCCACATGGATTTTTCTTTCACATACATAGCTTTGTTCTTGTATGACTTCACTATTAGCTCATGTGTTTCTTTGTATGTGTGTTGGTATTGATGCTTTATTTTGAGTTGTGTGAAAAAATAATTCTAAAAAAACACACTTCTCCTATTACAAATGATGCAATGGCGATTCTAGTTCTCTCATATTTTGAAGAAATACGGAACAACAATTTTTAGTACAAACCTGCAAGCTGGCAAGGAGCCATGCCTATGGGCACGACCCACCAAAACATGAAAATATGTGGCGGCGGCTAAGCCGACTAGGTTTTCGAGGGGGGCATCCTCCGGTGGCTCCCCTCCACCGATGACCCTCTCGGTCGTTGGTGGTGAGGTAGGGCGCTGGATCCCGCACGTACAAATCATGTAGCTTTAGGTTTAGGGCTTAGTAGCTTAGGTTTTTGGCTGTTCGATATCATGGCTTCAGCAAGGGCGACGACGGTGCCGAATAATAAAGTTTCAAAACCTTCCTCGACACGGCATTTTGCTTGTTGGTGGATGATGGATCTGATTGCTAGTCTGATCAAGTGGAAATGGTGTGGTGGTGCCGGCATCCCTATGGTGGACTTGTGTCCTCCGACTCCATCGTTGAGATGGTGTTTGCTTTAGCGTCGACAGAGCTCAGAGGGTAGTGCAAGAGTGTATGCAAAT
This sequence comes from Thinopyrum elongatum, assembly GCA_011799875.1. Taxonomy (NCBI): domain Eukaryota; kingdom Viridiplantae; phylum Streptophyta; class Magnoliopsida; order Poales; family Poaceae; genus Thinopyrum; species Thinopyrum elongatum. The sequence continues at coordinate 562,103,966 of CM022303.1, read as the reverse complement.
AGTAGTCTGTGTCGACGCAACTGGAAGATAGTGAATCATATGCTAGGTTCGTGGTTGGCAGTTGATAGGTATTGTTTCCACCTCCAACATCATCGTCAAGCAGCGGTGCCAGATCTAGAGTTCGATGGCGTCCGGGGTACTGCCCCGATTTGATGGTTTCAACGGTAATGACTTCGCCTTTGGTAAGCTAATTTGGAGGCCCAAAAAAGCTGCATATCAGTGATGGAGCCGCGTCGAGCTTGGTGAAGAGGCGATCCGTCATATTTTTTTTTTGTGGCTGTTGTCGTGGTGTCAGAGGCAGTGGCGGGCGTTGGTGTCAAGACGGGGGGGGGGGGGGGGGGTCGGCCTGATTGCAGATTGTTTCTTGGTTAGTGGTTCTTTTGTGCAAAGACTAGAGTTTAACTGTTTTTTCAGTTTTGTTAGGTCCCTATTTATGTGACTTGTAATTTGAACTTTATATATGATTGAGACATGTATTATCATAAAAAATAGACGTGACCTACAACAAACACGGTAAATTATCAGAGCAACTCTAACGAATTTCTAAACACACACCCTCAAAATACCAGAAAATCCTAGGCGTCAAATAGACAGGTCTGTTGGTACAGTAGTTCCTGAACGGGTCGGCTCATATGTTTCTTATTCATCTGTTTGGGAAGGTTCCTCCGGGTTTTTTGTGTTTTTCTTTGATTTTTTTAATGGTTTCTATTTGGTTTTGTTTCAGGTTTTTGTCGTTTTCCTTTTTATCTCTTTTTATTTATTATTTTCTTGTTTCCGTTTTTAAGTTAATTTTTTTCAAATTGGTGAACATTTTGTTATTCGAATGAACATGTTTTCTAATTCTTTTAACTTTTACAAAATTCATGTACTTTTGGAAAATACACGAACATTTTATAATATGCTATGACTTTCCCTTATAAAATTACTTCATTTCAGTTTCATTGTAATAATATAGATGATGTAAATTTTTCAAATTAAAATTCAATTTTGATATATTTTTTAATATGTGAATCCCTTGCATCAACACCTTTAAAACAAGACTAATCTTGCTTATATTTTGACTAGTTAAATTTCCTTTTTTCCAATCATATTTCAGTTTCAGTTATTTTGGTTGTCAAATATCACTTATTTTAATCGAATTGCACACATGTCACTCATTATTTCAGATGTTCCATTTACTTATTTCAGTGGTATTCCCTAAAATGTCACTTCTTATTCTAGTTATTCCAATTTATACAAAATTCATTATTTCGTTGTTTCAAAAAAGTGGTATAAGAAAGAAAAAAAACAATAGCCTGCGAGCGTTCGCTATGGGGCATGCAATTGTAAACATCTGTATGGCAAATTCTTCGAAAACACATGGCAGTTTCTTCAGAAACGCATGGCAACTTCTGGCAAAAAGAGGATTTGCTGGCAATTTCAGTCGTAGTGCCTTGTTCACTTGAAAGAATTGCCATGCTCCAACACATAAAATTGCCACATAAAACATTTGTATTGCCATGTACCCCCTAGCAAATGTTTGCTGAATAAAACTACCAAAGAAAAAACACTAATTCAAAGAAGTGATTCCAACTATACGCATTATTTCAGAAATGTCATTTTAGTTATTTCAGAAATATTTCATTGTTCAAAAAACTATTTCAACTATTCTTGATATGTTAAAATTATTTTAGAAAGATTCCATGATTTCGATAAAATGATTTCATTTATTTCAGTATATCAAATAATTGTTTCAAGTATTTTTATTATTTCACAAAGTGCTATCAGAAATAATTCATTATTTCCAAAAAGTTAGTTCAAATATTTACTTTATTTAGGAAGGTTATTTCAACCATTTTCATTATTTCACAAAAATAAAGTTGAATAAATTCTCAACAATTAAAACTCCTCATAAATTTTAAGAAATATTCACACATTTTGAATAATTGTTGACAAATTTGAACAATATTCGCCAAACACCCCAAACCCCAAAAGTGATAGTGTCATTTTGCAAGAAAAAAAAACACAGTCGAACAAAAAGAAACAAAAACATGGAATAAAAAGACACATGGCCCTTAACAGGAAAGCAACATCCCACAAAATAAACCCGATACACAAAACATAAAACAGCCCAATAAAAGTAGCCATATCGAGCCTTGCTGCTTCATGAGGGACAACCAGAAAACACCATACCATGACAACAAGCCCAACAAACACAACTCAGAAGCACGAATCTTGACGCATAAATCCAATGGTATGTGAGTTAGATGAGACATTGTTAACTCTCATCAAGATGAGAATTAGCAAAACCAAACCAAAACGGGACCCCAAGATCACTTTTCATATCAATGGTAATGAACACACGGTGCACTTTCCGAAAAAACAATTCCAAGTGAATGGTATTAATATTATTGAAAAATCTTCGACACTCACTATTGGAATTTTTCAACTACCTCTACCTATTGCCAAAAAGAAATATGAAATGCTTATTGTTGGGGACATGCATATCCCCGTTGAGGTAACTTAGTGTTTTACGAAAGTTCTTCGATTTCATGCTAATTGAAGGTGGTTGTTAATAAAACTTGATCAACCTTATTAATGGATCATTTTTGAGAGGTATGAAGTTGATGAATTTAGTAAGCACAACCTTCTGCTCCCAACTTTTATTTTCTGTTTTTCTTAGTTAAATAAAATAAAATGCCATGTTTTGTCAGTTTTCTTAATTTCCCATGCAATAAAAAAAGACCCAAAAATAAAAGTTCTCAGAATGTCCTGAAAATTTAATACGTTTTTTTCCTGAATATTTAAGAATTTATAGTGCAAATAACATCAGAGGGGGTGCACCAGGTGGGCACAACCCACCTGGGCGCGCCAGCAGCCCCAGGCGCGCCCTGGTGGGTTGTGGTCCCCACGTGGGCCCTCTCACTTATCTCTTTAGCCCATGTCATCACCTACCTCCAGAAAAAAAAATCACCATTGCTCTATCTCTCGTGTTCTTACTCTCAAACCCGCGGATTTCGATCTCTTTGCTCGAAGCTCCATTTCCGAAACTGTTTTGGGGGATTGCTACTTGGTATGCGACTCCTCCATTGCTCCAATTAGTTTTTGCTTTAGTGGATTATATTTTGAATAATTAGCTACTCTTGGTGCTGCTATAGATGAGCTTGCATGTTGAATTCTTAGAATTGTAAATAGTTTGAATGCTCAATATGGCCTCTATGCATCCCTATGAGTAGTTGCTATCAATCTTGTGAAGTTTTGTTGACACAAATTTTATGGACTAAAATTTTCAGAATTTTATTCATAGGAATAAGATGAGTTTCTTTAGGAAGTTTGCTTCCAAGAAGAGCTCTAAGGGAGTCATTGGGGAGTCATCGGATAACGATCTCCACACTCGGAGAAGGGCGGAGGTGCGGCCATGTGAATGGCCGCATAACCCCTTCATGGATGGAGCCGGAATCCGTCAAGAGTTTGCACGATTTGCTGCTAACGCTGGTCTCACCGACTTCATCGCAGCTGAGTGTGAACAATACCATCTCCTTAGAAATTTCTTTGTGCAAAGTTTTCATTTTCTGAGTAGGAATAGTCCTCCTGAGGTGCAGTTTAATTTATATGCCGAAACCCATCAGATACCACTTATTGATTTTTGTGACATATGCTTAATCCCTTCTGACGGGGAAATAAGAGAGCCTAGGCCTGCAGAGTTCGAGGGCTTTTATCGTACTCTGTCAGTGGGAGATGAGAGAGGCGTGTCGTGTGTCACTGCTACTAGTCTGCAGTTTCCTGATGTGCATTATTTTGCTCTATTCATTGCTAAATGTTTAATTGCTAGAGAGAAGGTCGATGCACTCTGTGCTCCTGACTTCACCATTTTACGCCGCGCACTTTACGGCGATAACAGCTATAGCCTAGGGGCTATTATTGCACGCCGTCTGCACCTTAACAGAGCCAAGGGCAAAATCCACGACGGCATTTATGCTACTCGCTTAGCGAGTCACTTTAACGTTGAGATCCGCCAACATGATTATCGTTTACCCAAGGTTTATTTGGATCACCAGGCGATGAAAGATCACCAGTTTACTGATATTAATGATTCTATTAATAATATTCCTTACAACCTGGTTTTCAGTGTGGAAACCCGTGATATTATTCCATTGCCTGCACCTACTTTGTTTGATTCTATTGCCAGGGGCGGATACAGGATCATGCCTGAGGATATTATTGCCTACCGGAATGCCCAGGCAGAGGCAGAGGAGGAGCCTCAGGAGTGGGACGCTCAGGTGCCCGCTCCACAGCACTTCAACGTGGGACCGGATGGCTACTATGAGTGGTGATTACCAAGCTAGGCCAAAAGCCTAAGCTTGGGGGAGTACGTGTTTCCACCGGCATTACATTCATGTTCACATATTTCATTCCAGTTGTCAGTGTCCACACTATTTCATTGTATTATCCATGCTAGATTTATTTTCTCGCTTTCTTCTTATGTGTTTGAAAAACTTTGAGAAAACCCAAAAATATTTTTTGCTTCTTTTCGGTTTTTCTTTCTAGTCTAATTTAGTTGTAATGTTAAAAGAAAACCCAAAAAGATTTCCTTGTTCTTCTTTTGCTTGTTGGGAGCTCTCCCGTGTAAATAGTTTTTCTCGTTTTTTTTTTCTCTTTAATTTGCTTTCTTCAAGAAAAACTAAAAACTCCAAAAATATTTCAGTGTGTTTCTCTGAAATTCTTTTCCTTTCATTGAGTTGTACCGAGGAGAAGACCACGATGAAATTGTTGAGTGGCTCTCATATGCATTGATATTGATCTAATAAAGAGCCCATATTACCTTGTCTTCTCCTTTTTGAATAAAATGTTTGCAGATTCCATCTTAGTCCACGACACTCTTGCACTATTATTATTTTCATATCATTCGGTCGTGCAAGTGAAAGACAATGATGATGATATTTGATGAACTGGCTGTGGCAGAGAGAAATGGGTATGAACTCAACTTGTTCTGTTTTTGTAAATATGTTTAACCTAGTATCCATGATTCAGCCTATTATGATCAAACATGTTTGCAATGACAATTAGAGATTATAGTTTCTCATGCCATGCTTAAGTAGCTAGGAGTGGATAATGATTTATCTTGGACGTCAACATGCATTAAAATGATTGTGATGCGGTATGATGACATGGTATCCTCCTCTGAATGTTTCAAGTGGCTTGACTTGGCACGTGTGGCTTGACTTGGCACGTGTTCATGCATGTAGTCGAATCAAAACCAACATATCATCTATGATATTTATGTTCATGGTGTTCATATCCTACTCATGCTAGTATCCAATGTTACTTATGCATAATGCATGTTTATGACCGTTTTCGCTCTCTAGCTGGCCGCTTCTCAACCTATTTGCTTGCCTTTGCCTGTACTAAGTGGGAATACTGCTTGTGCATCAAAATCCTAAAACCCAAGTTGTTCCAGATGAGTCCATCATATATCTACCTATATGTGGTATTACCCTGCCGTTCTAAGTAAATTTGCATGTGCCACCTCAAAAAACTTCAAATAAACATCTGTTTTTGTGTGCCTGGATTGTTCATAGAGCGACAGAAGGTAGTCGGTATCTTCCATGCTAAGCGGGTTATTCTCATGATGAGTGTTTATTCACTCGTCCTTGCACGAGAGGGGCAGTAATAGGGATTCCCAGTCCCGAAATCAAATTGCAAATAATTAAACAAAACTCCCCCAGGACTGATGTTGGTATGGACGGTACCCGTGGATTCGGCTAGCCGTGGAGTGTGTTTGTTGGTGGAGGGGAGTAAACCTTTACTTTTATCGCTTGGGAACCGCCACTAATGTGTTTAGCATGGAAGATATCGATAATTAATGGTCGCAATAAACAGGAAGGGTGCATTTCTCAAAATTTCATTTATCTCTGTTTTAAAAATCTGAGCTCTGGCACCGCTGCAAATCACTGTTTCCCTCTGCGAAGGGACTATCTATTTAATTTTATGTTGTGCCATCACCTTCTCAAATAAGCGCCAGATCTGAGAGCACTATTGTCATCCTCATGCATTGTGTATAGCTAATGTTGGATGCATCATGACTGGATCTTTTCTACCATGAATTACAATGTTTAGTCGCTGCTTGAACTTTCGAGGTGCTCTGCATTTATGTTTTGCGGTCTCAGAAAGGGCTAGCGAGATACCACTTTTGTTATATTATATCACGATTGTTTTGACAAAGTGTTGTCATTTGAGATATTTTATTATTGCTCGCTAGTTGCTTATGCCATTGATATGAGTTAATATAATCTTTAAGAGTTATTCTTGACATGGTTAGTTATAATCTTTGCTGAAAACCTGGGTGCTACTTAAGCTTATTTATGTAAACAAGAACAAAAGAGTTCGTAAAAGTATTTCTTTTTCACTTTCAGTTTATCAACTGAATTGCTTGAGGAAAAGCAAAGGTTTAAGCTTGGGGGAGTTGATACGTCTCCGTCGTACCTACTTTTCCTAATGCTTTTGCTCTTGTTTTGGACTCTAATTTGCATGATTTGAATGAAACTAACCCGGACTGATGCTGTTTTCAGCAGAACTACCATGGTGTTGTTTTTTGTGTAGAAATAAAAGTTCTCGGAATGGAACGAAACTTTTTGGAGATTTTTTATGGAATAAAAGAAAAATACAGGAGCCAAGAACCACCGGAGGGGGGCCCCTAGGTGAGCACAACCCACCAGGGCGCACCCCCCTCCTGGCGTGCCCAGGTGGGTTGTCCCCACCTGGTGGCTCCGCAGACCCTATCTCCGACGCTATAAAATCACATTTTCGGAGAAAAAAATCAGGGAGAAAGAGTTATCGTGTTTCACGATACGGAGCCGCCGCCACCTCATGTTCTTCATCGGGAGGCCATATCTAGAGTCCGTTTGGGGCTCCAGAGAGGGGGATCTTCGATCTTCGTCATCACCAACCCTTCTCCATCACCAATTCCATGATGCTCCCCACCGGGAGTGAGTAATTTCTTCATAGGCTCGCTGGTCGGTGAGGGAGTTGGATGAGATTCATCATGTAATCGAGTTAGTTTTGTTAGGGCTTGATCCCTAGTATCCATTATGTTCTGAGATTGATGTTGCTATGACTTTGCCATGCTTAATGCTTGTCACTTTGGGCCTGGGTGCCATGATTTCAGATCTGAACCGTTTATGTTATCACCATTATATCTATGTTCTAGATCCGATCTTGCAAGTTATAGTCACCTATTACGTGTTATGATCCGTAAACCCCGGAGTGACAGTATTCTGGATACTTTCCGGTGATGACCGTAGTTTGAGGAGTTTCATGTATTCACTATGTGCTAATGCTTTGTTCCGGTTCTCTATTAAAAGGAGGCCTTAATATCCATTAGTTTCCTTATGGACCCCGCTGCCATGGGAGGGTAGGACAAAAGATGTCATGCAAGTTCTTTCCATAAGCACGTATGACTATTTACGGAATACATGCCTACATTATATTTATGAACTGGAGCTAGTGCTGTATCGCCCTAGGTTATGACTGTTATATGATGAATATCATCCAACGAATCCATCGATCCAATGCCTACGAATTTTCCACATATTGTTTCTGCTAAGTTACTACTGCTGTTACACTTGCTACAAAATTATTGCTATCACTGTTACCGTTACCGCTACTGTTACTACTACTATCAAAACTATCATATTACTTTGCTACTGATCATATTGCTGCAGATAATTAATTCTAGGTGTGGTTTAATTGACAACTCAGCTGCTAATACTTTTAAATATTCTTTGGCTCCCCTTGTGTCGAATCTATAAATTTGGGTTGAATACTCTACCCTCGAAAACTGTTGCGATCCCCTATACTTGTGGGTTATCAGTCTACAAGAACAAGTTGTGTAGTAGACATCAGGGGCACCCTAGGGTTTCCCCTAGGGTGGGCGGCGGCCACCAAAGATGGGGGCGCGCCTAGGGAAACCCTAGGGTGGCTTGCCTCCCAAGCCAGGTGGAGGCAGCCCTAGGGGGGCGCCCCACCTCCTCTGGTGATCATGGGATGGGGTGAGGGGGCGCACAGCCCCTTAGTGGGCTGGTGTGCTCCCTCCCCTTGGCCCATGAGACCCCCCAACACTTGTCGGGGGCCCCCGAAACCCCTTTCGGTTCTCCTGGCCATAACCCGGTACCCCCGAAACAATTCCAGACTACGATACCCTTCGTCCTATATATCAATCTTCACCTCCAGACCATTCCGGAGTTCCTCGTCACATCTGGGATCTCATCAGGGACCCCGAACAACCTTCGGTTACCACTATAACAACTCAACTATACTTATATCGTCATCAAACGTTAAGTGTGTAGACCCTACGGGTTCGAGAAATATGTAGACATGACCGAGACACCTCTACGGCCAATAACCAATAGCGGGACCTGGATGTCCATATTGGTTCCTATATATTCTACGAAGATCTTTGTCGGTCGAACCTCGATGTCAAGGATTCAGATAATCCCGTATGCAGTTCCCTTTGTCCATCGGTATGTTACTTGCTCGAGATTTGATCGTCGGTATCGCTATACGTAGTTCAATCTTGTTACTGGCAAGTCTCTTTACTCGTTCCATAATACAAGATCCCGTGACTAACTCATTAGTCACATTGCTTGCAAGCCTATTGTGATGCTGTATTACCGAGTGGGCCCTGAGATACCTCTCCATCATACAGAATGACAAATCCCAGTCTTGATCCATGCCAACTCAACAGACACCCTTGGAGATACCTGTAGAGCACCTTTATAGTCACCCAGTTACGTTGCGATGTTTGGTACACACAAGGTACTCCTCCGATGTCAGTGAGTTGCATGATCTCATGGTCATAGGAACATATACTTGACATGCAGAAAACGATAGCAATAAACTTGACACGATCATATGCTACGTTCATAGTTTGGGTCTTGTCCATCCCATCATTCTTCTAATGATGTGATCCCGTTATCAAATGACAACTCATGTCTATGGCTAGGAAACCATAGCCATCTTTGATCGACGAGCTAGTCCGGTAGAGGCTCACTAGGGACATGTTGTTGTCTATGTATCCACACATGCATTTGAGTTTCCGGTCAATACAATTATAGCATGGATAATAAACGATTATCATGAACAAGGAAATATTATAATAACCACTTTATTATTGCCTCTAGGGCATATTTCCAACATGAGGCACACGGCGGGTATCGTTATTTTCTGACCTTAACAGATGATTTGAGTAGGTATGGGTATATCTACTTCATGAAACACAAGTTTGAAACATTTGAAAAGTTCAAAGAATTTCAGAGTGAAGTGGAGAATCATCGTAAAAGAAAATAAAGTTTCTACGATCTGATCACGGAGGCGAATATTTGAGTTACGAGTTTGGCCTTCATTTAAAACAATTTGGAATTGTTTCAGAACTCACGCCACCTGGAACACCACAGCGTAATGGTGTGTCGGAACATCGTAACCGTACTTTATTAGATATGGTGCATTCTATGATGTCTCTTACCGATTTGCCTTTATCATTTTGGGGTTATGCATTAGTGACAGCCGCATTCACGTTGAAACGACAGCGTATGAACTATGGTTTGGCAAGAAAGCTAAGCTATCGTTTCTTAAAGTTTGGGGATGTGACGCTTATGTCAAAAGGCTTCAGCCTGATAAGCTCGAACCCAAATCGGAGAAGTGCGTCTTCATAGGATACCCTGAGGAAACTATTGGGTACACCTTCTACCACAAATCCGAAGGCAAGATCTTTGGTGCTAAGAATGGGTCATTTCTAGAGAAGAAGTTTCTCTCGAAATAAGTGAGTGGGAGGAAAATAGAACTTGATGAGGTAATTGTACTTTCTCTCAAATTGGAAAGTAGCACATCAAACAAAACCGTTCCCGTGATGCCTACACCAACTAGATGTAGGGAAACGTTGCATGGAAAACAAAAAAAAAGCTACGCACACGCAAGATCTATCCATGGAGATGCATAGCAACAAGAGGGGAGAGTGTGTCTACGTACCCTCATAGACCGTAAGCAGAAGCGTTTGACAACGTGGTTGATGTACTCGAACTTCTTCGCGTTCCAACCGATCGAGCACCGAACGTACGGCACCTCTGCGTTCAGCACACGTTCAGCTCGATGACGTCCTCTGCCTTCTTGATCCAGCAAGACGGCAAGGTAGTGGATGTGTTCCGACAGCATGACTGCATGGTGACGGTGATGGTGAAGCTATCTCCGCAGGGCTTCGCCTAAGCACTACGAAAATATGACCGGGGGTGTAAACGGTGGAGGGGGGCGCCACACATGGCTAGGCAATTGTCTGTTGTGTGCTAGGCGCCCCCCTCCCACATATATATAGGTGGGAGGGAGGAAGGAGCAGCCAAAGGGGGTGCCCAAGTAGGAGGAATCCTACTTGGGGTCTCTCCCAAGCCGCGCCCCCTGCCTTACATAGGTGAGGGGGAAAGGCAGGGGAGGGCGGCGCCCCCCCCCCCTCCTTTCCTTTCTCCCATGAGAGGGAAAGGCAGGAGGGGCTAGCCCTCCCCCCTTTCCTTACCTAGGGCTGGCCAGCCAGGGAGAGGGGTGCACCAGCCCCCTGTGGGCTGGTCTGTCCCTCCCTTGGCCCATTAAGCCCATAACACCTACCGGGGGTGTCCGGAACCCCTTTCGGTGACCCGATGGCTATCCGGTGCATATCGAAACCCTTCCGGTGTCCGAATACCATCGTCCTATATATCAATCTTTACCTCTCGACCATTTTGAGACTCCTCGTTATGTCCGTGATCTCATCCGGGACTCCAAACAACATTCGGTCACCAAATCATATAACTCATATAACACTATATCGTCAACGAACGTTAAGCGTGCGGACTCTATGGGTTCGAGAACTATGTAGACATGACCGAGACACCTCTCCGGTCAATAACCAATAGCGGAACCTGGATGCCCATATTGTCTCCTACCTATTCTACGAAGATCTTTATCGGTCGAACCGTTATGACAACATACGCAATTCCCTTTGTCCATCGGTATGTTACTTGCCCGAGATTCGATCGTCGGTATCTTCATACCTAGTTCAATCTCGTTACCGGCAAGTCTCTTTACTTGTTCCGTAATACATCATCCTGTAACTAACTCATTAGTCACTTTGCTTGCAAGGCTTCTTATGATGTGTATTACCGAGAGGGCCTAGAGATACCTCTCCGATACTCGGAGTGACAAATCCTAATCTCGATCTATGCCAACTCAACAAACACCTTCGGAGATACCTGTAGAGCATCTTTATGATCACCTAGTTATGTTGTGACGTTTGATAGAACACAAGGTATTCCTCCGGTATCCATGAGTTGCATAATCTCATAGTCGAAGGAATATGTATTTGACATGAAGAAAGCAATAGCAATAAACTGAATGATCATTATGCTAAGCTAATGGATGGGTCTTGTCCATCACATCATTCTCCTAATGATGTGATCCCATTATCAAATGACAACACATGTCTATGGTTAGGAAACCTTAACCATCTTTGATCATCGAGCTAGTCTAGTAGAGGCTTACTAGGGACACGGTATTTGTTTATGTATTCACACACGTATTTAAGTTTCCGATTAATACAATTCTAGCATGAATAATAAACCTTTATCATGAATAAATAAATATAAAATAACAACTTTATTATTGCCTCTAGGGCATATTTCTTTCAGTCTCCCACTTGCACTAGAGTCAATAATCTAGATTACATAGTAATGAATCTAACACCCATGGAGTCTTGGTGCTGATCATGTTTTGCTCGTGAAAGAGGCTTAGTCAACGGGTCTGCCACATTCAGATCCGTATGTATTTTGCAAATCTCTATGTCTCCTTCCTTGACCTTTTCACAAATGGAGTTGAAGCATCTCTTGATGTGTTTGGTTCTCTTGTGAAACCTGGATTCCTTCGCCAAGGCAATTGCTCCAGTGTTGTCACAAAAGATTTTCATTGGACCCGATTGATACGTCTCTAACGTATCTATAATTTATGAAGTATTCATGCCATGTTTACAGCAATTCTATATGATTTTGGTATGATTTGATTAGAACTAACCCGGACTGACGCTGTTTTCAACAGAACTACCGTGGTGTCATTTTTTGTGCAGAAATAAAAGTTCTCAGAATGGGCTGAAAATTTATGGAGAATATTTTTGGAAAATATAAAAAATACTGGAATGAAAAGATAATGGAGAGGAGTCCCGAGGAAACCACAAGGGTGGAGGGCGCCCCCCCTAGGGCACGCCCCCCTGCCTTCTCGTCGCCTCGTTGGCCCCCTTGACTTGTCCCCGACGCCAACACCTCCTATAAATACCAAAACCTCCAGAAATAAACCTAGATCGGGAGTTCCGCCGCCACAAGCCTCTGTAGCCACGAAAAACCAATCAGGAGCCCATTCCGGCACCCTACCGGAGGGGGAAACCATCACCGGTGGCCATCTTCATCATCCCGGTGGTCTCCATGATGAGGAGGGAGTAGTTCACTCTTGGGGCTGAGGGTATGTACCAGTAGCTATGTGTTTGATCTCTCTCTCTCTCTCTCTCTCGTGTTCTTGATTTGGCACGATCTTGATGTACCACGAGCTTTGTTATTATAGTTGGATCATATGGTGTTTCTTCCCTCTCTATCTCTTGTTGTGATGAATTGAGTCTTGCTCTTTGAGGTTTCGTTATGTTGGATTGAGTATTGGATTTGAGAACACTTGATGTATGTCTTGCGATGGGATATCTGTGGTGACAATGGGATGTTGTATTGATTCACTTGATGTATGTTTTGGCACTCAACTCACGGATTCCCGAGGTGACATTGGGGTAATCTATGCATAGGGGTTGATGCATGTTTTCGTCTTATGTTCTCCGTGATAGGAACTTTGGAGTGACTTTTGTTGCACGTTGAGGGATAGCCATATGATCTAATTATGTTATCATTGTTGAGAGAACTTGCTCTAGTGAAAGTATGAACCTTAGGCCTTGTTTCCAAGCATTGCAATACTATTTTCGCTCACTTTTACCACTTGCTACCTTGCTGTTTTTATATTTTTAGATTACAAAAACCTATATCTACTATCCATATTACACTTGTATCACCATCTCTTCGCCGAACTAGTGCACCTATACAATTTACCATTGTATTGGGTGTGTTGGGGACACAAGAGACTCTTTGTTATTTGGTTGCAGGGTTGTTTGAGAGAGACCATCTTCATCCTACGCCTCCCACGGATTGATAAACCTTAGGTCATCCACTTGAGGGAAATTTGCTACTGTCCTACAAAACTCTGCACTTGGAGGCCCAACAAACGTCTACAAGAAGAAAGGTTGCGTAGTAGACATCATCGATGCACTAGGTATTACACATAGATCGGATATGAACTCCTTCATCCAGACTCCTTCATGCGCTGCTTCCGAAGCAACTATGTACTCCGCTTCACACGTAGATCCTGCCACGATGCTCGGCTTGGAACTGTACCAACTGACAGCTCCACCATTCAATATAAATATGTATCCGGTTTGTGACTTAGAGTCATCCGGATCAGTGTCGAAGCTAGCATCGACGTAACCATTTACGACGAGTTCTTCGTCACCTCCATAAACGAGAAACATATCCTTGGTCCTTTTTAGGTACTTCAGGATGTTCTTGACCGTTGTCAAGTGATCCACTCCTGGATTACTTTGGTACCTCCTTGCCAGACTTATGGCAAGGCACACATCAGGTCAGGTACACATCATAGCATACATGATAGAACCTATGGCTGAGGCATAGGGAATGACTTTCATTTTCTCTCTATCTTCTGCAGTGGTCGGGCTTTGAGTCTGACTCAACTTCACACGTTGTAACACATGCAAGAACCCTTTCTTTGACTGATCCATTTTTAACTTCTTCAAAACTTTATCAAGGTATGTGCTTTGTGAAAGTCCTATTAAGCGTCTCGATCTATCTCTATAGATCTTGATGCCCAATATATAAGCATCTTCACCGAGGTCTTTCATTGAAAAATTCTTATTCAAGTATCCTTTTATGCTATCCAGAAATTCTATATCATTTCCAATCAACAATATGTCATCCACATATAATATCAGAAATGCTACAGAGCTCCCACTCACTTTCTTGTAAATACAGGCTTCACTGTAAGTTTGTATAAAACCATATGCTTTGATCACCTCACCAAAGCGTATATTCCAACTCCGAGATGCTTGCACCAGTCCATAGATGGATCGCTGGAGCTTGCACACTTTGTTAGCACCTTTAGGATCGACAAAACCTTCTGGTTGCATCATATACAACTCTTCTTTAAGATATCCATTAAGGAATGCAGTTTTGATGTCCATTTGCCAGATTTCATAATTATAAAATGCGGCAATTGCTAACATGATTCGGACAGACTTAAGCATCGCTACGGGTGAGAAAGTCTCATCGTAGTCAACTCCTTGAACTTGTCAAAAACCTTTTGCGACAAGTCGAGCTTTGTAGACAGTAACATTACCATCAGTGTCAGTCTTCTTCTTGAAGATCCATTTATTCTCAATGGCTTGCCGATCATCGGGCAAGTCCACCAAAGTCCACACTTTGTTCTCATACATGGATCCTATATCAGATTTCATGGCCTCAAGCCATTTATTGGAATCTGGGCTCATCATAGCTTCTTCATAGTTCACAGGTTCGCCTTGGTGTAGTAACATGACTTCTAGGACAGGATTACAATACCACTCTGGTGCGGATCATGCTCTGGTCGACCTACGAGGTTCAGTAGCAACTTGATCTGAAGTTTCATGATCATTATCATTTGCTTCCTCTCTAGTTGGTGTAGGCATCACGGGAATGGATTTCTCTGATGTGCTACTTTCCAATTCAAGAGAAGGTACAATTACCTCATCAAGTTCTACTTTCCTCCCACTCACTTCTTTCGAGAGAAACTCCTTCTCTAGAAAGGTTCCATTCTTGGCAACAAAGATCTTGCCTTCGGATTTGTCGTAGAAGGTGTACCCAATTGTTTCCTTAGGGTATCCTATGAAGATGCACTTCTCCGATTTGCGTTCGAGCTTATCAGGCTGAAGCCTTTTGACATAAGTGTCGCAACCCCAAACTTTAAGAAACAACAGCTTAGGTTTCTTGCCAAACCATAGTTCATACGGTGTCGTCTCAACGGATTTAGACAGTGCCCTATTTAACGTGAATGCGGTTGTCTCTAATGCATAACCCCAAAACGATAGTGGTAAATCGGTAAGAGACATCATAGATCGCACCATATCTAATAAAGTATGGTTACGATGTTCGGACACACCATTACGCTGTGGTGTTCCAGGTGGCGTGAGTTGTGAAACAATTCCACATTGTTTTAAATGAAGGACAAACTCGTAACTCAAATATTCGCCTCCACGATCAGATCATAGAAACTTTATTTTCTTGTTACGATGATTCTCCACTTCACTCTGAAATTCTTTGAAATTTTCAAATGTTTCAGACTTGTGTTTCATTAAGTAGATATACCCATATCTACTCAAATCATCTGTGAAGGTCAGAAAATAACGATACCTGCCACGTGCCTCAACACTCATTGGACCGCATACATTGGTATGTATTATTTCCAATAAGTCATTAGCTCGCTCCATTGTTCCGGAGAACGGAGTTTTAGTCATCTTGCCCATGAGGCATGGTTCGCAAGTATCAAATGATTCATAATCAAGTGGTTCCAAAAGTCCATCTGTATGGAGTTTCTTCATGCGCTTTACACCAATATGACCTAAACGGCAGTGCCACAAGTATGTTGCACTATCATTATCAACTTTGCATCTTTTGGCATCAATATTATGAATATGTGTATCACTACTATCGAGATTCAACAAGAATAGACCACTCTTCAAGGGTGCATGACCATAAAATATATTACTCATATAAATAGAACAACCATTATTCTCCGATTTAAATGAATAACCGTCTCGCAATAAACAAGATCCAGATATAATGTTCATGCTCAACGCAAGCACCAAATAACAATTATTCAGGTCTAAAACTAATCCCGAAGGTAGATGTAGAGGTAGCGTGCCGACGGCGATCACATCGACCTTGGAATCATTTCCGACGCACATCGTCACCTCATCCTTAGCCAATCTTCGTTTATTCTGCAGCTCCTGTTTCGAGTTACAAATATGAGCAACCGAACCAGTATCAAATACCCAGGCGCTGCTACGAGCATTTGTAAGGTACACATCAATAACATGTATAGCAAATATACCTTTGTTCACTTTGCCATCCTTCTTATTCGCCAAGTATTTGGGGCAGTTCCGCTTCAAGTGACCAGTCCCTTTGCAGTAGAAGCACTCAGTTTCAGGCTTGGGTCCAGCTTTGGGCTTCTTCCCGGGAGTGGCAACTTGCTTGCCATTCTTCTTGAAGTTCCCTTTCTTTCCCTTGCCCTTTTTCTTGAAACTAGTGGTCTTGTTAACCATCAATACTTGATGCTCCTTCTTGATTTCTACCTCCGCAACCTTAAGCATTGCGAAGAGCTCGGGAATTGTTTTGTTCATCCCTTGCATATTATAGTTCATCACGAAGCCTTTGTAGCTTGGTGATAGTGATTGAAGAACTCTGTCAATAACACAATCAACTGGAAGATCAACTCCCAGCTGAGTCAAGTGATTATAATACCCAGACATTTTGAGTATGTGTTCACTGACAGAACTGTTCTCCTCCATCTTGCAGCTATAGAACTTGTTGGAGACTTCATATCTCTCAACCCGGGCATTTGCTTGAAATATTAACTCCAACTCCTGGAACATCTCATATGCTCCATGACGTTCAAAACGTCTTTGAAGTCCCGGTTCTAAGCCGTAAAGCATGGCACACTGAACTATTCAGTAGTCATCAGATCGAGCTTGCCAGACATTCATAACATCAGCTTCAGCTCCTGCAGCAGGCCTTTTCACCTAGCGGTGCATCAAGGACATAATTCTTCTGTGCAGCAATGAGCATAATCCTCAAGTTACGGACCCAGTCCGTGTAGTTGTTACCATCATCTTTCAACTTAGCTTTATCTAGGAACGCATTAAAATTCAGGGGAACGGTAGCTCGGGCCATTGATCTATAACATAGATATGCAAAACTATAAGACTAAGTTCATGATAAATTAAGTTCAATTAATCAAATTACTAATGAACTCCCACTTAAATAAACATCCCTCAGGTTATCTAAGTGCTACGTGATCCAAATCAACTAACCCATGTCCGATCATCACGTGAGATGGGGTAGTCATCAATGGTGAACATCTCTATGTTGATCATATCTACTATATGACTCACGTTTAACCTTTCGGTCTCCAGTGTTCCGAGACCATGTCTGTACATGCTAGGCTCATCAAGTTTAACCCAAGTATTCTGCATGTGCAAAACTGTCTTACACCCGTTGTATGTGAACGTAGAGTCTATCACACCCGATCATCACGTGGTGCTTCGAAATGACAAACTTTGGCAACGGTGCATACTCGGAGAGAACACTTTTTATCTTGAAATTTAGTGAAGGGATCATCTTATAATGCTACCGCCGTTCTAAGCAAAATAAGATGCATAAAGGATAAACATCACATGCAATCAAAATATGTGACATGATATGGCCATCATCATCTTGTGCTTTTGATCTCCATCTCCAAAGCATCATCATGATCTCCATTATCACCGGCTCGACACCTTGATCTCCATCATTGCGTCGTGGTCGTCTCGCCAACTATTGCTTCTACAACTATTGCTAACGCATAGCGATAAAGTAAAGCAATTACATGGCATTTGCATTTCATACAATAAAGAGACAATCATAAGGCTCCTGCCGGTTGCCGATAATTTACAAAACATGATCATATCATACAATAACGTATATCACATCATGTCTTGACCATATCACATCACAACATGCCCTGCAAAAACAAGTTAGACATCATCTACTTTGTTGTTGCAAGTTTTACGTGGCTGCTACAGGCTTATAGCAAGAACCGTTCTTACCTACGCCAAAAACCACAATGGTGTTTCATCAAGTTTGCTGTTTTAACCTTCTTCAAGGACCGGCCGCAGTCAAATTTGATTCAACTAAAGTAGGAGAAACAGACACCCGCCAGCCACCTTTATGCAAAACAAGTTGCATGTCAGTCGGTGGAACCGGTCTCATGTGCGTGGACATGTAAGGTTGGTCCGGGCTGCTTCATCCCACAATACCGCCGAATCAAAATAAGACATTGGAGGTAAGCAGTATGACTATCACCGCCCACAACTCTTTGTGTTCTACTCGTGCATATCATCTACGCATAGACCTGGCTCGGATGCCACTTTAGGGAAACGTTGCATGGAAAAAAAATCTACGCACACGCAAGATCTATCCATGGAGATGCATAGCAACGAGAGGGGAGAGTCTGTCTACGTACCCTCATAGACCGTAAGCAGAAGCGTTTGACAACGCGGTTGATGTAGTCAAACTTCTTCGCGTTCCAACCGATCGAGCACCGAACGTACGGCACCTCCGTGTTCAGCACACGTTCAGCTCGATGACGTTCTCCGCCTTCTTGATCCAGCAAGATGGCGAGGTAGTAGATGAGTTCTGACAGCACGATGGCATGGTGACGGTGATGGTGAAGCCATCTCCACAGGGCTTCGCCTAAGCACTACGAAAATATGACCGGGGGTGTAAACGGTGGAGGGGGGCACCGCACACGGCTAGGCAATTATCTGTTGTGTGCTAGGCGCCCCCTCCGACATATATATAGGTGGGAGGGAGGGAGGAGCAGCCAAAGGGGGCACCCAAGTAGGAGGAATCCTACTTGGGGTCTCTCCCAAGCCGCGCCCCCTGCCTTATATAGGTGCGTGGGAAAGGCAGGGGAGGGTGGCGCCCCCCCCCCCTTTCCTTTCTCCCATGAGAGGGAAAGGCAGGAGGGGCTAGCCCTCCCCCTTTCCTTCCCTAGGGCTGGCCGGCCAAGGAGAGGGGCGCACCAGCCCCCTATGGGCTGGTATGTCCCTCCCTTGGCCCATTAAGCCCATAACACCTACCGGGGGTGTCCGGAACCCCTTCCGGTGACCCGATGGCTATCCGGTGCATACCGAAACCCTTCCGGTGTCTGAATACCATCATCCTATATATAAATATTTACCTCTCGACCATTTTGAGACTCCTCATCATGTCTGTGATCTCATCCGGGACTCCGAACAACATTCGGTCACCAAATCGTATAACTTATATAACACTATATCGTCAACGAACGTTAAGCGTGCGGACCCCATGAGTTCGAGAACTATGTAGACATGACCGAGACACCTCTCCGGTCAATAACCAATAGTGGAACCTGGATGCCCATATTGGCTCCTACATATTCTACGAAGATCTTTATCGGTCGAACCGTTATGACAACATACGCAATTCCCTTTGTCCATCGGTATGTTACTTGCCCGAGATTCGATCGTCGGTATCTTCATACCTAGTTCAATCTCGTTACCAGCAAGTATCTTTACTCGTTCCGTAATACATTATCCTATAACTAACTCATTAGTGACTTTGCTTGCAAGGCTTCTTATGATGTGTATTACCGAGAGGGCCCAGAGATACCTCTCCGATACTCGGAGTGACAAATCCTAATCTCGATCTATGCCAACTCAACAAACACCTTTGGAGATACCTGTAGAGCATCTTTATGATCACCTAGTTACGTTGTAACGTTTGATAGCACACAAGGTATTCCTCCAGTATCCGGGAGTTGCACAATCTCATAGTCGAAGGAATATGTATTTGACATGAAGAAAGCAATAGCAATAAACTGAACGATCATTATGCTAAGCTAATGGATGGGTCTTGTCCATCACATCATTCTCCTAATGATGTGATCCCGCTATCAAATGACAACACATGTCTATGGTTAGGAAACCTTAACCATCTTTGATCAACGAGCTAGTCTAGTAGAGGCTTACTAGGGACACGGTATTTGTTTATATATTCACACAAGTATTTAAGTTTTCGATCAATACAATTATAGCATGAATAATAAACCTTTATCATGAATAAGGAAATATAAAATAACAACTTTATTATTGCCTCTAGGGCATATTTCCTTCACTAGAGAGGAAGCTAATGATGATGATCATGAAACTTCAGATCAAGCTACTACTGAACCTCGTAGGTCGACCAGAACACGTTCCGCACAAGAGTGGTAAGGTAATCCTATCCTAGAAGTCATGTTGTTAGACAATGGCGAACCTACGAACTATGAAAAAGCTATGATGATCCCAGATTCTGACAAGTGGCTTGAGGCCATGAAATCTGAGATAGGATCCATGTATGAGAACAAAGTGTGGACTTTGGTGGACTTGCCCGATGATCGGCAGGCCATTGAAAATAAATGGATCTTCAAGAGGAAGACGGACCTTGCTGGTAATATCACTGTCTACAAAGCTCGACTTGTCGCGAAAGGTTTTCGACAAGTTTAAGGGGTTGACTATGATGAGACTTTCTCACCCGTAGCGATGCTTAAGTCTGTCCGAATCATGTTAGCAATTGCCGTATTTTATGATTATGAAATCTGGCAAATGGACGTCAAAACTGCATTCCTTAACGGATTTCTTATAGAAGAGTTGTATATGATGCAACCAGAAGGTTTTGTCGATCCTAAAGGTGCTAACAAAGTGTGCAAGCTCTAGCGATCCATCTATGGACTGGTGTAAGCATCTCGGAGTTGGAATATACGCTTTGATGAGGTGATCAAAGCATATGGTTTTATACAGACTTATGGTGAAGCCTGTATTTACAAGAAAGTGAGTGGGAGCTCTGTAGCATTTCTGATATTATATGTGGATGACATATTGTTGATTGGAAATGATATAGAATTTTTGGATGGCATAAAAGGATACTTGAATAAGAATTTTTCAATGAAAGACGTCGGTGAAGCTGCTTATATATTGGGCATCAAGATCTATAGGGATAGATCGAGACGCTTAATAGGACTTTCACAAAGCACATACCTTTACAAAGTTTTGAAGAAGTTCAAAATGGATCAGTCAAAGAAAAGGGTTCTTGCCTGTTGCAAGGTGTGAAATTGAGTAAGACTCAAAGCCCGACCACGGCAGAAGATTGAGAGAGAATGAAAGTCATTCCCTATGCCTCAGCCATAGGTTCTATTATGTATGCCATGCTGTGTACCGGACCTGATGTGTGCCTTGCCATGAGTTTGGCAAGGGGGTACAATAGTGTCCAGGAGTGGAACACTCACTATTGCAGGATGCTACTAACACGATACTACGATCAGAGACCCTTTGACGAAACTGTGTGCAGTGCATTAATCGCAAACGGTGATGTAAAAAAACCATCAAAAAAGATGCAAAATGTTTGCGATGGCGGAGACATCGAACACGGTTCAGATTTTAGTTGCATGTGCGATGGTGGGCATACGGTTGATCCATACGAACTGTTTGCGATGAGACAGAACAACAGAAACGGGCAGCCATATCAAGGTGTGTGCGATATACGGCATGCAGTTCACTCGGATTAACTGTTTGTGATTAGGAAACACAATAGAAACGGTCAGCCAGATCAAGGTGTGTGTGATATTCGGCATACAGTTCACTCGGACAAACTGTTTTTTATTACTGAACAGAACAGAAACGGTTCAACTTAACAAGATGTGTGTGATATGCGGCATACATTTCACATAGATGAACTGTTTGCGACGAGCCAAAAGAACACAAACGATTCGTGTAAACAAGATGTGTGTGATACGCGGCAAACAGCCCACTCGGGTGAACTGTTTGTGATGAGAAATTATAACACAGACGGTTACTACTGTTAATTCGTGTGCGATTCTGTGTGTACAAAAAACTTTAAAAAATGCAAACTAGTTGCTTGCGGTGGCTAGGAGTATCGCACATGATGCGTCTGCGAGTACTCGTGTGCGATGATTAGTAAGTTACACATACGTTTCCTTATGTTAACACGTATGTGATAGATAACACGTGGCACCGCATACGGTATTCGGGTTGTGTGCTCCACTTAGTCTTCCCGCGCTCCACATGGGTAAATTGTAAAATCCCCGCCTCTTCCCTCATCGGTTTCCCGCCACCAGCTAATGGCTTGTTGCATATAACCCAGGTGGCAACGCACCGTCGCGACACTGTGCGCAGATCTAGTCCTCGCCCATCTACCATTAGTTATTCCAAGCATGCCAGGCAATGACCAAAGCTTCAATGTCGACCCCTACCTATGTTACATCTTCAGCGAGGAGAACGAGCTGGAGCAGGTCGGGGAGCAAGAGCTTCATCGGCCGGTGCAGGCACCATGGCCCATCGGCAGCGATATCGGCGTGACAGTCCTTGGGTGCACAATCGACATATTGCAGAGGAAGTGTGATGAGCAGCTTGCCATCCACCGTGCAAAAGATCCAGAGCTGCTCGGCGGCATGATCGACGACCCACAAGAAGAGCCGCCGTCACCAGTGCTCATCGAGAGCCTGATGCCTCGCAAGGAATGGGCAGAGGACCTTTGCGATTCAGTCAAGACACAGCCAGCCTGCGGCTTCATCATTGCCGGCGACGGCCGTGTCAACCTCGATCCCGATGATGTGGTGGCCAAGCTCGAGCGCATCCTTGGCGGAGTTGACGTCCCCAGCGAAGTAGGACATCGCCAACGTGGTATCTTGAGGATGCAGGTGATGGACGGAATTTGCTACCAGGCCAGAGACATGGAAATGGAGTGGTTCCGCGGAGATGCCATGCGCGCGATTGCACGCTGTCAAGCTCTTCTGGAAGAGGCCCAGCAGCCCCAAGAGCCTCCCAGCGCCAGCAGCTCCGTAGGAGGAGGCGGGTCGGGACACTTGGAATGAACGGCCGCAAGGGTGCATGCTGATCATGGAGTCCGAGAAGACCGTCGTCGGAAGGCCGCCAACTCAGCCTTTTAGCCTATATTTTATTATAATTGTATGCATATGTAGGTCGTGAGTGTTTTGGGCGTTGCCGCATGTGGCGTTTTAAATTATCCTGAATATGTAAGACAATTATTAACCGTTGCCATTGTAAATTTGCCTCAACGGCGAGCAGAGCACGCACAGGGACGCCAGAGCGGAGCGCGCCGCGGCCGCCTCAATGGCGAGCAAAATGCATGGACGGACGCGAGTAGAGCGCGTCGCGGCCGCCTCAACGACGAGCAGAGTGCGCCGCGGCCGCCTCAACGGTGAGCAACCACGTGGTCAACCTTCTGGCACCCCATGGGAGACGCGACGGCGCATCCATCGGACACGATGGTGATATCTTGACCGTGTGTGATAGTGGGCAGACATGTACACGTACATCCAAGAACGCGGGCCCACGTACGCCATCTGGTGACCGTTTCGGACTTCCGATGCGTGGCATAGGGTTGATCCAAAAGAACTGTTTGCGATGAGCCAGAACAACAGAAACGGGCTTCGAGCCCAGAACCATCAATAAATTTTGACCTTGTTTCTCGTCACATTGCAGACTACAACGCAATAAGTAATTGCAAATCTGTTCACACCGATCAAACCAATTTGTGTTCACACTTAGCACCGGGCTATAAAAACTATCCACTCAAAAATTACTTCATAGTTCCTCTCCTCATCACCCACAAAACTTGTCTTTCCTATCAAGTCGATCCGCCATGACTGGTAGGAGGAGTTTCGGGTGGACATATAACTAGGGAGCAAAGACCAAGGCCGTGGAAGCACTAGAGAGGTCCCGCCGCTCCGCGACAGCCGCAACAGAGATGTCCCGGCGTGCCGCGGAGCCCTCGAACGAGCTCTCACCGGCACGTGAGGGCTCTCACAAGCGCACTCGCCGTGTCGGCGATCGCGATGAGCTGGCGTTGCTGAAGTCCTTGCCCAGCGACGACGACATTCTCGCTGGCCTCATTAAGCAGCATGAGTTGGTCGACGGCTTGATGAAGCTGCTCGAGATCAGCGATGCCTCGGTTGCGAAGGCGACCGGCCTCGTCGAGCAACTCATGGGTGACAATGCGAAGCTCCTCAAGGCGCTCGCCGAGAAGAAGGAGGAGGCCGCCGGCTGGAAGATGCTGCATGAGCAGAGTAGTGCCTCGGGGATGACGCTGAAAGCAGTCATCGAGGAACTGATGGGTGACTTGAGGAAGCTCCGGATCGAGCGCGAGCAGGAGGTGGAGGAATACGTGGCTGCTGTCAAGCAAAGTCGTGAGGAATTGAAGAAGGAGCTGGAGGATGTCGTCGCCCGGTGATCCATCAAGGAGTAGAGACAGTAGCGACCCAGATCGTTGTCTGCGATTTCCTTCTTCTCTTACCCCCGTGTCTTCCGGGCTTTGCCGCATGTGGCATTTTAAATTATCTGGAATATGTAAGACAATTATTATCCGCGCCATTGTAAATTTGTCGTCATATTATCCATTGCCATTTTATTTGTCGTCGTATTATCCGTTGCCATTTTATTTGTCGTCGTATTATCCGTTGCCCTATGTGGCATTTTAAATTATCCGGAATACGAGTTGAAAACACGAACAAAGAAAATGCTAATGTTGAGAGGGGCCATGGGATCACAAGCAAACACCCTCCGTCCAGGTGCTTTAATTAACCGCGTGTTAAATAGTGGCTCGGACGCCATTAATGAAGAAGTTGTGAGCGAGGCGGGCGGCTGGTGGATGGAGGTCAAAGAGCTCGCTTCCCGGTGAGCATGGGCGGCGTTGCTGCTCACACGTGTCCCATCGAGCCTGCGAGGTGGACAGGATGCACTCGTCCCGTCGAGCCTGTGCGGCGGACTGCTCGCACGCGTCCCGTCGAGCCTGCACGGCGGACTTCTCGCGCTCGTCCCGTCTAATCAAACAGTTGTACGCACGCCACCGAGTATGGTTAAATTTTGGCACAAAATACAAAGATGACCAATGAACGAGGACGGAGGTAGTACTATGCCATAAGAAAAGGGAGACATGTGGCCGCACTTAAATGATTACGGGAACACACGGTTCATATAATACAACCGTTTGCGATATTAACGTGTCAGCTATTTGTTTCAAAAGGACTTCGTTGGCTATTAATGTGTGCGCCTTGTCTCAAATTGGACGATTTTTTTACCACGGCATATATGTGTCATGGCATGAAACCATGCCAAGTTTCATATTTTTTGGGTGAGTTTTCGATTTACTGGGATTTAAAAACCAAGATTCTCAATGTTTCAGGACGACGAGACGTTTGTAATTCATTCTCATTCCTTCAATGAGACCTAAACATGCACCCAATGACACATGTACGATTTTCCACTCATTTTGCTTCACTGGAGCATGTTCTTGTAGTTCAAATTTGAATTATGGACTACATTAAATGGCTAGAAAACTCAATTAATATATAAAATGGCCAAACGAACCCTGAACAGTTTCAAATTTCAGCACGACGCTCCTGTTATTCTATGTTGCCTGTAGAAAGCAAAATTCAAGGCAAGAAGAGGCAGCGATTATCGGTTCGCCCACAAGAGGGGTATGTTTCCCTACCGGAACAACGAGGGTTGCGAGAAGCTTCGGTTTGTAAGAGGCTTGTAATATAGCTTGGCCCAAATTGGACAATTTTTTTACCACGACACATATGTGCCATGTAGTAACACCATGCCAAGTTTCATGATTTTCTGGTGAGTTTTGGATTTACGGAGATTTAAAAACCGAGATTTGCAATGTTTGAGGCTGAGCCAGGACGCCGAGACGGTTGAATTCATTCCCATTCCTTCCATGGGACCTAAACATGGACCCCAAGGACACATGTACGATTTTTCTAGCCATTTTGGCGCACTGGAGCATGTATTTGTAGTTCGGATTTGAATTATGGATATTAAATGCCTAGAAAACTCAATTAATGAATAAAAAAGGTCAAATGAACCCAGAATAATTTCAAAGTTCAGCGCAAATCTCCCGTTGTTCCATGTTGCGTGTAGAAGAAAATACAAGGCTAGAAGAGGGAGCGATTATCGTTTCGCCCACAAGGGGACATGGTTCCCTATCGAAACCACGAGGGTTCTTGCGACAGGCTCCAGTTTGTAAGAGGTTTGTAATAAAGCTTGGCTCAAATTGGACATTTTTTTACCACGACATATATGTGCCATGATGTGACACCATGCCAACTTTTATGACTTTCTGGTGAGTTTTGGATTTACGGGGATTTAACAACCGAGATTCCAAATGTTTGAGGACGAGCCAGGACACCGGTACGGTTGTAATTCATTCACATTCCTTGCATGGGACCTAAACATGTACCCAAGGACACATGTATGATTTTTCTAGCCATTTTGGTGAACTGGAGCATGTATTTGTAGTTCAGATTTGAATTATGGACATTAAATGCCTAGGAAACTCAATTAATGTATAAAAAGGACAAACGAACCCTGAATAATTTTAAATTTCAGCACGGATATCCTGTTGTTCCATGTTGCCTGTAGAATAAAATACAAGGCGAAAAGAGGCAGTGATTATTGTTTCGCCCTCAAGAGGGACACGTTTCCCTATCGGAACCATGAGGCTTCTTGAGAGAAGCTCCGGTTTGTAAGAGGCTTGTAATAAAACTTGCCCCAAAATGGACAAAAAAAATTCCTCGACATATATGTGCCATGTCGTGACACCATGCCAAGTTTCACGATTTTCGGGTGAGTTTTGGATTTACGGGGATTTAAAAACCGAGATTTCATGAAATGTTTTCAAATAGATACGGTTCACTCATGAAAGCCGTGTGCCTACTAAACCGTGGCCTATGCCCCACCTGTTGCTCATGCGATCTGAGTCGCGTGTTCTGATTGGCCAAAACCCAAACCCCACGGATCGTACGTCTGCACCGTTGGATGCTCCCAGATCGAACGGCAATCCTCATCCCTTTCAACAGCACATGCGGTTTCGGTTGTGATTTTATTTATATGGGTAAGCACTGTGCGCATGCGTCGTGCTAGCTCACGCTTCTATCTCTACTAAGTTTTCCATATTCATGTCAAAAAAACGTTTTCCATATTAATGTTGTTATATATCCAAACACGCTACCGTTTCCCACCACTCCTCCCACCGGTTTCCCGCCTCTTCTCCCATCGTTTTCCCGCTGCCAGTGTCAGTGCTCATAGAAGGCTAGGCGGCGACACACCGGCCATGTTAATATTGCACACAGTTTCTAAAAGCACAAACGTGTGTGATAGTAGGGAGTAGGTCCCATAGGGTGACCAGCGTGAAATGCCTTAAAGGTAAGGAGGCAATTCCTATCAGCAAGGGGCGGCTTCCCATCCGCTAGCCTAGTCGAATAGAACGCAGAAGTTAAGCATGCTCGGGCTTGAGTAGTCTAAGGATGGGTGACCCGGTGGAAAGTTGCATATCTCAAGCTTCATTTAAATGATATGATACGGTCATTATAGACATTTATCATCTAAATGTCTCTATAGTGACCTGTCATGACGATTATATAAACCTTGGGATCCATGTTTTGCTAATTTCTAGACTATGTTTTTTATTGGTATTTTTTTGTTCTAAAAAATCAAAGAATGATCGACATCTGTAGGCCCACACAAATTATCCCATTGACCCAATGCACGAGAAGGGTTTCATCTTTGCTCCGTGTGCTATGTTAGAGCAAATCAAGTTTCAGCACATGCGTTGGACGGCACCCGGCCCCTACCCCCCACCCGCCTCGAAGTTGCGTTCCCAACATCGTACGTCTTTAATCTGTCCGCGGGGATACAATGTTCAGTTTGTAATGTTACTGATGTAGTTGGTGCCCCATCGAACTTGTGCTTTTGGGATTTGAACAAATCACACACCAGACCCATACATTTTTTCCGGGCCACATGCAGGGTATAGGGGGCCGGGTGTTCTGATCGAGCATGTCTCCCTTGTGCAGTTTATAGACGCCGCACATATCTGTGGGCTCCCCGAGGTATATATATATATATCATCCTTGATCAATAACCAGGGGGCCCACACAATCTATCCATTTGACCCAACATACGAGAAGGGTTTGACCATGATGGTTTCCTATTGCTATGTGTGCCATGTTAGACCAAATAAAGTTTGAGCGCATGCGTTGGACGACACCACCCCCCCCCCCCCGGCCTCGAAGTTGGGGAACCGACATTGTCCGTATTGAACCTGGCTTGGGGTCGGGTATGGTGTTCGGTTTGTAATGTAGTTGGTGCCCCATAGAAGTTGTGCATTCGGGATTTGAACACATCACACACCACCATACCCATACATATTTTTGGGCCGCATGCAGTGTATAGGGGGTCTTCTGATCGACCACGTCTCCCTTGTGTGGTTTTTTGTGATGGCACGCATATCTGTGGGCTCCCCGAGTGTATATATATCATCCCTTTGACCGATAACGAGCGGTATGTGTTGGCCATGAATGGATTCCTCCTAGTTCGTGTTAGGGCCGGTCATCGTCACATGTCGTTCAACCAAAGCTTGAGCTCATGTGTTGTCAGGATTCCCTCCCACACACTCGGATTGTTGGGTTCGACCGACACCGTACCCTACATATCTCGTCCTTAACTACATGGCTTTCATGGTTGTTGTATGTATCGAGAGGCAGGCACCACATCTAAATTGTACATTATTCGATATTGAAAACACACATCACCCCTTCCAACGCACATCATTTTGGGCTGCATGCAGGCGGTGCTGGTTTTGTGGTCCCTCTCGTGCGATTTTGTATGATGGTTCAATCTATTGGCCCAAGCGGTTTATATATATATATATATATATATATATATATATATATATATATTCTATCCATTTTTTATCGACAACAATAGTCATTGTTTGACCAAGCGATAGATTCACCGGTCCGTCTTATGGTAGGTCATGGCGACATGCATGTATGACCAAAGTATCATTACGTGCATCCGCCCCGCTGACACGAAGTGGGAGGTGGGTCAAGCACCCTAGCTAGGCAGCTACGGCATTATGTCATTATAGATATATCCAAGGGTGCTTTCGGGTTTGCGAGGCAGGTGCCACCAAAGTTGTGAATTGTGTATTTAAAGTTTTAAACAACACACCCTATATTCCTACATATATTTGGCCACTTCCAAGTGGTTCTTGACTTCTGGCCCCTCTCATCGATCTTCGACGACGCGCCCAACCGTGGGCCCGCGTGGACAAAGTTGTGCATTGGAATTTTGAACATCACAGACCACCCTTTTCACTCATATATATTTGGGCCACATGCTGGTGTGGCTGCCTTCTGACCCTCTCTAACGTTTTTTTGCTGTAAAGACTCGGATGACGCTCAACGGACACGGGTGTACTGGCTTCACCATGTGTGATGCAAGTGTGCTGTGAATCACC
This sequence comes from Thinopyrum elongatum, assembly GCA_011799875.1. Classification (NCBI taxonomy): domain Eukaryota; kingdom Viridiplantae; phylum Streptophyta; class Magnoliopsida; order Poales; family Poaceae; genus Thinopyrum; species Thinopyrum elongatum. The sequence goes on along the minus strand of CM022303.1, from coordinate 562,074,675 downwards.
ATGACTGCGCAAGCGCGAGCAAAGGTGGAGGTACTGGCTTAACCATGTGTGATGCTAGTGCGCTGTAAAATCACCACCGGCGCAAGCTAAAGGCGGGTAGTTTATTTAGATTGAATTCCATGTCTGCATTTGAAAATTAGGACGAACCGTGTGCGATAGACCAGCTAGCTAAAATCTAAAAACAAACTACCCGCCTTGAGCGTTGGAAAAATCGACGGTTTCGCCGCTTTTCCTTATTATCATACACGCATATTCTTATTGGACCGTGTGCGATCTTGGGTACTCCCGCCCCGCATCAATTCCTTTCCCAAATTTTAGTAGCCGCCGTACTTCAACTGTCGCCCCCACTCCTCCAGCACCGACCTTATAGTAAAATTGCAGTAGCCGAGGCATATGAACCGTCGCCCTCCCTCGTCCACCACCATCTCCACCCACCATTACTAAAATTTTCAGTAGCCGCGGCGTATCCTCAAACACCACCCAGCCCACCCCCCTCCACAGTCCCCCCACCCGGCCCCCCTCCCCCCCTCGAACCCTAGCTCGCCAGCACCGCTGCCGCCAACCCTTGCCAGTACGCCCGTTCCTCCTAGCTTAGATAATAAAGTTCAGGTTACCCAGCGATTCCCATACCGTCGCCCCACTCCCCTAAGGTTTTAGATGAGGCCTGCGGTGTCCCTCCCCGCCAGATCCACATCCCCTGCTCCAGAATGTTGCAACCTAAGCCCGACCACGTATCCCGGGGAGCCCGACGAGCGTTCGGCCAAGAAGAGGTTTATCATGGCCTCTCCGGCGGACGTTGGCGAGGTGGCTGCCGTTCGCCTCGACCTGTCGATCCCGGAGCAACACCTCACCGCGGAAGCCGGCGAAGACGTTGACTATGTTGCCATGCCGAAGGCTTCACGTCAGTGGGCTAGCGTATTACTGTATCTCGGGAAAGCTGGCTACGACATCAAGCTCGTCGACAGCGACGGCTTCACACGGGCCATGTCACAGGTTAAGTGGTCCATCCCCAACCCCTCTGGTTCAACCGCCATCGATCTCTTCGACGGCCCTGCCGCTGATCTCCTCTGCCACGCGGTCAAGGATCTACGATACTTGTACGCCATCGAGCTCATTTTGTCATTTTTTAAGGACACGTTCTACGGCGGCGGCTGGGATCCTCAATTGCCAATTCAGATCTCATCGACCACGACCACGAGGAGGGCACCCACAAAGGTTCTTCCAAGGTGAAACAGCCCATCTGTGACATCAGAGAGCGCACCATGGGTCTGTGCTCTTCCAACTGGAAGGATCCCGTCCATGACATGTGAGGCAACATCCTATTAGCAAATCTTACCTTTTCTAGCTTGCCAAGCCGTACCCTTTGTTGTAGCAGCTTTTGCCATGCGGTGTTTTAACTGTGCCGTGTTTAATTATTTCAGTTATGCAAAAATGTAATGTTCAATAGGGCTATGTGATGTTTAAGTATGAATTGTCCACTTCAGTTTCATGAATGGCTATATTTGGTTGTTTATAGTGAGTAGATGCCTTGTTTATCTATATTTGGTTATTAGGTTGGTTGCAGTGAGCATTTGTTCAGTTATCGAGCAGATGCCTTGTTTATCTGTATTTGGTTGTTAGGTTGGTTGAAGTGAGCATTTGTCCAGTTATCAAGCAGATGCCTTGTTTATCTGTATTTGGTTGTTAGGTTGGTTGCAGTGAGCATTTGTCTAGTTTTCAAGCAGATGCCTTGTTTATCTGTATTTGCTTGTTAGGTTGGTTGCAGTGAGCATTTGTCCAGTTTTCAAGCATATGCCATGTTTATCTGTATTTGCCTGTTAGGTTGGTTGCAGTGAGACTCTATTCAGTTTTCAATGGCTATATTAGGTTGTTATACTGATCATTTATGCCTTGTTTATTTCAGTCATTCATAATGTGATGTTCATTATGTGCAAGTCGGAACTGTGCCGCTCGATTGCATCAATACCAGTTTGAACCACTATATTTGGTTCCAGTTATGCCTGGTGTAGTTAACACATGCCCTTTATTTCAGTTTTACACATTTATCTAGTGTGATGTTTAAGCATGACCTATGTTCTATTCATTTTCAACAATACCAGTTTGAATTGCAATATTTGATGGTTGTTAAGCCTGTTGTAGGTAACATTCCCTTCTATTTTATATCTGCTTTAACAGCATGCTTAAACCAATACATTCAAGCTATCATTTGGAGATGATGTTGTTTACCTTTGCTATATTTGTTTGATGTTAAGGTTGCTATACTTATCATGCCTTCCATTACTTATGCAAGACAACAACAGGAGTGGCCACCATTTTCCGCCGAGGTTAGTTTCATCCCTCGGCTTGTACTCCCCCCGTCGTTCCATAATGTAGTGCATATAGATCCAGGCCTGGACACTTGTTAGCTTCTAGGGATAATTAGATTTATGCCCCTAGTTGTGTCCCACTCGTCTGTTTTACCCCTAATTCCCAAAAGTCACCGGTTCTGTCCAAGTCACTTTGCTCCTCTTATGCTTTTGCCCTTTGACCATTTGACCGTCAGTTTGAAAACTTCATAACTAATTCATACTAAATCAGAAAAATGCAAATAAGATACCAAAATGTTCAGAAAAACATCACCTATATGTCAGTATCATTTGCATTCATGAAAAAAGTGTTGGAAAGTGCACATCCGAGTTTTAGCTCTTTTGATACCACCATGAATAGTAAAATCTAAAAAAATTCAAAAAAAAATAAAAAAAATATGGTGGCAAATAACGACAAATGTTCTAAGTGCTTGCCAAGTTTCATCAGGGAACGACATTCGTGGAAGTCGTGGCAAAAAAATAATCTATTTTGGAGTGCTGATTGTTTTTTTTGCCACGGCACCCACGAATGTTATTCCTTGATGAAACTTGGCAGACACTTAATACATTTCTCATTCTTTGCCACCAAATTTTTTTTTTGAATTTTTTTAAATTTTACTATTCATGATAGTAGCATAAGAGCTAAAACTCGGATGGGCACTTTCCAACACTTTTTTCATGAATGCAAATGACACTCACATATAGGTGGTGTTTTTCCGAACATTTTGGTATCTTATTTGCATTTTTCTGATTTAATATGAATTAGTTATGAAGTTTTCAAACTGACGGTCAAACGGTCAAAGGGCAAAAGCATAAGAGGAGCAAAGTGACTTGGACAGAACCGGTGACTTTTGGGAATTAGGGGTAAAACAGACAAGTGGGACACAACTAGGGGCATAAATCTAATTATCCCTAGCTTCTAATATTGACTTGTTGCTTGTAGGTACATATGCCCTTGGCAAGGATCCACGCATCGACCCTTTTTGCGTATGGGGCAATGAGATATTCATGAGCAAGCATCAAGTGAGGAAACTGGTAAGGATTATTAGCAAAAAGATACGAACGGTGGCAAGCAAATTATTTGTTTACGCTCTATCCAACACAACAGTGAGCTGTAGGATGGTCAAACTCTGCAGCCTTCTCTTTTTACTGCCCATAATGAGTTGTTAGACAACAATGTCTGAATCTTTTTCGTTCGCAGTGGTTCCCAAAGCAGTTTACTCAAGATTACCTCGTAAAGTACATGATTGGTGGACACACAATGAAGGTTAAAGTATTTCATCCAGACTACAATGACCATCGAGAAGTCCTAATGAAGACAGTGAAGGATGGACGGGCAGCCATCACAAGGGGTTGGTCTAGAGTCATGCGCGCATTACGCATGGAGGAGGGCACAATATGGGCATTCCGCTTCACCTTCTCCAGCAACCAGAATGTCTTTCGCACTCTCTTTACAGTCTTTAGTACAACTGTGGTTCATCATTCTTTACTTGGTGCTTCTGTAGTTCTTCAGTATATGTACTTGTGCATCGAAGTATGCATTCGTGATTGAACCTATATTTGTAATAAACATGGTTCGATATGAAATAAGTGATTGCCTACTTTCAAATTCAAAATCTATAATTTTTAAATGCAGGGATTAAATTAGGGATTACACTGCACATGATTTACGAAAGCGAAACGTCTGTGATAGACGTGGAGATCAGACACGTTTCCCAGATCCACTACGTGTGCGATCAATCTCTACTGCACACACGATCAGCCAAGAAAAAACGTGTGTTTTTAACAACAGCATCGCACACAGTTCCTTCTTATTAAATGTTTGCGAAAGTCACCTTATCACACACGCTTGGCAATTATGGACTATTTATGATGTTGTGCGCATCGCAAACGTTTGGTCATAGAAGAATGCGTGCGATAGGTCTTCATCCGACGTGGGTACGACGGATGAATCGTGTGGGATATATTCAAGCTTCGCATACAGTTTTATAGGGACAACTGTATGCGCTCTTACGTCGAATCGCATACAGTCGAGGAAAAGTAAATGTGTATGATTGTCTGCTTATCGTACACGTTCTATAATTGTGAATTATTTGTGATGGGTCGCGCATCGTAAACGTCACCACAGAATACGGACTGCGATGGCAATGCGAGCACAAACGAGTAGCAAGGATGGAGCGTTTTAGATAATCGAGATATCAGAAACAGTTTTATAGGGACAAGTGTATGCATCATGGCTCCCTATCCCCGACGGTTTTTGGGTCATGTGGGAAGGACCCCCTATCGCAGTCACTCACTTGGCGAAGGTTCAAAATGTCATCGCGGAAAGGGGTTAAAAACCGTTTGTATAGCACCTCGCTGTACTAGTGACTGGACAGCGGTCAAAATTATCCTTATAGGACTAAGGAAATGTTTCTCAGTTATGGAGGTGATAAAGAGTTCGTCGTAAAGGGTTACGTCGATGCAAGCTTTGACACCAATCTGGATGACTCTGAGTCTCAATCTGGATACGTATTGAAAGTGGGAGAAATTAGCTAGAGTAGCTACATGCAGAGCATTGTAGACATAGAAATTTACAAAATACATACGAATCTGAATGTGGCAGACCCGTTGACTAAACCTCTCTCACAAGCAAAACATGATCAAACCTAAGAACTATGGGTGTTAATCACATGACAATGTGAACTAAATTATTGACTCTAGTGCAAGTGGGAGACTGATGGAAATATGCCCTAGAGGCAATAATAAAGTTGTTATTATTATATTTCCTTATTCATGATAAAGCTTTATTATTCATGCTAGATTTGTATTGACCAGAAACTTAAATACATGTGTGAATACATAAACAAATATCGTGTCCCTAGTGAGCCTCTACTAGACTAGCTCGTTGATCATAGATGGTTTAGGTTTCCTAACCATAGACATGAGTTGTCATTTGATAACAGGATCACATCATTAGGAGAATGATGTGATGGACAAGACCCAACCGTTAGCATAGCATATGATCGTTCAATTTATTGATACTGCTTTCTTAATGTCAAATACATGTTTCTTCGACCATGAGATCATGCAACTCCCGGATACCGGAGGAATACCTTATGTGCTATCAAACGTCACAACATAACTGGGTGATCATAAAGATGCTCTACAGGTATCTCAGAAGGTGTCTGTTGAGTTGGCGTGAATCGAGATTGGGATTTGTCACTCCGTGTATCGGAGAGGTATCTCTGGGCCTTCTCGGTAATACAGCATCACAAGAAGCTTGCAAGCAAAATGACTAAGGAGTTAGTTACGAGATGATGTATTACGGAACGAGTAAAGAGACTTGCCAGTAACGAGATTGAACTAGGTATGGAGATACCGACGATCGAATCTCGGGCAAGTAACATACCGACAGACAAAGGGAACTACGTATGTTGTCATAAAGGTTCAACCGATAAAGATCTTCGTAGAATATGTAGGAACCAATATGGGCATCCAGGTCCCGCTATTGGTTATTGACCGGAGAAGCGTCTCGGTCATGTCTACATCATTCTCGAACCCGTAGGGTCCGCACGCTTAACGTTCGTTGACGATATAGTATTATATGAGTTATGTGAATTGGTGACCAAATGTTATTCGGAGTCCCGGATGAGATCACGGACATGACGAGGAGCTCCGGAATGGTCCAAAGGTAAAGATTAATATATAGGACGATACTATTTGGTCTCTAGAAAGATTTCGGAATACACCGGGTATTTATCGGATCACCGGAAGGGGTTCCGGGAAGGCCACGGGGAGTTATTTGGCTTATTGGGCCAGCGAGGGAAGCACACCAGCCCACAAGGGGCTGGTGCGCCCCACCTCTAGGCCGCCGGCCCTTAGGGAAGGAAAGGGAGGAGGGCTAGCCCCTCCTGCCTTCCCCTCCACATGAGAGAAAGGAAAGGGGGGCGCCTCCCCTCCTGCCTTCTCCCCAGTGCCAAGAAAGGAAGGGGGGCGCGGCCAGGGCAGGAGCCCAGGGCGGCCGCCGGCCCTCTTGGGGGCGCCCTAGGCTGCCCTCCCTCCTCCCCCCACCTATATATATGAGAGGAGGGAGAGGGGCAACACACACCATGATCCTCAAGCCGTGTGCGGCGCCCCGTCTCCCTCTAGTTCTAGTTTCTCCTCCGTCCACGCCCGTTGTGCTTGGTGAAGCCCTGCGGATAGTTTCACCATCACTGTCACCACGCCGTCGTGCTGCCGGAACTCATCTACTACTTTGCCTCTCTTGCTGGATCGAGAAGGCGAGGACGTCATCGAGCTGAACGGGTGCTGAACACGGAGGTGCCATACGTTCGGTACTTGATCGGGACGGATCGTGAAGGTGTACAACTACATCAACCGCGTTGATAAACGCTTCCGCTTAGCGATCTACGAGGGTATGTAGATGCTCTCTCCCTCTCGTAGCTATGCATCTTCATGGATAGATCTTGTGTTCGTAGAATTTTTTTTGTTTTCCATGCAACGTTCCCCAACAAAGATAACCCATATGTATGGCACTGTCATCGTCACCGTCACATTGAATTTTTAAAAATATCCACCTCCATGGAGGTCGCCCGCCAAAAGCCTTCACTCGATGTACAATGCCTCTTTCCCAAGAACGAGGAACACCATGGCGGGAGTGCTCGCTCCGATGGCGATCACAACGTACGCAGGCCACCTTGCGGTGGGCGCAACGGTGATGTAAACGGCAGTCATGAGGGAGACGACCATGGCGAGGCAGGCAACGATGGTGAGCCTGTGGCCCCACATGAGCTGGTCGAGCTTGAACTTGACGGGGTCCCGCCACGCCCAGATGAAACAGAAGACGACGACGACGACGACGGAGCTGCACATGGCGACGGTATTGGAGATGACGAAGATCTTGAACCCCGCCGTGTGTCCGTGGATGGCCGTGCCCTCGGTCAGGCTGTAACCTCCCCGCATGGTGAAGGTGGCGGCGAAGCTGACGGTGGCGATGAGCGTGGCCACCAGCGTGTAGGTCTCGACGCTGTGCTTGAAGTACTCGTCGTGGCCAGCCCTGCGGCCGCGCAGCGACTGGTAAGTAGCGATCGGAGGCAGCTGCTGCTTCTGGCACCTGCAGGTCTCGTGCTTCTTGAGCTTCTTCCACAGGTACATCTCGTAGGTGTCCATCTCCTCCTCGCTGGCGCCGCGCTTCTCGATGAGACTGCGCGCAGACTGGCCTTCCCGGTTGAGGACGCAGGGGTTGACGCGGCGGTCCTTGATGAGGAGCAGCGCCGACTGGATGCGCGACAGGGCGGCGGCAAGGTGCAGGGGCGTGTTGCCGCCATGGTCGACGCGGTTGACGATCTCCTCGGGGCGGACGTGCTTGAGCAGGCGCTTGAGGGCGTCCACCTTGCCGCTGGTGACGCCGGCGTGGAAGGCGTACTGCCCTTGCTGTCCACCATCTCCGCCGCGTCGGGGCAGTGCTTCAGCAGCTCCACCATGGCCTCCATCGACCCGTAGTTGGCCGCCACGTGCAGCGGCGACTGCAGGTTGCATTTGCGCCTGTAGGCCAGCTCCACCTTGCGGTTCAGCAACAGCTTCACCACGCGGGCGCTGTTCTTCTGCGCCGCGTAGTGCAGCGCGTTGTTCTCGCTCGTGTCCGTCAGCGCGATCTGGTCCTCCGGCGTCGCCTCGAGCAATATCTCCACCACACCTGCTTGCCTCGCCACGTTGCAGTTACATGATACAGGACAGGATCAACGAAAGAAAGGTGTAACAGCTCCCGGGTGGGTAGGCACCCTCTATGAACAATAAATTCAAAAAAAAAGAAAAAAACTGAAACTTTGTAAAATCAAAGATGGTCGAACTTTGTAGGTTCTTGCAAGTTTTCATGCCAAAATATCACGTAAAGAAAGGTGTACAAACGAATTTTCAGATTTCAGTGCTAAAAGTGCTCAAAATTCAAACACTGGAATCTTTTTCGTGTGTAGAACTCCTCGAAAGGTTTTTTGACATGAAAACTTGTAAGCACCTACAAAATTTGATCATCTTTGATGTTGCAAAGTTTCAGATTTTTAAAACTTTTTCCTATTTTTTATTTTACTGTTTATAGAGGGTGCCTAGACATCCGGAGCTGAAAAACCACTCTCTCGATGAAAATAAGGCGATACTTACGGCTGTGGCCGCCAAGGACGGCCTGGTGCAAGGTGGTGCCGCTAACGGAGTCGGAGGGTACAAACCTCTCGCGGACCCAGGGATGGCTGACGATCTTGTTCACAACGTCCGCAAGGCCCTCCCGGGCGGGAGTAAATTGCATAAAACTACTACTTTACAGGCTAGGGTTCCAAAAAACTACCGAATATTTTTTTTTTATCTGATAACTACGAAGTTAGAGGTCGGCTTTTTCAAATAACTCTAATCGTCCAGTGCTTTACTGTTGATCGTGGTTATGACAGTTGGGGCCCGCATGTAAGAAAACTGATTGTCTGACCGTTTGTTAGACTGTTAACTGACATGTGGGGCCCATATGTCAGTGTCTCTTTGTCATAATTTAATAAAATATTCAATAAAGCAATCGGGTCCCTGTAAAATTTGAAAAAAAGTAATCGGGTCCCTGCAGACTTAAAAAAAAAAAGCAATCGGGTCCCTCCCGTGCTCAAGATCGAGAGGAGCTGCGCCACCGCAGAGTTCCTTCACGCGCCCGTCGGCGTGCAGTAAGGGCCGCCGTGGAGCTCCCTTCGGCCGCTGCCTCCTCCTACCGGCAAGCTGCGCCTGGAGCCGCCGTGAAGTCCCAGTCGCGCGGCCTTTCTCTCTCCTCCCTCTTCCTGGGCGCGGCAGCCCGAGCCCGAGCCCCTGGCCATGGCGCTCGGCTCGCGGCAGCGCGTGCTCCTGGGCGCGTCGGCCTGAACCCTGGCCATGGCGCGCGGCGGCCCTTGCTCCTTGCTCCTGGGCGCGGCTTCCGGTGCTCCTGGGCGTGGCTCGCGGCGGCCCTTGCTCCTGGGCGCGGCGCGCGGCTCGCGGCGGCCCTTGCTCCTGGCCGTCGGTGAGTGGTTGAGGTGCTGGAGCTCGGGCAAGGAGGAGAGAAGAAAGAGATAGAGGAGAGAAGAAAATGTAGGAGGAAGAAGAAACATCTTACATGTGGGTCCCACAATAAGCTAACGGTCAACCAAAACGGTCAACAAACGGATTGTTTAGGAGCGGGTTCGACCTGTCATAAACCGGTTTAAAATGTTAGCAACGAGGAATTTGGGTTTTTTGAAACAGCCGACCCCTGAGTTGGTAGTTATCAGCGGAAAAAAAATATTCGGTAGTTTTTTAAAACCCTAGCATGTAAAGTAGTAGTTTTATGCTATTTACTCCCCGGGCGGCGATATGCAGCGGCGACTGTTTTTTCGCGTCGAGCGCGTGGCCGCAGCTGGGCTCGGCGTCCAGCAGCTTGAGCGCCACGGCGCTCCATCCGTGCTGCACCGCTTGGTGCAGCGGGGTGTCGCCGGCTTTGTTGGCCATCAACAGAGGTCCCAGCGCCTCCGTGCTTCCAGGGGGACTCGGGGAAGGTTTTCCAGTGTGTCCATCAACATGTTTTCGCTGCGAGGCGGCGGGGGAGTGCTGCGGTTGCTCCGAAGGCCATACTCTGGCGTGCGTGATGAGCAGCTCCACCACGTCCACCTTCCCCGACCTGGCCGCCAGGTGCAGCGGCGTGTCGCCGTCAGCGTTCTTGCTGACGAGCAGCTTGTGGTCCACGCCGAGGGCCTCCTCCGCGAAGCCGGCATGGCCGAGCTCCGCAGCGATGTGCAGCGCGGTGTTCTGCTGGCGCGTCTTGGAACCAACGATGTCGGGGCGCTCGGCCGCCAGTTTCCTCAGGCTCGCCACGCTCCCCTGCACCGCCGCCGTGTGCAACGCTGGGTCCATCCTACGTACCTACTAGATCGTGGAGAAAGGTCGAGCACCTGAGTTGATTGGTCATGCGAATGAACAAGTTGTTCCGGACACCGGCTGGATTCCTTGCTTCCCCCTTCAACTTGGAACTGATTTTTGAACTTATGCTGCAGTTACGTGCACTTGGGGGGTGCTTTGTTTGCCAACCCAACGTTGGTATATGCCTCGCGCTGTCACCTCACTTCAGCCAATCCAACGCTCGATCCGGTTAGAGCTAGTATATATAGCAATTTTAAATTAAATTTATAACTAGCAGTTAGACACATTACCAAGAGGGCTATCGCTGGTGGTTCCTTCCTAGAGGTGTTGTTCTTGTATGACTTCACTATTTGCCCGTGTGTTTTTTTGTATTGATGCTTATTTTGAGTTGTAAAAAAGTATTTCTAAAAAAAATACATTTCTCCTATTACAAATGATGCAATGGTGACTCTAGTTCGCTCATATTTGAAGAAATACGGAACGACAATTTTTAGTACAAACCTGCAAGCTGACAAAGAGCCATGCCTTTGGGCACGGCCCACCAAAACCCGAAAATATGTGGCAGCTACTAAGCCGACTAGGTTTTCGAGGGGAACATCCTCCGGTGGCTCCCCTCCACCGACGACCCTCTCGGTCGTTGGTGGTGCGGTAGGGCGCCGGATCTCGCGCCTACAGATCATGTAGCTTTAGGTTCAGGGCTTAGTAGCTTAGGTTTTTGGCTGTTCGATATCATGGTTTCAGCAAGGTCGACGACGGCGCCGAATAATAAAGTTCCAAATCCTTCCTTGACACGGCATTCTGCTTGTTGGTGGATGATGGATCTGATTGCTTGTATGCTCAAGTGGAAATAGTGTGGCGGTAGCAGCATCCCTATGGTGGACTTGTGTCCTAAGACTCTGCCATTGGGACGGTGGTTGCTTTAGCGTCGACAGAGCTCAGAAGGTAGTGCAAGAGTGTATGCAGATAGTAGTCTGCGTCGACGCAACTGGAAGACGGTGGATCATGTGCTAGTTTCGTGGTTGATAGGTATGGTTTCCTCCTCCAACATCATCATCGAGCGGGGTGCCAGATCTGGAGTTCAATGGCGTCCGGGGTACTGCCCCGATCTGATTGTTTCAACAGTAATGACTTCACCTTTGGTAAGCTAATTTGGAGGCCCGCAAAGCTGCATATCAGTGACGGAGCCGCGTCTAGCTTCGCTGAAGAGGTGATCCCTCATATTTTATTTTGATGGTTATTGTCGTGGTGTCGGAGGCAATGGCGGGCGTTGGCGTCAAGCCCAGGGGTTTTTCGTCCTTTATTGCATTTTACTTTCTTGGTTGGTGGTTCTTTTGTGCAAAGACTAGAGTTTAATTGTTTTTTAGTTTTGTTAGGTCGCTATTTACGTGACTTGTAACTTGAACTTTATATATGATTGAGACACATATTATCATTAAAAAAATAGACGTGACCTACAACAAACGCGATAAATTATCATAGCAACTCTAACGAATTTCTAAACCCACACCCTCAAAATATCAGAAAATCCTAGGCGCCAAATAGACGAGGTCTGTTGGTTCGGTAGTTCCTGAACGGGCCAGCCCATATGTTTCTTATTCATCGGTTTGGGAAGGTTCCTCCGGGTTTTTTTGTGTGTGTTTTTCTTTGCTTTTTTAATGGTTTCTATTTGGTTTTGTTTCAGGTCATTTGTTGTTTTCCTTTTTATCTCCTTGTATTTATTCTTTTCCTGTTTCCATTTTTTCAGTTAAATTTTTTAAAATTTGTGAACATTTTCTTAATTTGAATGAACATGTTTTCAAATTCTTTAACTTTTACAAAATTCATATCACTTGTACGGACACACCACACATCTACGGACACACAGTACAGATGTTCCAAACACAGCACGTAATAGAAATAGTTTTTTCTTGCTTATTCAATTACGTTGCCTCCACGTGAAATGAAATAATGTAACAGAAATATAAGAGGGAGTACTTCATTTCAGTTCCATTGTAATAATATAGATGATGTAATAATATAAAAGTTCAATTTTGATATTTTTTAAGATGTGAATCCCTCACAGCAACACCTTTAAAACAAGACTAATCTTGCTTACATTTTGACTAGTTAAACTTCCCTTTTCCAATCATATTTTAGTTTCAGTTATTTTTGTTGACTAATATCACTTATTTTAATTGAATTCCACACAAGTCACTAATTATTTCACATGTTCCATTTACTTATTTCAGTCGTATTCCCTAAGATGTCACATCTTATTCTAGTTATTCCAATTTATAAAAAATTCATTATTTCGTTGTTTCAAAAAAAGTGGTATAAGAAAAAAAAAACAATAGCCTGCGAGCGTTCGCTATGGGGCATGCAATTGTAAACATTTTTATGGCCAATTCTTCAAAAACACATGTCAATTTCTTCATAAACGCATGGCGACTTTTGGCAAACAGAGGATTTTCTATGCCTTGTTCACTTGAAAGAATTGCTATGCTCCAACACATAAAGTTGCCGCATAAAACATTTGTATTGTCATGCACCCCCGAGTGAATATTCGCTGAATAAAATTTCCCAAGAAAAAAATAATTCAAAGAAGTGATTCAACTATACTCATTATTTCAAAAATGTCGTTTTAGTTATTTTAGAAATATTTCATTGTTCAAAATTTTCAACTATTCTCGATATTTTAAAATTATTTCAGAAATATGTCATGATTTTGATAAAATCATTTCGTTTATTTTAGTATATCAAATAATTGTTTCCAACTATTTTTATTATTTCACAAAGCACTATAAGAAATAATTCATTATTTCCAAAAAGTTAGTTCAAATATATACATAATTTCGAAAGGTTATTTCAATTATTTTCATTATTTCACAAAATGATTTCAACCATTCCTTATTTCAAATTTGTCTATAAAAATTTTGCTAGTTCGAATATTTTGATCTATTTTGATAAATTAAAATCAGTTTTTAATAGTATTACATTCCTAATAATGAAATTGTATACATATTCTCAACACTTCCATGATTCTATTTCACTCAATTGGACACCCATTTCAACTATTTCACTCAATTTAAAAAAAAAATGAACACATATTTTATTGCTTCACTAATTTTTCAAAAATGTTGCGCATAAATTTAAGACATTTTCAATTGTTTAAAAAAATGACACATACTTTAGTTTTCACCCATTTCAAGAAAAATGACATGTTTTGTTATTTCACTCAATTCTTGAGGAAGTATTGAAAATTATTGTAATTATTTCATATCAAATTAAATATGTTAAATAGTAGATTTAAATGAATTTTGATTGTACATTTTTTTTTCACCAATTCCAAGTATACAACAAAATTAAACATATATTTCAATTACTCGACATATTTAATTGTAATATGATTAAAACAGTAAATATTAAATGTTTTTAAGATATACTCATATTGGTCTATTCGCCAAAATTTCAAATATTTACGAAAACAACTCTTTTCTTTGAAGTTCAGTTATTATGTAATTATCAAAGATAAATTAAAATGTATGTACTTTACTATGGTAGAGGTGAGAGAATCTCAAGATATGCATGCAGTGAGTGGGGGGCAACAATTTAATATAGGAAAATCCAATTCCGCCACCATTGACGAAAACCCACTCATTGAAGAACCTCAAGCAGAAAAGCCGAGTTTATAGAGTCGAAAGCCTTGGAGATATCAAGCATGAGGAAGGGGTCGGGGATGTTACGGTGGTGCTGGTCTTTGATGAGGTTCTGAACGTGCATGAAATTGTCGTGGATGGAACTCTTCTAGACGAAAGCGCTCTCGCATTTGGAAACAAGTGTAGAGAGGATCGGGGCTAGCCTGCTAGCCAAAAACATGGAGAAGATCGTGGAAAGACTATGGAGGAGGCTAATCGGCGGTAGTGAAAGTACATGTAGTCCCCATGTGTGGTTTTGGTAATTAATGACAATCCTTATGGACTAATGTTTGTATTGAGATATACATGTGAAGGAAATTCCAATTGCAACGCATGAAGAATACTGGATGGATTGAAGGATGAAATCTATCAACACAAATATATGCATTGAGACTTGATAATGAATGACAATTCCTATGAAGAAACAATGACATCAAGTTATATATGAAGGCTTATTCCTTGGGCGATGCAAGAAGGAGATTGAATGGATTCGGAATGAATGCCATATACATATTGTTGTGCATCAAGATTGAGCTAAATGATTGAATCAAATATGATAAAGATGAATTCCATGTGACAAACAAGATGTGATCTATATGGAGTTCATTGAAGGATCTCAGAGGTTGTCATGCTTAGGCTTATGGGGTGAGCCATGATGGATCATGATCTTGAGAAAATGATTAAAGAGAAGAATTCTACATCTGGCTTGAAGATATGATCATGATGAGCTCATATGTTGAGTCATGGATGATTATGTGTTGAAGCAAGTAATTCATGTGAAAATTTCATTGTGCCTCTCAATAGATTGTGATGGAGCATGAAGAAGAACAAATGATGACCAATATGGTATTCATGGATAAAATCTATATGGCCATATGATAATTGAGATATGGGTAATCATGTCTTGAAGAAATGAAGCATAGTGAAGAATTTAATATGGCTTTCAAGACATCAAGATTAAGGATGGAGTAATGATAAAGGTTGACCAAGATAAATATCAAAGAATCGAACTATAAATGGTCAACACACAAGTGCAAACGATGCATCACATAGGATCTTGTGGTATGATAAGAAATTGTCAATTGCTCTTTGTGTACTAACCCATGGTATGTGATGTCTATGTTTATGAGGGTTAGGTTATTCTCATGGGCTCGCATCGAGAGAAAGATTCCAAGTGTCCATGAGAGGATGACATCAAGTGTTCATGATCATGGTTTACAAGGGCAAGTTCAAGATAACCACCCCGAAGGATTACATGCTTCAAGCTTGTGGATGATCACATGATGGGCAAGTGAAGCTGAATACAAGGCAAAGCTTCTAACATTGTGTATGGGAGAGCTACTTGAAGACTTCACCAATGTCTTGCCTTCAACTTGAGCTAAGAAGAAACATTAACATCAAGCTCAAGTGAAAGGCTCGAGTCAAAGGTATTACTTCCTTTGGCGTTAGTGTTGTGTAGTGACGACCACTGAAGAAACATATATACTCAAGAATGGATTCTCGATGGCTATGTAGTGTAGCTCTTTTATGATTCTTGAGTTATAGAGATCCCGCACTATTAAGAGGGGATCAAAGGGGTTCATGATGGATTTGCTCAAGTCAACATCTTCTATACACAATTCCACTCCTATCCTATATACCAAATAAATCCATAGCCAACTAGGTTCCCCAAAGTATATGATCTAACCTTTGCATACTTTGCACCCTCCATTTTAGTTTAACTTGGGTGGTTCTCTATGTGAGGACCTGGAGTTTTCCCATAGCTTCAAAACGAGCCCAAGATCATCAAAATCGGAGTCCGTATGATGTTTTACCTTTGGGGCGCCTGCAGTTTTTGTGATGGCCAGATGTCCGGGACATGGTCGGATGTCCAGGCTCCCCGGACGCCCTGGATGTCCGAGATCCTCCCGGAAATTCGGCCGTCCATGTCGAGAAACTTTGCTGAAATGTTCGTTGTGTCTGCCGGATGTCCGAGGCCCCAAATTTGGCCAGATGTCCGGGCCCAGTACATTGGCCCTGTTTTTCTGTGTACGTGTGCACATTTCTCAGCCGCTGGATGTCCGGCCCTGGCCCGGATGTCCAGCCCGACACAGCCACTTACTCACAAACGACTAGTTTTCTAGGCTTGCTATATATACCCATCTACCAATCTGGTAGAGGGTTGACCACTCAATCCAAAAGAACCCTAGAACACCCAAGTGGCTCCCTCTCACTTCTCCTACACCAAATCTTAGATCACGGCGAGATTCCTGAGAGTTCTTGAGAGATTTTCCAATCAAGTGATAGATCCACTCCCTTTCCCTCTTGTGACCAAAGGAATTCATGATTTGAGCAAGTCTTCAGCATTTTCCCCTTGATCTTGTTACTCTTGGAGGTTGGAGACTCCTAGGAGGTAGGAGGGCTCCGGTGAGGAATCAACTTGTATTTACCCCCGGTGAGTTTTTGAAGGTTTTGAGGCCGCCTCAAGGTCTACGACTAGTGGTTGGGAATCGCCTTCGTGGTGATATCTCAAGGAGAATAGGGTGAGCTTTCGTGGCGTTTGTGTGCCTTCGTGGTAACATCCACCTCTCTAACGGTGATTAGCTTCCCTCCAAGGAAGGGAACATCGGGATACATCCTCGTCTCCGTGTCTTCGGTTATCTCTAACCCTAGCCACTACTTGTGGTTTACTTCAGTCTCTTGACCTTGCATTCACTATATATTGTTGTCCTCATTATATTGTCTTGGCTATTTCCTTGAAGAGATTATTTAGGCCTACACTTTATATCCCGCAATTCATACTTGCTACTATTGATATATCTTGTGCTTAGTGTGAATTGCTAACTTGTGTCATACACTTACATATCTTGTGATATTGCTCAAGTAAGTTTGTGTAACTTACTTATGCTTGTTAGTATCCTTGTTCTGCTCACCTCATTTACATTAAGTTGTTGGTGCACTTAGTTGAGCCTAGTATATTTAGGGTTTGTGTTGGAAAAGTATCCACTTAGTTTATTTTCGCATTAGGATAAAGCCAAATCCGTAGAAGTTTTTAAAACACCTATTCACCACCCCCCCCCTCTAGGAGACATCGTGGTCCTTTCAATTGGTATCAGAGCTAGGTCTCTCCTTGTTAGGCTTCACCGCCTACAGAGTATCGATGTTGGCTAGTGGTTTAGTGCATAGTGACACTTTTGATTTTGATGGCACAAATTATCACTTGTGCAGAATTCACATGCTTTTTCACTTTCAGGCCATGGGTCCAAATGTTCCGCAAATTGCTGTGGGGATTTCTATTGCCAAGGATGGTCTATCTCCATCTCTTGAGGATATCCTTCTTGATTGTGAAGCTTCTCTTGCCATTCATCAAACTATATCCTTCAAAGTGTTTAAGTTAATCTCGACTTACAAGTCGGTTCATGAGGCTTGGACCAAACTTGAAGATATATATATATGGTGGGTCCAATCTTGATAAAGACAATATTCTTTGGGAGGAGTTCTCCACATTTTTAAATCATGAAGAGCTCTCTATTGCTTCCACCTCCAATTACTTGGACACTTCAACATCTTCTACTTCACCAACATGTGGCGTGCCACAAGGCAATGACATAGTGAGTGAAGAAATATCTTGTGATGATGGTGTCAAGCTCATTATTGATGATCTTTCTTATGTAGATGCTAGTGATGTATCTTCTATCGAGTTGAGCATATCTAGCACCACAAATAGTATAAATTATTGTGTTGATAGTCCACCCCCTACGAATTTCTTGACAAATGATTGTGATGATATGCTTGAGCTCCGTGTTGCCATGATAGAAATGCGTTGGTTTCCTCTAGTTGTTCTATGACTAACCATGTAGAGGAAATCAAGAAAGATGAGGCACACTTGATTGGTGAAGAACCCTCTTCTCCAAAAGAATCATCATTAACCCCCTTTGTTCACATGTGCCTCATGGCAAGAGGTAATGACGAGGCATCATCTTCTCTTAGTGATAATGATGATAGTTGTAATGAGGATGATGATGATTACTTGACTCAAAATCTCTATGAGATTGGGGAAACTCTTCATAGAGCTAAAAATAACACTTATAAAAGGTTCCAAGATGTTCTTGCTTGCTTTGAAAAACGTAATGATTTATTTCTTAATGAGCAAGCTAAAAGTGAACAACTTGAACATGAACTTGCTAAGGCTTATCAAACATTTAGAGACTTAAGATCTTCAAAAGGAGAGATTGAAATTACTCATGGTAAACTTAAAGAGGATTTTGAGCTCCTTCTCCTTGAATGCAATAATGTCAAGGGAGAGCTCTTCAAACTCTCTAAGTCTCATGAGGAGCTTCAATCAACTCATGAGAAGTCTCTAATTGCTACTTGCTCCTCTGATATTGATAATGATGCTTGTGCTACTAACTCGATTTCATGTGAAGCATCAATTTTGAAGGAGAATGTTGAGCTAAGGACTCAACTTGATTTGCTAACTAGCAATTATGGGAAATTGGAAGAAACTCATGAAAAGCTCTCGTGCACTTATGAGGATCTTCTAATGTCCCATGATGGGCTAAAGTTAGCTCATGAGGCTATGGCCACCAAGGTAAAATCGTGTGAGTCTCATGTGGATATTAGCACATCTTCTACTCGAAATGCCGTATTGCCATGTGCTTGTCCTTGCAATTCCTCTCTACATGATATTGGTACATCTCATGATGAATTGCTCACCTTGTCTTTTTGCTCTAACCATGAAGTTTCTACTTCCACTAATCCTCTTGTTTCTAGTGTTAAAACTAACCATGTAGAGGAAATTAATGAGCTCAAGGCCCAAGTCACTAGTTTGAAGAAAGACTTGGAAAAGTGCGATGATGGACATAGTTTTCACTCCAACAAGAAGAAGTCCAAGAACAAGAAAAGGGGACAAGAACAAGCCAAGAATGAGTCCAACATTTCTTGATTTAAGTGCAAAAGGATTGGACATCGTGTGAGATCTTTTCCATTTAAGAAAAGGGCTTATAAAGAGAAGCTACATGGGAAGCGGCCTCAATCTCAATCTCAAGTTGAAGAATGGCCACTATCCATGATGAACCATGTTATTGCTCCCCAAGTTGAGAAAGTAAATAAGAAGAAAGGGGGAGTACATGTTGCTATATTTGTCGTAAGAAGGGACACATAGCTTCATCATGTCCCAACGGTAACATCTCTAAGCCTCCAATTATCAGTGATCATTATTCACTTAGGAAGGATAATGTTGGCAATTTGTTTGCCAAGTATGTTGGTGCCCAAAGTAGTTTGGAAGTGGACATTACCATTTAGGTTGCCAAGCCTATTGTTACTAACTTCTTAGGACCCAGCTTGGTTGGGGACCATCGAGCTCAAACTTGATCAATAGGTGTTTGGAGGGCATTGGAGACTTGGCTACTTCATGAAGAAAATTTATTTTCACCATATGTTATGGTTAATGCCAAGTGAAGTGGATTATCATCACATCTATCAATCTAATGCTCCTCTTTGCAGTAACTTGTACTTGCATTGTTTGCATTGAAAGTTACTAGTCCATTGCATGTTTAGGTTTTGTATCTAGCATGTGCTTCTATATGTTGTGCCTCCTAGTATGCTTGATTTGTGTTATCTAGCATGTGTACGTCACAATGCACTTCATATATTTGTGTGTGTGTTTTGAGCCTTTATTGTTTCATTAGTTGAATCTTCTTTGGCTCTTTTGAGATATTAATGGGACATCACATTATGGGGGAGTGCTATTTTTGTACGCATATCACAAACCTTAAATGTGTATATATGTGGGATACCACCTAGTATATGGTTAGTGCAATATCATTCAGTTACTATGTGGTATGTAAAGCTCCTTTGAAACTCAAATTCTCATTCATTAATTATCCTTAGTTGAGTTTCATTTGCCTCTTGTGGACAATACATGGATTATCACATTATGGGGGAGTGATATGCCTTGTGCATACCGCAATCCTTGTATATGTGAATAACTGAGGAATACCACTTAGAATTTATATTTGAGATTATCTTATATCTCTGTGGTATACAATTCCTTGTTTACGTATGGCATTCTTGTGCGGTTTTGCCCATGGTTATCTTAAAAATCGTATTCGGAAAATCATTTGATTAAAGCCATTCCAATTGTTGCTTTGCATGATGATCTATCTAATTGGAATGTTAATAATATTCTATCCAAGCATTGTGTTTATTTCTAAACTCTCATGTTATGCTTGTGTTAGTATAGATGATCATGTACTTATTTGTTTTCTACACCGAATGATAACTCGAAATACCATTTTGTTCGAGTTCATCTTATTGGTTAGTATGGAGTTATGGGAGTTTGTTAGCTCATTGTTTATAGTGTCCTATATCTAATTGAGTGAGATATTCCTATGAGTATGTGTGCAATGCATATCTTATATGCTCATTGGTTTTGCTTCGTTCATGTGTTGAACTTTGTGTGCTATCATATGTTGATTTGTCACTTTGATTCATTTTGGACAACATGAATGATTAGTGATGTTATTTGAAGTATTAACAGTTATGTGTTCATTTGTCCAAATTTGTATTTCTTTATATTTTGGTAGGCTTATGCATGCAAATTTAGTATGTGTAAATTATCATGCCTTGTTTGCTTTAATTGATCCAATATATTATATATGGTATATCCATCAAATTCTTAATAGCTAAGATGTGCATGAAATTCAAATTCATATCGATATGCACATATTTTAGTGGTTTTACCCTATGTTTTGTAGTTATGCTAACTACTTCGGACCCAATAAGTTTGGGGACCATATTGTACTGAAATTGTTTTAAGTACATTTGAGAAGCATTGGGTGCTTGGCTTATTCATGAAGGTGGTGGCACTATGAGTAAATTAGAACCAAGCTTGGACATTTTATTGATCTACGACTTCATACCAATGCTATCTCGGTAACAAGTATTTACTTCATGCATATATATAGAAATGGGGTCAACCTTGTGTAGGTTGCATCATGGCATGATTAGTACTTGTTAAAAGTTGTGCTTCTTGCATGTTCTTAAAAGGTCACTTTATTGCAATTGTGGGACATTTGAGAAGAAGCATATAGTGGGGATCTATAAAACCATATTTATGATTCACTTATCCCAAAGTATGCCAATTAAGCAATTTATTGCATATCAATTCCTCAATTGTTCTCTCATGTGTAATTTTGATAAAATTACAAAAACACTCTATTTTCTTGTGGTATTTGCTACCTTACTTTGTAATTTATTGTTATGCAAATTAGATCAACTTGTGCCATGTGCTTTGTGTCATGTGCCTTGCTCTTATGCTAGGATCACAATTGTATAATAATGGATTCACTTGTGGATATCAAGTTCTTATCAATTGAGTATTTTTGTGTATGCAAGGTTCTTTGTGGATACATATCATGTTTATTATTGGCCTCTTAGAAATTTTATACATGTGAAAGTTCATATCTTTCCTTGATATCATTTATTCCTTGCCGAGCACTTTGTTTGTTTCCTTTGATTCTTATGGTGGCTTCGGTAAGAGGTTGTGGCGTGAGTGCTTGTATGTTTTGCATACAATCTTGCGCACTCATGTCTTTTGAATGTATTTTGGACCCATGCTTGACATGATGATCACATTGGATATTCCTATTATATCTTGTTCAAAATATGTTCTTCGAATCTTTTGAATGTTTTCCTCACATGTATAATGCTTGTTTTCATATCTTCGTATCTGGTTGCATTCTATAGATTATGTGCTCCTCCAATTGTTCATCATTGAATATGTGCATTTTGTTTCACTCACATTTTCGTGATTTTCACACAATAAGGAGAATAAGGAGGATCTCACACTATATTGGCCTCTAGATTTTTCCCATTTTGGCATTTGTTGCCAATGGGGGAGAAGTTTAGAGGGTTTAAGATCAGTATTTTAAGTGCTTGTTGGTTTAAGATAAGTATTTTAAGTGCTTGTTGTCATTCATGCTTATCTACCCTGGTTATATATGTTTGTAGAATATATAGATAAAAATTCACCTAGTGTATGTCAACCAATATATGCAAGGAAATCCAAAGTTCATTCACACATGCATATATATTGTGGGGGAGCTTGCTCTATATATTGTGGTTCTACTAACATCAAATACTTGTGTAGTGTTTTGATGTCAGTACACCGAGTGTGATAAACTCAAGTATCTTTGTGACACTTGATGCTCTCAGAACTATCCCAAGTATACAATTTATCGTCGGGTAAATTGCATACTTGTATTAAAATTCATTATATAAACCCACTTGTCGAGATTGTCATCAGTTACCAAAATGGGGGAGATTGAAAGTACATGTATTACCCATGTGTAGTTTTGGTAATTAATGACAATCCATATGGACTAATGTTTGGATTGAGACATACATGTGAAGGAAATTTCCATTTGCAATGCATGAAGAATACCGGATGGATTGAAGGATGAAATCCATCAACCCAAATATATGCATTGAGACTTGATAATGAATGACAATTCCTATGAAGAAACAATGGCATCAAGTTATATAAGAAGGCTTCTTCCTTGGGCGATGCAAGAAGGAGATTGAATGGATTCAGAATGAATGCCATATACATATAGTTGTGCATCAAGATTGAGCTAAATGATTGAATCAAATATGATCAAGATGAATTCCATGTGATGAACAAGATGTGATCTATATGGAGTTCATTGAAGGATCTCAGAGGTTGTCATGCTTAGGCTTATGGGGTGAGCCATGATGGATCATGATCTTGAGAGAAAAAGAGAAGAATTCTACATATGGCGTGAAGATAGGATCATGATGAGCTCATATGTTGAGTCATGGATGATTATGTCTTGAAGCAAGTAATTAATGTGAAGATTTCATTGTGCCTCTCAATAGATTGTGATGGAGCATGAAAAAGAACAAATGATGACCAATATGGTATTCATGGATAAACTCTATATGGCCATATGATAATTGAGATATGGGTATCATGTCTTGAAGAAAGGAAGCATAGTGAAGAATTCAATATGGCCTTCAAAACATCAAGATTAAGGATGGAGTAATGATAAAGGTTGACCAAGATAAATATCAAAGAATCGAACTCTAAATGGTCAACACACAAGTGCAAACGATGCATCACATATGATCTTGTGGTATAATAAGAAATTGTCAATTGCTCTTTGTGTACTAACCCATGGTATGTGCTGTCTATGTTTATGAGGGTTAGGTTATTCTCATGGGCTCGCATCGAGAGAAAGATTCCAAGTGTCCATGAGAGGATGACATAAAGTGTTCATGATCATGGTTTACAAGGGCAAGTTCAATATAACCACCCCGAAGGATTACATGCTTCAAGCTTGTGGATGATCACATGATGGGCAAGTGAAGATGAATACAAGGAAAAGCTTCTAACATTGTGTATGGGAGAGCTACTTGAAGACTTCACCAATGTCTTGCCTTCAACTTGAGCCAAGAAGAAACATCAACATCAAGCTCAAGTGAAAGGCTTGAGTCAAAGTTATTAGTTCCTTCGGCGTTAGTATTGTGGAGTGATGACCACTGAAGAAACATATACACTCAAGAATGGATTCTCGATGGCTATGTAGTGTATCTCTTTTATGATTCTTGAGTTATAGGTATCCCACACTATTAAGAGGGGATCAAAGGGGTTCATGATGGATTTTCTCAAGTCAACATCTTCTATACACAATTCCACTCCTATCCTATATACCAAATAAATCCATAGCCAACTAGGTTCCCCAAAGTATATGATCTAATCTTTGCATACTTTGCACCATTAATTTTAGTTTATCTTGGGTGGTTCTTGATGACCCACAAATATATGGGATCAATTGTAGCCTTTTCGATAAGTAAGAGTGTCGAACCCAACGAGGAGCAAAAGGAAATGACAAGCGGTTTTCAGCAAGGTAATGTCTGCAAGTGCTGAAATTGTAAGTAACAGAGTAGTTTGATAGCAAGGTAATTTGTAGCGAGCAAGTAGCAATAGTAGTAACAAAAGGGCCGAGGGGAGCACAACCCACCAGGGCGCGCCTGGGCTCCCTGGCGCGCCCAGGTGGGTTGTGCCCACCTGATGGGCCCCCTCTGGTACTTATTTGCTCCAATATTCCTCAAATATTCCATAAAAAATCTCCGTAAAGTTTCAGCTTGTTTGGAGTTGTGCAGAATAGGTGGCCTGACGTAGCTTTTCCACGTCCAGATTTCTAGCTGCCGAAATTCTCCCTCTTCGTGTGTACCTTGCATATTATGAGAGAAAAGGCATTAGAATTACTCCAAAAAGCATTATTATACATGAAAACATCATAAATAACAGTAGGAAAACATGATGCAAAATGGATGTATCAACTCCCCCAAGCTTAGACCTAGCTTGTCCTCAAGCGAAAACCGAAATCGAAAAACATGTCCACATGCTTAGAGAGAGAGGTGTCGATAAAAACAAAATACGGACATAGAAGCATCATGTAGATTATTATAACATCAACAAATTTAAACATAAGACTTTTATCATAGACTTCTCATGAATAAGTGACAATTCATCACACAATTGAAGTATAAAGCATAAACTCTATTAGAAACCAACAAACTATGTTCTCAGTCAACTTTGCAACTACAATTCATCATCTCTTCAGGAAGGGTCACGTACCGGAGCCTTTAGGCAAGTTCACATACTCAACCATCATATAGTCTTCTATGATTGCTAACACTCACCGCATACACATGAGCAAAACGTTTCAACCGGACACATAGAAAGATGGGGGCTTATAGTTTCGCCTCCCAACGTATTCACCTCAAGGGTGATGTCAACAATAATAACTCATGCCACCCATATTCAACTGGACATATGTGCCTAGATCTTTCCTCACCACATGATGCTTGCCAAAGGAGAAAAATAAAAGGAGTAGAGAGAAGAAACTTTGACACTTGCATAAAAGTAAATACATAAAAGTAAAAGATAGGCCCTTCGCAGAGGGAAGCAGAGGTTGCCATGCGCTTATTTGTTTGTATGCTCAACCCCTTAGTGCAAAAGAAAGTCACGTTGTATTGCCCCTTGTGATGGCAACCTTTATTATGCAGTCTGTCGCTTTTATTCTTCACCATCACAAGTTCATACAACGCTCAATTTTCTCTTACACTAAATGATCTCACACTTTTAGAAGCAATTTTTATTGCCTTATTGCACCGATGACAACTTACTTGAGGGATCTTGCTTAATCCCTAGGTAGGTATGGTGGACTCTTGAAAATAAGATTTGGGTTTAAGAGTTTTTGGATGCACAAGTAGTATCTCTACTTAGTGCGGAATTTTTGGCTAGCAAAGATAGGGGCAAGCACCACATGTTAAAGGATCTATGACAATATAACTTCTATGTGAATATGAACAAACATAAATCATTACGTTGTCTTCCTTGTCCAACGTCAACAATTTTGGCATATAATAATTTGATGGGGGCTCACAATCACAAAAGATTTCTAGGATAGTGTATTTATATGTGAATCTTCCCTTCCCTTATTAATTCTTTCATGAATTGCATCATTGACCAATGCTATGTTTGTCAGTCTCTAATAAAATTTTCTACTTATACTTTTCCTTACGTGGTGCCATCACCTACCATAAGATTAGCATATAATCTTTTTCATTTATTTCCTTTCTTTTTATTGCAACATGAAAGTAGAGAAAGCAAAAACTCAAACTAAACTTTATTATATATCCCGCACACGATTACAAGGATAGATCACTAAGCAAACTCGCGAAAAGAAAGGATCGAACTAAACTTTTATTCATCTAAAGCAAAAGATCGAGCTAAAATAAGTAAAGGAAAAAGATAGTGGGGATGATACGATACCGGGGCACCTCCCCCAAGCTTGGCGGAAGCCAAGGGGAGTGCCCATACCCGATACTCAATTTTCTTTTGGTGATGAAGAAGAGGGTCGTGGTGATGGAGTAGTGGCAATCTTGTCCTCGGGTTTCCATGGCAGAGTTCCACCATCGTAAGAGGAAGAATGAGTCTCACGGGTCCTGCAACTGGCAGCCAAACTCATACCTTTAAACCTCGCCTCATATTCAAAGGCTTGGTTTTGAACATCATAGATCTGGCTTTGGAGAAAGTTGATTTACTCATTGAGAGTGAAGACGATATCCTTCATGGACTTGCCATCCACCTTGAGATCATGGGTAAGGTCCGTAATCATGAGGTGATTGGCATAGAGTCCACGCTCCACCATCCCCTTGCACCGGAAGACTTAGAAAATCCGCAAAAATATTTTTTGACAGTTTTGGAATATTTAGAAAATTAGGCGCGCCCAGGTGGGTTGTGCCCACCAGGGTCACTTTCCCGGTAGTTTCTTATTTTCCTAATTTTCTAAATATTCCAAAACTATCAAAAAATATTTTTGTGGATTTTTCGGAGTCCGTTTACTTACCGTATCATGTACCTCCTCTTTTTCACGATTCTGGAGTGTTCCGGAAGGACTCTTTTATGTGTTCTTCTGGGGTCAATGTTTGGATAATATTACTTTCAACATTAATGGGCGTACTTGAGATATAATGTTTTATTCGTTGCCCATTGACAACCTTCGGGTTAGTACCTTAGGCATTATTTATTTTGCTAGCTCTAGACCGATAAACCTCCTCGATAACATAGGGTCCTTCCCATTTGGAGAGGAGTTTTCCTGCAAAGAACCTGAAATGAGAGTTGTACAAAAGAACATATTCTCCGACTTTGAACTCATGCTTTTGGATTCTTTTATCATGCCATCTTTTAACTTTTTCTTTAAATAATTTGGCATTTTCATAAGCTTGGGTTCTCCATTCATCTAATGAGCTAATATCAAATAACATCTTTTCACCAGCAAGTTTGAAATCATAATTGAGTTCTTTGACTGTCCAATATGCTTTGTGTTCTAACTCAAGAGGCAAATGACAAGCTTTTCCGTAAACCATTTTATAAGGAGACATACCCATAGGATTTTTATATGCTGTTCTATAAGCCCAAAGTGCATCATCTAA
Organism: Thinopyrum elongatum; assembly: GCA_011799875.1. Lineage (NCBI taxonomy): Eukaryota > Viridiplantae > Streptophyta > Magnoliopsida > Poales > Poaceae > Thinopyrum > Thinopyrum elongatum. The sequence continues at coordinate 562,047,770 of CM022303.1, read as the reverse complement.
TTTCTTAGACCAATTCTTCTGGGACCTATTGACAGTCTTTTGCAAAATTAATTTTATTTCTCTATTGCTAAGTTCAACTTGACCACTAGACTGAGGATGATAGGGTGATGCAATTCTATGGTTAACATCATACTTAGCAAGCATTTTACGGAAAGCACCATGAATAAAGTGTGAACCACCATCAGTCATTAAATATCTAGGGACTCCAAACCTTGGGAAAATAACTTCCTTAAGCATTTTAATAGAGGTGTTGTGATCAGCACTACTGGTTGGAATAGCTTCTACCCCTTTAGTAACATAATCAACAGCAACCAAAATATGTGTATACCCATTATAGGAAGGAAAAGGTCCCATGTAATCAAATCCCCAAACATCAAATGGTTCAACAGCAAGTGAATAATTCATAGGCATTTCTTGACGCTTACCGATATTACCTATTCTTTGGCATTCATCACAAGATAAGACAAACATACGGGCATCCTTGAAGAGAGTAGGCCAATAAAATCCAGATTGCAATACCTTGTGTGCAGTTCTGTCTCCAGCATGATGCCCTCCATAAGGTTCGGAGTGACATTTCCGTAGGATTTGTCCCTGTTCATGCTCAGGTACACAACGTCTAATAATACCATCTACTCCTTCTTTATAAAGATGTGGGTCCTCCCAAAAGTAATGTCTTAAGTCATAGAAGAATTTTTTCTTTTGTTGGTAGGTAAAGCTAGGTGGTAGATATTTAGCAACAATGTAATTAGCATAATCAGCATACCAAGGAGTATTATTAGAAACATTTATTGCAGCTAACTGCTCATCAGGGAAACTATCATCAATAGGTAGTGGGTCATCAAGCACATTTTCAAGCCTAGACAAGTTATCAGCTACTGGGTTCTCAGCTCCTTTTCTATCAGTAATATGCAAATCAAATTCTTGTAGCAAGAGAACCAACCTAATGAGTCTAGGTTTAGCATCTTTCTTTTCCATAAGATATTTTATAGCAGCATGATCGGTGTGAACAGTCACCTTAGAATCAACAATGTAGAATCTAAATTTATCACAAGCAAACACAACTGCTAAGAGTTCTTTTTCGGTAGTAGCATAATTTCGTTGGGCACTGTCTAGAGTTTTACTAGCATAATGGATAACATTTAGTTTCTTATAAACTCTTTGTCCTAGAACAGCACCAACAGCATAATCACTAGCATCACACATAATTTCAAAAGGCAAGTTCCAATCAGGTGGTTGAATAATAGGTGCAGAAATTAAGGTTTTCTTGAGTGTTTCGAAGGCTTCTAAGCAATCGTCATCAAAAACAAAAGGAACATCCTTTTGCAAAAGATTTGTAAGAGGCCTAGAAATTTTAGAAAAGTCTTTGATAAATCTCCTATAGAAACCAGCATGACCTAGGAAACTACGAATACCTTTGATATCTTTAGGACATGGCATTTTCTCAATTGCATCAACCTTAGCTTTGTCCACTTCAATACCTCTTTCAGAAATTTTATGGCCCAAAACAATACATTCATTAACCATAAAGTGGCACTTCTCCCAATTCAAGACAAGATTTGTTTGCTCGCATCTCTGCAAAACTCGATCAAGATTGCTTAAACAATCATCAAAAGACTTCCCATAAACAGAGAAGTCATCCATGAAAACCTCAACAATCTTTTCACAAAAGTTAGAGAATATAGCAGTCATACATCTTTGAAAGGTAGCAGGTGCATTGCATAAACCAAAAGGCATGCGTCTATAAGCATAAGTTCCAAAGGGACAAGTGAAAGTGGTTTTTTCTTGATCAGGTTGAGAAACAGGTATTTGTGAAAAACCAGAATATCCATCAAGGAAGCAAAAGTGTGTGTGCTTAGATAATTTTTCTAGCATTTGATCAATAAAAGGCAAAGGGTAATGATCTTTTCTAGTTGCTTTGTTTAATTTTCTAAAATCAATTACCATTCTATAGCCTGTAACAATTCTTTGTGGAATAAGTTCATTCTTATCATTAGGAACAACAGTAATACCTCCTTTCTTAGGAACACAATGAACAGAACTTACCCATCTACTATCAGCTATAGGATAGATTATACCTGCTTCAAGAAGTTTTAATATCTCCGTTCTTACCACTTCTTTCATCTTCGGATTTAACCAACGTTGGTGATCAACAACGGGTTTAGCATCAGGTTCCATATTAATCTTGTGCTGACATAGAGTGGGACTAATGCCCTTTAAATCATCAAGAGTATACCCAATGGCAGCTCGATGCTTCCTTAGAACTTTCAATAATCTTTCTTCTTCATGTTCTGAAAGGTTAGCACTAATAATAACAGGATATATCTTCTTTTCATCAAGATAAGCATATTTCAAAGTGTCTGGCAATTGTTTTAATTCAAACACAGGGTCACCTTTAGGTGGAGGAGGACCTCCTAGAGTTTCAATATGCAAATTGTGTTTAAGCAGAGGACGTTGTTCAAAGAAAATCTCATCTATTTCATTTCTTTCATGCATATGTAAATCATTTTGATGGTCTAGCAAATATTGTTCTAAAGGATCAGTAGGAGGCACAGCAATAGAAGCAAGTCCAATTATTTAATCCTTACTAGGCAATTATTTTTCATGAAGCTTTCTACTAAACTTGGAAAAATTAAACTCATGAGACTCATCACCAAAACTGACACCGACAGTTTGTTTCTTACAATCTATTTGAGCATTAACGGTGTTCAAGAAAGGTCTACCAAAGATAATGGGACAGAAGTCATATTGTGGGGAACCAAGAACAAGAAAATCAGTAGGGTATTTTATTTTCCCACACAAGACTTCAACATCTCTAACAATCCCAATTGGTGAAATAGTATCTCTATTAGCAAGTTTTATAGTAACATCTATGTCTTCTATCTCTGCGGGTGCTATGTCATTCATAATTTCTTAATATAAGGTGTAAGGAATAGCACTTACGCTAGCACCTATGTCGCATAAACCATGATAACAGTGATCTCCTATTTTAACTGAGACAACGGGCATGCCAACAACGAGTCTATGATTATCTGTTTTATTGGGTTTAACAATTCTAGTAGCTTCATTACAGAAGTAAATAACATGCCCATCTATATCTTCTTCCAAGAGATCTTTAACCATAGCAACACTAGGCTCTACTTTGATTTGTTCATCAGGTTTAGGTGTTCTAATATAACTTTTGTTGACTACAGTCGACACTTTAGCATGTTCCTTTATCCTAACAGGGAAAGGTGGTTTCTCAATATAAGCAGTAGGAACAACTGGATCAACATTATAAAGTATAGTTTCCTCTTTTCCTGATACCGGTTCTTTAATTCCTTCTTTAATAGGTGGGTGATATTTAAACCACTTCTCCTTGGGGAGATCAACATGAGTAGCAAATGATTCACAAAAGGAGGCTACTATCTCAGAGTCAAGTCCATATTTAGTGCTAAACTTTTGAAAAGCATCGGTATTCATAAAAGATTTAACACAATCATACTTAAGCTTAATACCTGACTCTTTACCTTCATCGAGTTCCCAATCTTCAGAGTTGCGTTTAATTCTTTCCAAAAGATCCCACCGGAATTCAACAGTCTTCCTCATAAAAGAACCAGCACAAGAAGTATCAAGCATGGATCGATCATTATGAGAGCCGAGCATAAAAATTCTGGATAATAATTTCTCTTGAGAGCTCATGATTGGGGCATGAATATAACATTGATTTAAGCCTCCCCCAAGCTACAGTGATATTTTCTCCTTCACGAGGCCAAAAATTATATATGTAATTCCGATCACGATGAACTAGATGCATAGGATAAATTTTTTGGTGAAACTCAAATTTCAATCGATTCCAATTCCAAGCTCCAATATCATCGCATAGCCTATACCATGCCAATGCTTTTCAAAGATAAAGGAAAAAACCTTCTTCTTAACTTCATCTCCGGGTAGACCTGCAAGCATAAACAATCCACAAATTTGTTCTACATATATCAAGTGCATATCAGGATGTTCGGTTCCGTCTCCTGCATAAGGATTAGCTAGCAGTTGTTCTATCATACCCGAAGGAATTTCATATTCAATATTTTCAGTAGGTGCAGTAGGTTGAGGGGTAGCTAATTGTGGTTCCGGTCGAGGTGAAGATACCCTGAACAAACCCCTCAAAGGATTGTTTTCCATAGTAACAAGTGGCAATAAATTTCAGCACACTATGTAAATGTTTCCTTACCAAATTCACCTTACCAAAGGCGCTTCACTCCCCGGCAACGGCGCAAGAAAATAGCCTTGATGACCCACAAGTATATGGGATCAATTGTAGCCTTTTCGATAAGTAAGAGTGTCGAACCCAACGAGGAGCAGAAGGAAATGACAAGCGGTTTTCAGCAAGGTAATGTCTGCAAGTGCTGAAATTGTAAGTAACAGAGTAGTTTGATAGCAAGGTAATTTGTAGCGAGCAAGTAGCAATAGTAGTAACAAAAGTGCAGAAAGGTAGCCCAATCCTCTTGAGGCAAAGGACAGGCCAAAATGGTCTCTTATGATAAGAAAAGTGTTCTTGGGGGTACACGGGAATTTCATCTAGTCACTTTCATCATGTTGGTTTGATTTGTGTTCACTACTTTGATAATTTGATATGTGGGTGGACCAGTGCTTAGGTGCTGTTCTTACTTGAACAAGCCTCCTACTTATGATTAACCCCCTCGCAAGCATCCGCAACTACGAGAAAAGTATTAAGAATAAATTCTAACCATAGCATTAAACCTTTTGGATCCAATCGGCCCCTTACGGAATAGCGCATAAACTAGGGTTTAAGCTTCTGTCACTCTCGCAACCCATCATCTAATAACTACTCCACAATGCATTCCCTTAGGCCCAAATATGGTGAAGTGTCATGTAGTCGACATTCACATGACACCACTAAGGGAATCACAACATACATATCATCAAAATATCGAACACATATCAAGTTCATATGATTACTTGCAACATGATTTCTCCCGTGACCTCAAGAACAAAAGTAACTACTCACAAATGATAATCATGCTCAAGATCAGAGGGGTATTAAATAGCATATTGGATCTGAACATATAATCTTCCACCAAATAAACCATATAGTGATCAACTACGAGATGTAATCAACACTACTAGTCACCCACAAGCACCAATCTATAGTTCCGGTAGAAAGATTGAACACAAGAGATGAACTAGGGTTTGAGAGGAGATGGTGCTATTGAAGATGTTGATGGAGGTTGCCCTCCCCAAGATGGGAGAGTTGTTGGTGATGATGATGATGATGATTTCCCCCTCCGGGAGGGAAGTTCCCCCGGTGGAATCGCTTCGCCGGAGGGCAAAAGTGCTCTTGCCCAAGTTCTGCCTCGAGACGGCGGAGCTCTGTCCCGAAAGTCCTCTCTTTATTTTTTTTCTAGGTCAAAATAACTTATATACCAGAATAGGGGCACCGGAGGTGGGCCTGGGTGAGCACAACCCACCAGGGCGCGCCTGGGCTCCCTGGCGCGTCCAGGTGGGTTGTGCCCACCTGGTGGGCCCCCTCTGGTACTTATTTGCTCCAATATTCCTCAAATATTCCATAAAAAATCTCCGTAAAGTTCCAGCTTGTTTGGAGTTGTGTAGAATAGATGGCCTGACGTAGCTTTTCCAGGTCCAGATTTCCAGCTGCCGGAATTCTCCCTCTTCGTGTGTACCTTGCATATTATGAGAGAAAAGGCATTAGAATTACTCTGAAAAGCATTATTATGCATAAAAACATCATAAATAACAGTAGGAAAACATGATGCAAAATGGACGTATCAGTTCTCTATGTGAGGACCTGGAGTTTTCCCATAGCTTCAAAACGATCCCAAGATCATCAAAATCAGAGTCCGTATGAAAAAGTTATGCATGTTTTACCTTTGGGGCGCCTGCAGTTTTTGTGATGGTGGATGTCTGGGACATGGTCGGATGTCCGGGCTCCCCGGACGCCTTGGATGTCTGGGATCCTCCCGGAAATCCAGTCGTCCATGTCTAGAAACTTTGCTGAAATGTTGGTTGTGTCTGCTGGATGTCCGGCACTTGGCCAGATGTCTGGGGCCCCAACTTTGGCCAGATGTCTGGGCCCTATACATTGGCCATGTTTTTCTGTGTACGTGTGCACATTTCTCAGCCGCCGGATGTCCGGCCCGACACAACCACTTACTCACAAACGGCTAGTTTTCTAGGCTTGCTATATATACCCCTCTACCAATCAGGTAGAGGGTTGACCACTCAATCCAAAAGAACCCTAGAACACCCAAGTGGCTCCCTCTCACTTCTCCTACACCAAATCTTAGATACCGGAGAGATTCCTGAGAGTTATTGAGAGATTTTCCAATCAAGTGATAGATCCACTCCCTCTCCCTCTTGTGACCAAAGGAATTCGTGATTTGAGCAAGTCTTCAGCATTTCCCCCTTGATCTTGTTACTCTTGGAGGTTGGAGACTCCTAGGCGGTAGGAGTGCTCCGATGAGGAATCAACTTGTGATTTACCCCCAGAAAGTTTGTGAAGGTTTGCAGGCTGCCTCAAGGTCTACCACAAGTGGTTGGGAATTGCCTTTGTGGTGATATCTCAAGGAGAATAGGGTGAGCCTTCGTGGCGTTGGTGTGCCTTCGTGGTGACATCCACCTCTCTAACAGTGACTAGCTTCCCTCCAAGGAAGTGAACATCGGGATACATCCTCGTCTCCGTGTCTTCGGTTATCTCTAACCCTAGCCACTACTTGTGGTTTACTTCGATCTCTTGACCTTGCATTCACTACATATTGTTGTCCTCATTATATTTTGTTGGCTATTTCCTTGAAGAGATTATTTAGGCCTACACTTTATATCCCGCAATTCATACTTGCTACTATTGATATATCTTGTGTTTAGTGTGAATTGCTAACTTGTGTCATACACTTACATATCTTGTGATATTGCTCAAGTAAGTTTGTGTAACTTACTTGTGCTTGTTAGTATCCTTGTTGTGCTCACCTCATTTACATTAAGTTGCTGGTGCACTTAGTTGAGCCTAGTATATTTAGGATTTGTGCTTGAAAAGTATCCGCTTAGTTTATTTCCGCATTAGGATAAATCCAAATTCGTAGAAGTTTTTAAAATGCCTATTCACCCCCCCCCTCTAGGCGACATCGTGGTCCTTTCAGGTAGTCACCCACATCATGAGCTTCAGCTTTCTTGGGCAAAAGAATGATGTTAGCCAAGTTAATGAAGGAAGCACAATCTTCTTGAAGGCTTGCAAGATGCAGGATTGTGTCGACAACATCCAACCTGATGATCTCCCTATGGGACTTGAAGAAATCCCAAGTGAACCCGTTCAGTCCAGGCACCTTAGTGGAGGGTAACAAAAAGATCGTGCCTTTGATCTCACTCTCATTGAAAGGAGCCTCCAGATCCGAGAGATCGTGCACATGTTAGTTCAAGTTGTCCCAGATGAGACCCTTGGTTCTGGTCCTCGGAGTCCCAAGGTGGATCTGGAAATGCGAGAGGAGCACACACTCCTTGTCCCCAGTCCTTATGGCAATTCCATGGTCTGTCTGCAACGTCTGAATGTAGTTTTTATGTCTGCGGGCATTCAGCTTGGCATGAAAAAACTTGGAGTTGACATCGCCAAGCCTGGTGCATGTGAGGCAGGAACGCTGGCGGAGCTTTATTTTGTGGAAGGACAGTAGGCCAAGATATGAAAATTTCAGCTTGCACCACAACTCGAGCTCGGATGGGGAGGCCTACCCTCCTCAAAAAGTTCTAGTCTCCAGATGACCTCCTTTGTAATCTCAATCTGCGTTTTTAGACCCCGACACTATCCCGCTGCCATTTCTTCAGAGCCTTTGTGGTGCATGCCAGCTTAATGTGTCTCCTCCGGATGGCATTGGTCACACGAACGGGCATCCCCTAGGCTGTTGCCATATTATCTTTGAATCCCACTAGGAAAAGCCAAAACTCCTCGAACTTAAAGGAGGGTTTGCGCCACACCTCGGTGTCCCATGGCAGGAACAGGGGCATGATCAAAACAAGCAGATGAGATGGCCTGAAGGTGTGCGTTAGGGAAAATCAAGTCCCAATCGTTGGAGTGGAAGAATTGGTTGATCTTAGTCAGCACTAGGTTTTCTTGGGCATTTAACCAAGTGTGCATCTAGACAACCAGTCTCTTTGAGCTGCAAGTGGTTGAGACCTCCATAGAAGCTCCCAATAAGGCGTGTGTTGTTGTTCTGATTGTTCTTGTTAGCTCCTTTGGTAATGAGGTTGAAATCATCGAGGATTAATCATGTCTTGACCAAAGTCTTGAGGCCCCTTAGCTCACATTGATGAAAAGCAACTTCTCTTGTTCTTCCTAGGGCCATAGACACAAGGGAGGATCTAGTCCGGGCACTCGATCATCATAGTGACGGTGGTGGAGATCGATCCAGAAGTTGCGTGGAAGTTGGACAACTTGAAGAAACTGTCTGAGGCGGCCATGATCAAGCCCTCTGGATTCGACAACTAGGAGGACCTTGTAGTTCACAGTGAAGAAGGGCCCCAGCATGCTCGCAATCAATGTGTCATCGACGAACTCAAATTTTGTCTATCGAAGACACACAATGGTGGCTATATTATATCAGACGATGTCGCGCACCGTGTCGCGATGGGCAGGTGTGTTTAGGCCGCACTCCAATAGACTAATCTGACATCAGGTTGCGCCATATAATGAAACTAGCAGCACGTGGAGGCGGAAGGTGTCGATCGAAAGGAGGGACGAGTTCTGAATCACGGAGAAGAGTAGATGCACGCAGATGGACGAGTTCCAAATCGCAGAGAAGAGTAGGTGCACACAAGGACAAAGAGGAGCACGAGAACAGGCAGCAAGCACGACACTGCAACCTCTAACAGGCATGAAGATGCACGCGAACTTAGTGCAAGTAGGAGAACTATGTGGTTGTTTGTTTGGACAACTGTGGAGACACTCTTGGTTGCAGTCTTCTTCCTTACCAACTTGATAGTGGTCGCCTTGACATGCTTTGCCAGGGCCTCAATTACCTGGATCATCGAAGCTGTAAGGGGTGTGCTGAAAACAGTCGTGTAGGCGCTCTGCACACCCTGATCAACCTCCGCCATAGGGTCGAACAGATCGTAGGCGCGTGCCAGCAGTTCCTAGACCGCCAAGCTGCTTTGTTGGTGCTGCTTGGTCTTCTTCTGGGCAGTCTGCTCCTCCGAGGCAAAGAGAGGTTGATCCCTTTTGTGTTCACCAACTTGATATTACGCTTTCAGATCAAAGAAAATGAAATATAAACTAAAAAATCATAATAATGAAGTTTTCTAAGAAAGAATAAATTAGTGACATTGGTATTACCAAAAAAATGAAAAAAAATCTAAAGCAAAGATTGACAAAATTTGCACACAATTTACAAAAAAATGTGTTCTTTTACAATTTGAAGAACCATCATACTAGAATTTTGACCAAGAAAATTAAGTTTCTCGATAAGAATGAATTAGTGGCACTGATATTATCAATAAAGAAAAAATATAGAGAAATAAAGACTAAAACAAAATTAAAATAATCAAGTATTTCTATGAAAGAATGAATTAGTGGATTTGGTATTACCCCTTCAGGACAAAGAAAGTGAAATACAAACTAAAAAAACATAATAATATAGTTTTCTAAGAGAAGAATGAATTAGCGGCATATTTATTACCCTTTAAGAAGAAGAAAAATACAAATACAAATACAAATAAATCAAATGATTACAAAATTTACACGCAATTTACAAATAACATGCGCTTTGTATAAGATGCGAGAATAGGCATATAATAGTGGTTTTAGAAGAAAAATGGAAGTTGTCTAAGAAAGAACGAATTTAGTGGCATTTGTATCATCTTAAAGGAAAAATAAAATGAAATAAAAACAAAATAATGAAGTTTATAAGAAATAATGAATTGGTGGCATTGGCATTACACTTTAAGAAGAAAGAACATAACAAATAAATTAAATCTAATAAAAACAAAATTTGTACAAAATTTACACATAAATTACACTTTTTAATAATATGCAAGAATAAACATATAGTAGTGTAATTTTAGAAGAAAAAAAGTTTCCTAATAGGAATGAATTAGTGACATTTTTATCAACCTTAAAAATGAATGAAAATGAAACAAAAACTAAAACATAACCAAAATAATGAACTTTTTTAAGGTAGAATAAATTAGTGCTATTGGTGTTATCCTTTAAGAAGAAAAATACTAATAATAAATTGCACAGAACTTTGCACTTTTTAATATGTAAGAAATGAACATGTAACTGTGTAATTTTTACACTCCAATATAATTTATTCACATGTTATACAGTACTTGCGTAACTCCGCCTATGTTGTCTCAACATAGCCGGCCCCAAGTCTGGGTAAAGGAGGAGGGTTGTGATAGGCTTGGCGAGCCAACGTAAAAACTCGGCCACTCTTATGGAGATGAAACCCAAAATATTTTCGTTGGGGCGTAACCCTCTCAGCGACGCGCCACATCGGAACCCGGGTGTGGTGGCAAATGGGCAAGGGTCGGGCCTTCACCCCCCTGGTGGCGCGCCGTATCTTGATCCGGATACGGTGGCAAAGTGGCGCGCTACATCGGTGCCCGGATGTAGTGGAAAATGAGCAAATGTCTTCGCATTTGACTCGACGAGTGCGAAGGGTAAGGAAGCTAGCCGAGCCTAGGAGGATTCGCTTAGGTAGCTGGAACGTAGGGTCTCTAACAGGGAAGCTTCGGGAGCTAGTTGATGCAGTGGTGAGGAGAAGTGTTGATATCCTTTGCGTCCAAGAAACCAAATGGAGGGGACAGAAGGCGAAGGAGGTGGAGGATACCGGCTTCAAGCTGTGGTACACGGGGACAGCTGCAAATAGAAATGGCGTAGGCATCCTGATCAACAAGAGCCTCAAGTATGGAGTGGTAGACATCAAGAGACGTGGGGACCGGATTATCCTGGTCAAGCTGGTAGTTGGGGACTTAGTTCTCAATGTTATCAGCGCGTATGCCCCGCAAGTAGGCCACAATGAGAATACCAAGAGGGAGTTTTGGGAAGACATGGTTAGGAGTGTACCGATTGGCGAGAAGCTCTTCATAGGAAGAGACCTCAATGGCCATGTGGGTACATCTAACACAGGTATTGAAGGGGCGCATGGGGGCTTTGGCTATGGCATCAGGAATCAAGAAGGAGAAGATGTCTTAAGCTTTGCTCTAACCTATGACATGATTGTAGCTAACACCCTCTTTATAAAGAGAGAATCACATCTGGTGAATTTTAGTAGTGGCCAACACTCTAGCCAGATCGATTTCATCCTCTCGAGAAGAGAAGATAGGCGTGCGTGCCTAGACTGTAAGGTGATACCTGGAGAGAGTGTTGTACCCCAGCATTAGCTGGTGGTTGCTGACTTCCGCTTTCGGATTCGTGTCCAGTGGGATAAGCGTGTGTCGGGGACGAATCCACGATCACCTATGGGACCCAGGGAAGGACCCCTTTTACGTTCGGCAGGGAGAGACGGTCGCACGAAGAGCAAATCTAGCGAAGAACACGACAGCGCACGCAAGAGATTTACCCAGGTTCGGGCCGCACGGATGCGTAAAACCCTACTCCTGCTTTTTGGTATATTATTTGGATGATTGTTCTAGCTCCAGAAGTGCTACAGTACAGAGCAGCTGCGTACAATACTGGAGTTCTCAATCTCCGATTTCCTAACCTCCCCCACGTTGCCTATGGGCCTCCTTTTATACGCACAAAGGGGTCACCAACAGGTGGCAAACAGTAAAGGTAGAGGTGGAAAGTTGCTACAGTAAGGACATTATTACTAGGATGACATGTCCTACCTACCACTGACGGCAGGGGACAAGGGCATTAAATGCCCATGCCTTTAGCTGTCCAGATACATGTATCTGGACGTCTTGGACGTGGGAAAAGCCTATCCCACCTGCTCCTGCACCGCTAGCTACAGAGCACCGCCGTCTACACAGTGCCCTGCCACGCACGCTTGGAAGGACCCAGAGCACCACGCTGGCAGAGGCACTGGAGCAGCAGCACAGTAGCACAGTGGTACAGTAACGCTTGCTGCGGCAAGACCTTGCCGCACTTGATAGCTTGCCGCAACCAATAGCCTGCCGCGCAAGGTAACTTGCCGGGGCAAGTACCTTGCCGCAGCTGCTATCTTGCCGCAGCCAATACCTTGCTGCAGCCAATGACTTGCCGGGGCAAGTACCTTGCCGCGGCAAGTACTCTGCTACAGCAAACCTCAGGCTGGGCCTCAACTATCCCTCCCGGCAAGCTCCTCTTGCCGGGGCCTTGACTCTTGCTTTGTATACTTTGTTCTTGAATGGCTTAATAATCTTGAGCTTCTCTCTGGCTGTCCTCCCGTAAGCCTGGCCGCGGGATGCTGCTACTGCCCCTGCACAAGTACGGGGTACTAGGGTACCCCTATTCTAGTACACCGACAGGAGCCCCCGGGCCTGGGCCACACACGGTGCCGGGCGTTGTTGGGCCAGGCCCAAACAGTGCACGGGCACGCGTGGCTGGGATAAGCCGAAACGTCTCTACGCTGTTTAATTGCACGCTCTCCCACGCGTCGCGCGTTGAATGCGGAGCGTGGGAAGCGTGCGCAGTTATCTCGAATGACGAAGAGGCGGATGGTTCCGCATCTTTCCCCATAAAAAGAAGGGACCTGCAGAAGCACTCACACACTCCTCTCACCATTCTCAATCTCCAAATCTCCGCCTTCTTCTTCCTCCGCTCCAAAACAAAACAGTTTCCCAATCCTCCGCCACCGCGCGCGTCCGCATCTCCCTCGGACCTCAGCTCCGCCTTCGCCATGCCTCCCAAAGGAGAAAAGGGGAAGACGGGGAAGTCCTCAAGGACGGAGACCCAGGCGCAGTTGAAGAGGCAGAAGTACGCGCTCTTCGCTCCGACGCTCACGGGGGCGGATCTGAGGGCCAAGTTCCAAGGCATGTGGGCCATGAGGACCAAGGCGCATCCGGCCACCCGCGTTCGTCCAGCAACCGACGAGAGCGAAGTGAGCAAGTACCCCTTCTTCGCTTGCTACCTTTGGTGCGGGCTCTGCCCGCCGTACTCGGATTTCTTCAGCGACGTCATGTACACCTTCAATCTCCGTCTGCTGGATCTCACACCGAATGCCGTATCCACCATGGCAATATTCGCGCATCTGTGCGAGAACTTCGTCGGCGTCGCACCTAACACCGCGCTGTTCAGGCATTACTTCACTCCCCGTGCTGAAAAGGGGGAGCCTCTCACTGTCGGTGTCTCGTTTGTTTCAAGATTGGGCGCCAAGGAGCATTATCTGAAGGGGGATCTCCGCCCAAGATGGGGAGAAATCCGGTCTGAATGGTGTTGGATTATTGACGACGACCCGCCACCATACTGTGAGCTTCGCAAGACCCCAGCAGCGCGTGGCACGGACTGGAGCGATCTGGATCCCCAGGACAAGAAGCTGGAGATTGCCGCTACCAGGATCATACGGCTCAGGGAGGCCGGGCTCACCATAGGGATGGTTGGCGCAGACTTCCTCCGCCGCCGCATTGCTCCTCTGCAGCAGAGAGGAAGGCCGGCCTCTGATTGGAAGAACCCAGCCGATATCATGCGGCTGCGCCCTGGACTGATCAACAACTTCACAGTTCTACAGCACGACTTCTTCATGCGAGAACTGTTCAAGCAAGAGACAGATCCAGAGAAGCGCGACAAGGCGTTCACGCTGCCGAAGCACATCGTGCCCCTTTGCAACAACTCCACATTGAGTGCAATCATCGCTATGATGCCGCTCTGCAATGCGCACAGCGTTGAAGCAACTTGGGACGTGCCGCTCGAAGAAGACGTGCGGCGATTCTTTGACTCCACGGTCGAAAAGCAGGTCCGGGTGGAGGAGTGGCTCGTCCGCAACACCACTGAGCAAGAAATAGAATTCATTGCTCGAAGAGTGGGGGAGGACAGGCTCGCCAGGGAAGCTGGTGATTTTGGTTATACTTTGGCGGAGCTCGACGAGGCACAAAAGGAGAGCCTTGCCGAGCAGGGGATGCTTGCCGGGAAGGGCGAGCTCGCCGCACCCGGCAAGGATGTCGGGCCAAGCCAGCTTGCCGACGAGTCAGGCAGCTCGGAGGATGAGGGTTCCTCTTCCGAGGAGGGCATCGAAAGCCCACCGCAGTCAGAGTCCCCAACCCCTCTGAGGAGGAAACGCCTTCGCAGGCTTGGCAAAGTGGCTGAGCGGCAAGAAGTTCAACAACCGCCGGAGCGCCGTTCGACGCGCTCGACCGCGGCAAGGGCTGGTGCTGTGGGAGCGTCTCACGCGGCCCCGACAACTGGAGCAGGGTCATCAAAGACCGCTGCTACTACCCCCGCCAAGCGGCCAAGGAGCCCAGCTCCCCCTCCTCACACGGAGGCGGACTTTGATTTTTCCGCTCTCAGCGAAGAGGACGACGAGGAAGAGTAAGTTCCCTTGCCGCGACCCTCAATCTTTGTAAGATTTTGTTTCTGTCCTCACTTGTCGCACTCCGGCCTTGCTTCCGCAGGGAGGAAACCTTGGCGGAGAGGATGAGGAAGAGAGCTAAAGTCTCGACGAGCAAGGCCGTGGTGGTCGTCGAAGATGAGCCCACGGCAACCACCGGGGGAGCGTCTGAGACCATCCCGACCAGCTCGGAGCCCAGCCCTCGTCGCAGCCCCCAGCGCAGCCCCCAGCGTAAGTATTCCAACTACCTTTCGCTGGCGGTCGCTGAGGAACAAGCATTTGTCGCTGACATCTTTGGGCGTGTAGGAGAGGAGCAGCAAGTGGAGCCATCTGAAGGTACTCCAGAAGTACCACCCCCCTCGACCACACCGCCAAGGAGAAGATCTCCGGTAAGGGCTCCCACTAGCGAGCCGAGCCACGAAGAGGAGCCGGCAAGCGCCGAAGCGCCAAGCACCAGCGCTGGCGACCCCACCCCAATGACAAACGTTGACGGGGGAGGGGAGCCCACCGCTCCTGAGCTCAACACGGGTAAACCCACTTGCCGCAAAACTCTTTCTGCTTTCTTTCTTTTGTCTTCTTGAATTTCTTCCTGAAGCTCTTTTTGCTTTACTTCTCGGGTTGGCAGAGCCCTCCTCGGTAGAGCCAATGAACATTGACTCTTCTGCCGAGGAGAACACCGCAGGGGCCGTCGACGACGAGGCCGCCAAGGCCGCCGCTGCCAAGGCCGACAAGCTGGCAGCCGACAAGCTTGCCGACGAAGAAGCTGCCAGGGCTGCCGAAGAGGCCGGCAAGGCCGCCGAGGATAATACCGCCAAGGCGCCCACCGATGAAGCCGCCAAGGCTGCTGAAGCTGAGGCCGCCCAGAAGGCTGCTGAGGAGGCCGGCGAGGGAGCCGGTGGTCGTACTGACAGCCCTGAGGCCACAGGAGCGTCAGGCGCTACTCCGACCACGGGTCCCTCAACCACTGAAGAGGCGGCAGCGCCCAACTCGCCTCCGCCAAGCAAATACATCCGGGTCGGCGAGAACGTCTACGTCAGCCTCCCCTGGACGGTGGGCTCCAGAGCGCCAACCGAGGAGGATGTTGTGGACGAGGAGATCCTTGCCGCTGCCGGGCTCCAGCTTGTGGATGCGCCAGGCGCCAGCAGCAGCAGCACGTCTGAAGAGGAGCAACTGCTCCAAAAGCTGCTGAATCTTCATCGCGCCCGACGGGAGAAGCTAGCTTCCAGGGAGGCGCTCATCGAGAAGGCCGAAGCTGACATGTTGAGGCGCGCGGAGATCTTGGCGGACGTCCGCGCGCGATCTCTTAATGCGTTAGAGGTCAAGCGGGCACAGCTGGCCGAAGAACGGCAGGCCCTCCTCCTGATGAAGCAAGACATTGAACAAAAACAGGAGGAGACCGCCAAAGAGTTGTCTGCTCAGGCTGGTGATCTGAACCAGCGGAAAGTGGACCTCGATGCCCATGAAGAGGAGCTTGCCGAGCGCAAGAAGAAACTTGCTGAAACCCTCCAGCAGAAAGACGAGGAGGTGGCAAGACTTGTCGCAGAGCGGACCCAGGGGCAGGCACAAAAACACCAGAAGGAAATCGAAGCCTTGGCCCAAGAGTATGCCAGCAAGTTGGTGGAGGCCACCAACGCTGTCGCTGCTGCAGAAGTGAGCAGGAAGGAAGCGGAGGAGAAGGTGGCAAGACTAGAGGCCGCCCTCAAGGCAAACGGTGACAAGCTCTCAACGCTTGAAAGTGAGAGGGCAAAGGTGACCCACACTTTGGCGGAGATGCAAGTTACCATAGCCAAGAAGAACGATCTGCTTGCCGCCGCCAACGACTCCATAGCAGACCTGAAGCTGAAGCTGACCACGCTGAAGGAGACGCTCGACACCACCAGAAAGCGCGAAGGGCTTCTAATGACAGAGCTCCAGAAGGAAAAGGGTCTGCTTCAAGACGCTATTGCAACCCACAAGAAGTTCAGGGATAATGTGGGGATCTTCACAGACAGGCTTGCCAGCGCCGCCGAGGGCATCGACAAGGAGCTGACTGCCCTGAAGGTGCCGGACTTCGGGTACTCCACCGACAAAAACACGCAAACTAGCGTCGAGCTAGCCGAGTTCTTCGACGGAGTAGTAGAAGCACTCCAACAGCTCCAAGTCAATCAAAAGGCTCAACTGGCCGACGAGTCACGCAGGCTTTGCTGGGGAGTTCTTCGGAGGTTGTTGGTAAAGATAGCATACAGAAACCCGGGCGTCGACTTCAGCAACATCTTCAAAAGCTTGCCGAAGGGATACGACCCCGCGCCACTAGAGGCCCTTGTCGCGCCTATCGTGGAGAGGGTGGACCATATCCAGAGAGTCGAAGGCGAGCACCGCAATTAGAGAGCCCATTCTTCTCCCTCCTTGCCGCCGCTAGACATGTTAAAGAACAATCTGTTTAAGCCGCGGCAACTTATCTTGTAATATAACTTGCAATATTTTGGAGTTAATGCATGTCATCTCCCTTGAGCAATTTCTTTCTTTGTGTGTATTTGCCCTACGCTTATAGGGAACTTGCCGGTGCGCGCACCATTGCTGCGAGCGCTGGGTGCGGGACTTCAGCAGCCTGCTGGCGGTGCCGCTGCCGGCAAGCAACCTTGTCGCGCTCAGTGCAGCCACTTAGGTTGTTGAGCGGACTCGAAACAAGATAAGGGCGCGACCGATTACGCTTAGGTTCGGTCGCGCACAGGTTTTCCATACAAAGAGTAGTATCGTTCAAGGAAAATAACCTTGAAAATAAAAAAGAATTTGATTGCTCAAACTTTGGCACTTAGCTTTGTCGTTGATCTCTCCGCGGCAAGGTCCCGTCACTGCTTGCCGCTACCTTCTTCCCGGCAAGGCAAAGTTTCTTTGAACGACGCCTGGTCCATATCATTATCCCATCCCCCCCGGCAAACTTGTGCGTGAGGGAAGCTTCTGTCTCTTTGAGAAAAAGAAAGAAGAGAAAATAAAGATATAGGAGCTTGGCGGCTCGTTAGTGCTTACCGGGGAGGCTGTAGTGCACAGTATGTCAGATAATCATGCAAAATAAAAGTAAACATGAAATCGTCAAAAACTGCGAAATACAAAAGCTTTATTTATGCACAGGGTCTGCGCCTGGCTTTGTACAAAGGATTACATGCAACAGCGGCAAGACTTGTACAAGAGGTGGTTGCCGGGGAAGGGCCCGGCAACCGCGCCTTATGGGTAAAACTTACGAAGATGCTCAATGTTCCAGGAGTTGATCACTGGAATGCCATCCTCGGTCTCCAGGCGGACAGCGCCAGGCCTGGTGACTCGTTTCACCCGATAAGGGCCTTCCCACTTTGGCGTCAACTTGTTTGAATTCTTGGCCGACTGAACGCGCCGAAGAACAAGGTCGCCTTCCTCGAGACTTCTGGCATTAACTTTGCGGCTATGGTAGCGACACAAAGCTTGCTGGTAGCGAGCAGCTCTCACAGCAGCCTGAAGACGATCCTCCTTGAGGAGCACAGCGTCATCTTGCCGCAGTTGCTCTTGCTCAAGCTCATCGTAAGCGAGCACTCGAGGTGACCCGTATACGAGTTCCGTGGGGAGAACTGCCTCTGCTCCATAGACTAGAGCAAAAGGCGTCTGGCCAGTAGCTCGATTTGGCGTCATCCTGATCGACCAAAGAACCACTGGCCGCTCCTCGATCCAGTTCTTACCGCACTTGCGCAGCCTGTCGAAAGTTCTCGTCTTGAGCCCATGCAGCACTTCAGCATTTGCCCTTTCAGCTTGACCGTTGCTTCGCGGGTGAGCAACAGAAGCGAAACAGACCTTGGCGCCAAGGTCTTCGACATACTGCATGAAGGCGTGGCTCGTGAACTGGGTACCGTTGTCGGTGATAATCCTGTTAGGAACACCAAAACGACAAACAATTCCCTTGAAGAACTTGATGGCTGATTGTGCTGTCACCTTCCTCACTGCTTCCACTTCCGGCCACTTCGTGAACTTGTCGATGGCCACATACAAGTACTCGAAGCCCCCGGTGGCACGGGGAAAGGGGCCGAGGATGTCGAGCCCCCAGACCGAAAATGGCCAGGAGAGAGGGATTGTCTGGAGAGCTTGAGCTGGCTGATGAATCTGCTTGGAATGAAACTGGCACGCTTCACACTTGGTTACTAGTGCAGTTGCATCCTGGAGGGCGGTGGGCCAAAAGAAACCTTGCCGGAAGGCCTTTCCAGCAAGGGCTCTTGACCCTATGTGGTGACCACATATGCCTCCATGAATCTCCGCCAACAGCTCCTGTCCTTCTTCCTGGGGAATACACTTCAATTTCACACCGTTTGGTCTTTTTCTGCACAGCATGTCATCGACAAATTGATACATATTGGACCGATGGGCTACTTTCTCCGCTTCTTCCTGCTCTTCGGGAAGTTCTCCTATCTGAAGGAAACGGACGATCTGCTGCGCCCACGCTGGAGCATGTGGCTCGACAACGAGGACTAAAGGCATTTCTTCTGCTGCGGGAACATCAGGCCCTGCGGCAAGAGCTTGTCGCTCTACCAGAGCCGGCCGTTCCCCGACGAGCTTGGCGGGAACAGCTGCTTCAACGACAAGAGCCTGGGGCCCTGCTGGAGCGTGCTGTCCTTCAACAAGCTCGTCGGGAGCAGTTGCTTCAACGACGGAAGCCCAAGGCCTCGCTGGAGCATCTTGCTCCTCAGCGCTTTGATCAGGAGCGCCTGCTTCAACGACAAGGACCCGAGGTCTTGTCGGAGCAAGTTGCCCCTTTGCATCTTGCCTAGGAGCACCCGCTTCAACGACAAGAGCGTGAGGCCTTGTCGGAGCAAGTTGCCCTTCTGCATCTTTGACGCTGGCTTTGGCAGCCTTCTTGCCGGCGGCTTCGGGGAGCTCTGCCGGGAAGTAGTCGCCAGAAGCCAACTTCCTCTTCCTGCCTTGCCCAACTGATGGCGTCACGGATGGCTGAGTTAGTTGGAGCACAAAAGTGCCTGGTTCCACAGGCAATTTGAGTGCGGCGCGCTTTGACAAACCATCGGCAATGTCATTCTCAGCACGTGGGACGTGCTCCATTTGTAGGCCATCAAAGCGTTCTTCCAACTTCCTCACCTCATCTACATAAGCTTCCATCAATGGGCATTGGTAGTTCTTGTTCACTTGCCTGACGACAAGCTGCGAATCTCCCCTGACAATAAGCTTCTTGATCCCAAGGTCTGCCGCGATCCTGAGACCGGCAAGCAACCCCTCATACTCTGCAGTATTGTTCGTCGCCTGTTCCTTGGGAAAGCGCATTTGGACCACGTACTTGAGGTTCTCTCCGGTGGGTGCGACAAGCAGTACGCCAGCACCGGCGCCTTGCAGCGAAAAGGCACCATCAAAGTACATAAACCACTCTTTGCTTGTCTCCTTGCCGGGGAGAGTCGTCTCTGGGATTTCTTCGTCTGGCGTTGGTGTCCATTCTGCGACAAACTCTGCCAAAGCTCGGCTCTGTATGGTTGATGTACTCTCAAACTTGAGACCAAAGCTCGACAACTCCAACGCCCACTCGACAATCCTGCCTGTCGCTTCTGGATTTTGCAAAATCCTTTTCAGCGGGAAGCGAGTAACGACGGTAACTTCATGTGCTTGAAAGTAATGGCGCAGCTTTCTCGAGGCCATGAGAAGGCCGAAAAGCAGCTTCTGCACACCAAAATACCTTGACCTAGCTCCCTGCAGAAGAGAGCTGACAAAGTAGACCGGGCGCTGCACCATTTTCTTTTTTTGTATCACTTCGCCTGACTGCGTAGACGAATCCTTGTCGGCACCAAAACTTGTCGGGGGAGCCCCCAGCTTGTCGCTGGACGTGCTTGCCGCAGTTACTGCCTCCTCATCCACCTCTCTCTCCGCTACTAGCGCAACACTAACCACTTGATTGGTTGCCGCTAGATACATCAACAACTTCTCTTGTGGTTTAGGTGCGACAAGTATTGGAGGAGAGGAGAGGTATCTCTTCAAGTCTTGCAGCGCTGCCTCCGCCTCTGGAGTCCATTTCAATGGACCTGCCTTTTTTAAGATTTTGAAAAATGGCAGGGCGCGCTCAGCTGACTTGGAGATAAACCTACTGAGAGCAGCAACACAGCCGGCAAGTCGTCGTACATCCTTGACGCGCTTCGGTGCTTCAATTTGCTCAATGGCTTTGATCTTGTCAGGATTGGCTTCAATTCCACGTTGAGACACAAAGAACCCGAGAAGCTTGCCGGAGGGAACTCCAAACACGCACTTCTCGGGGTTGAGCTTCAGGTTGGTCTTGCGCAGATTTACAAAAGTTTCTTCTAGATCTTGAACCAAATTAGCCCTGTCCTTGCTTTTGACCACTATATCATCCATATAGGTTTCCACATTTCTGTGCAGCTGAGGCTCAAAAGCAATCTGGACGGCTCTTGCAAATGTTGAACCAGCATTTTTCAAACCAAATGGCATACGTATGAAACAGTATGTGCCACAGGGTGTGATAAATGCGGTCTTTTCCTCATCTTCCTCAGCCATGAAGATTTGATGATACCCTGAATATGCGTCAAGAAATGAAAGCAAATCACATCCTGCCGTGGAGTCAACAATCTGGTCTATGCGGGGCAAAGGAAATGGGTCTTTGGGACAAGCTTTATTGACATCAGTGAAATCAATACAAAGCCTCCATTTTCCATTCGCCTTGCGCACGACAACAGGATTGGCCAACCACGTAGGATGGAGCACTCCTCTGACGAGGCCCGCTGCTTCCAACTTCTTGATTTCTTCCGCAATAAACTCTTGCCGCTCCATAGCTTGCTTTCTGGCTTTCTGCTTGACGGGCCTCGCGTGGGGACAGACGGCAAGGTGGTGCTCAATTACTTTCCTGGGAACACCGGGGATGTCGGACGGTTGCCATGCAAACACGTCGACATTCGCCCGCAGGAAAGCAACGAGCGCGCTTTCCTATTTGTTGTCAAGTGTGGCACTGATGGTGAAGGAACCACCAGTGCCGTCCTCCTTGGCGGGCACCTTCTTTGTCGCCGGCGGAGCGGCTTTGTTCTTCTTGCACTTGCCGGTGGAGCTCTCTGGTGCGTCCTCGACGGCAGCGCAGCACTCCGAAGAGGTGCGCTTGCCGGAATGGGCACAGGAGCTCTTGCCGGACTTCCTCTTGTTCTTCCCCCCGGGAGCTTCAGCGGCAAGTGCCTTGGCGGCAGTTGCGGCAGCTTCTTCCCGGTAGATCTTGTCGGCGCAAATAAGTGCATCCTTCTTATCGCAGGGAACTGTGATAACACTTACTGGGCCTGGCATCTTCAACACGTTGTAGGCATAATGAGAGGCTGCCATGAACTTGGCGAGCGCTGGACGGCCAAGTATCCCATTATAAGGCAATGGAATATCGGCAACGTCAAAGGTGACCTTCTCGGTCCGGTAATTCAGCTCGCCGCCAAGTGTCACTGGCAGCGTGATCTTCCCTTTCGGCTTGCTCCTTCCTGGATTGACTCCTTGGAAAGTACCAGTTTCCTCAAGCTCGCCGTCAGGGATTTGAAGTTTCCGGAGCACAGCAGGCGAAATCAGATTCAAGCCGGCCCCACCGTCAACTAACATCTTCGTGACCTTGAGGTTGCGGATCGTTGGTGAAACCAACATCGGCAAGCACCCGACCGCCGTTGTGCGGTCAAGGTGGTCCTCAATGTCAAAGACGATAGGCGTGTCGGACCACTTCAGAAGCTTTCTGGCATCAACAGATGGTTCCGCCGCATTGATCTCTCGCGCCCACTGTTTAAGTTGGCGGTGAGAAGAATGCAACGAAGCACCACCGTCAACACACAAGACTTTTGTGGCTTTCTGAAATTCGTGCTCACTGGATTCTTCATCATCTAGATCATCATCATCATCTTTGTCGCGGCCACGAGGAGGCCTGTCTCTATGCTGCTACTTGGCCTTGCCGCGACACCCTCCTCGGGCAGTGCGCTTCTTGCCGGACCCGCCAGCACCTTCTGGGGCCTTCTCCTTGTCGCGCCTCTCATACTCAGCTTTCTGCTGCTCGACAAGCTGCTCGACTCGTCGGCAGTTCTGGAGATCGTGTCCCTTGGTGTGGTGGATCTTGCAATATTGCTTGTCGGAGCCGTCCTGCTTGTCGGCAGCCGCCAAGGCCTGACAGTTGGC
Organism: Thinopyrum elongatum; assembly: GCA_011799875.1. Lineage (NCBI taxonomy): Eukaryota > Viridiplantae > Streptophyta > Magnoliopsida > Poales > Poaceae > Thinopyrum > Thinopyrum elongatum. The sequence goes on along the minus strand of CM022303.1, from coordinate 562,025,172 downwards.
GCACGCGGCAATCTCCTTGCCGGAGCCCTCAACTGTGGCCTTGTCGGCGCTGCCGTTGCCGCTGGACTGTTCGACAGCAAGCACAGCTTTGCCCTTTTTCTTCCTGTTGTTCCACTGCCGGCCCTTCTTTGCCGGGGCGGTACCTTCGCTGTCAGAGCTCCCCCCTGCGCCAACACCTTCACCGGGAAGTTTCCTTCCCTCTTTAGCACGCGCACACTTGTCGGCGAGAGCATATAGCTGGCCAATGTCTCTGACCTTGGTCATCGCCATTTCCTCCCGCATCTTGCGGTTACGCACGTTCTGATGGAACGCGCTAATGACCGCAGCGGGGTGAACATCTGGGATGTTGTACTATACGCGGCTGAACCTTTGAATGTATTTGCGCAGGGGCTCTCCTTCCTTCTGGGGGATGAGATGAAGATCACTCTCCTGGCCATGAGGTTGATGACCGCCAGTAAAGGCACCAACAAACTGATGGCACAGGTCCGCCCATGAAGAAATGGAGTTTTCCGGCAAGTGCATGAGCCATGAGACGACGTTGCGCTTTAACACGAGCGGGAAGTAGTTAGCAAAAATCTTGTCGTCTCGTCCCCCGGCAGCTTGCACCGCAATGGTGTAAATGCTGAGGAACTCCGACGGGTGTGTCTTGCCATCATACTTCTCCGGCACGTCAGGCTTGAAAGCCTTGCGGTTGGGCCACTGGACCTGCCGCAGCTCACGGGTGAACGCTGGACAACTTACCGCGTACGGCAAGTCGCCAGGATCCCCTGGCGCATGCATGTCAACAGCGGGCCCTGCGCGTCTGTCGGACTGATGATGCGCTTCTCTCCTTCGCTCGATAGTGGTACGAGCGTCTTCTCCTCTGCATTCTTGAAGAACGAGGCGCTGGTCGCGACGAGCTCATGGGTCAGACGACGCCGTGGAATCATCGCCACGGGCGTCGTTTCGACGTGTCGGCGACCGAGATCGTCTGGGCGGGGAGTGTACGGTTGTTGCCCCCTCGCCGTTCTTATTGGTGACAGCATTGTCACCAGTTCTCTTGTCGGCCGCGCGCGCCGGATCGGCATCAGCGAAGCTGAGAAGGCTGTGAATGGTTGCCCTCCACTCGTCAAGCTTATCTGCTGGTGGAGGGAAGTTCAGGAGCAGCTGCGCACGCTCCAACGCTTCTGCTGGTGAGGGAGGTATCGAGTGGCGTGAGGACTGTGGGATGCTCTTACTCCTAACAGTGTTAGAAGGAGCATCTCCACGCCCAGGCGACCGTACCTCGACCCCGCCAGCGTGTTGATGCGTATGGTGACCCTGCGCATCTCGAGATCGATGCGCAAGTTCATTATCCAGGGAGCGCCTGGCACCTGGGGCGTCAGGACGCTGCCTGTCACGGGCTTCTTGCGAAGGCCGCGGCGTCTGAACCGGCGCAGGCGTTCTAGAACGCGCAGCACCGTTTCTGGAGCTTGCAGGGCCAGCAGCGCTGCGTTCCCAGACCCAGCAGCGCCAAGATTGGCGTTGTTGGCCCGGTTTTGGACAGGTGGAGGTAATGGGAGCTCTCGCTCTCCAATCCCTCCAGCAGTCGCAATCACGTCGGCACCCTCCTGCATGGGAGCAGGCGGGTTGGACGTAGACGCACCGATGGCCGAAGTCTTCTTTTTTGGAGCCATAAGGCGGAGGATGGCCCAAAAACTAACGCGCAAATCGCTAGATCAGGTTCACACAACCTCTCACCCCTACCTGGCGCGCCAAAGATGTCGGGGACGAATCCACGATCACCTATGGGACCCAGGGAAGGACCCCTTTTATGTTCGGCAGGGAGAGACGGTCGCACGAAGAGCAAATCTAGCGAAGAACACGACAGCGCACGCGAGAGATTTACCCAGGTTCGGGCTGCACGGATGCGTAAAACCCTACTCCTGCTTTTTGGTATATTATTTGGATGATTGTTCTAGCTCCAGAAGTGCTACAGTACAGAACAGCTGCGTACAATACTGGAGTTCTCAATCTACGAGTTCCTAACCTCCCCCACGTTGCCTATGGGCCTCCTTTTATACGCACAAAGGGGTCACCAACAGGTGGCAAACAGTAAAGGTAGAGGTGGAAAGTTGCTACAGTAAGGCCATTATTACTAGGATGACATGTCCTACCTACCACTGACGGCAGGGGACAAGGGCATTAAATGCCCATGCCTTTAGCTGTCCAGATACATGTATCTGGACGTCTTGGACGTGGGAAAAGCCTATCCCACCTGCTCCTGCACCGCTAGCTACAGAGCACCGCCGTCTACACAGTGCCCTGCCACGCACGCTTGAAAGGACCCAGAGCGCCACGCTGGCAGAGGCACTGGAGCAGCAGCACAGTAGCACAGTGGTACAGTAACGCTTGCCGCGGCAAGACCTTGCCGCACTTGATAGCTTGCCGCAACCAATAGCCTGCCGCGCAAGGTAACTTGCCGGGGCAAGTACCTTGCCGCAGCTGCTATCTTGCCGCAGCCAATACCTTGCCGCAGCCAATGACTTGCCGGGGCAAGTACCTTGCCGCGGCAAGTACTCTGCTACAGCAAACCTCAGGCTGGGCCTCAACTGTCCCTCCCGGCAAGCTCCTCTTGCCGGGGCCTTGACTCTTGCTTTGTATACTTTGTTCTTGAATGGCTTAATAATCTTGAGCTTCTCTCTGGCTGTCCTCCCGTAAGCCTGGCCGCGGGATGCTGCTACTGCCCGTGCACAAGTACGGGGTACTAGGGTACCCCTATTCTAGTACACCGACAGCGTGCCAAAGTCGCTAGAACGAAGTCGTGGAAGCTCAAGGGGGAGGTAGCTCAGGCGTTCAAGGAGAGGGTCATTAAGGAGGGCCCTTGGGAGGAGGGAGGGGATGCGGACAATGTGTGGATGAAGATGGCGACTTGCATTCGTAAGGTGACCTCAGATGAGTTTGGAGTGTCCAAGGGAAGGAGAAGCGAAGATAAGGATACCTGGTGGTGGAATGATGATGTCCAGAAGGCGATTAAAGAGAAGAAAGATTGCTTCAGATGCCTATACCTGGATAGGAGTGCAGACAACATAGAGAAGTACAAGATGGCGAAGAATGCCGCAAGGCAAGCTGTCAGTGAAGCAAGGGGTCGGGCATATGAGGACCTCTACCAACGGTTAGGCACGAAGGAAGGCGAAAGGGACATCTATAAGATGGCCAAGATCCGAGAGAGGAAGACGAGGGATATTGGCCAAGTCAAATGCATCAAGGACAGAGCAGACCAACTCTTGGTGAAGGACGAGGAGATTAAGCATAGATGGCGGGAGTAATTCGACAAGCTGTTCAATGGGGAGAATGAGAGTTCTACCATTGAACTGGACGACTCCTTTGATATGAGACCAGCATGCATTTTATGCGGCGAATCCAGGAGTCTGAGGTCAAGGAGGCTTTGAAAAGGATGAAAGGAGGCAAGGCGATGGGCCCCGATTGTATCTCCATTGAGGTGTGGAAAGGCCTCAGGGACATAGCGATAGTATGGCTAACCAAGCTTTTCAACCTCATTTTTCGGGCAAACAAGATGCCAGAAGAATGGAGACGGAGTATATTAGTACCAATCTTCAAGAACAAGGGGGATGTTCAGAGTTATACTAATTACCGTGGAATTAAGCTGCTGAGACATACAATGAAGCTATGGGAGAGAGTCATTGAGCACCGCTTAAGAAGAATGACAAGCGTGACAAAAAATCAGTTTGGTTTCATGCCTGGGAGGTCGACCATGGAAGCCATTTTCTTGGTATGACAAACTTATGGAGAGATACAGGGAGCAAAAGAAGGACTTGCATATGGTGTTCATTGACTTGGAGAAGGCCTATGATAAGATATCGCGGAATGTCATGTGGTGGGCCTTGGAGAAACACAAAGTCCCAGCAAAGTACATTACCCTCATCAAGGACATGTACGATAATGTTGTGACAAGTGTTCGAATAAGTGATGTCGAGACTAATGACTTCCTGATTAAGATAGGACTGCTCAGGGGTCAGCTTTGAGCCCTTATCTTTTTGCCTTGGTGATGGATGAGGTCACAAGGGGTATACAAGGAGATATCCCATGGTGTATGCTCTTTGCGGATGATGTGGTGCTAGTTGACGATAGTCAGACGGGGGTAAATAGGAAGTTAGAGTTATGGAGACAAACCTTGGAATCGAAAGGGTTTAGGCTTAGTAGAACTAAAACCGAGTACATGATGTGCGGTTTCAGTACTACTAGGTGTGAGGAGGAGGAGGTTAGCCTTGATGGGCAGGTGGTACCTCAGAAGGACACCTTTCGATATTTGGGGTCAATGCTGCAGGAGGATGGGGGTATTGATGAAGATGTGAACCATCGAATCAAAGCCGAATGGATGAAGTGGCGCCAAGCTTCTGGCATTCTCTGTGACAAGAGAGTGCCACAAAAGCTAAAAGGCAAGTTCTACAGGACGGCGGTTCGCCCCGCAATGTTGTATGGCGCTGAGTGTTGGCCGACTAAAAGGCGACATGTTCAACAGTTAGGTGTGGCGGAGATGCGTATGTTGAGATGGATGTGTGGTCACACGAGGAAGGATCGAGTCCGGAATGATGATATACGAGATAGAGTTGGGGTAGCACCAATTGAAGAGAAGCTTGTCCAACATCGTGTATGATGGTTTGGGCATATTCAACGCAGGCCTCCAGAAGCCCCAGTGCATAGTGGACGGCTAAAACATGTAACACCCCTGTGTAATAGCCACTGTGACACTCTGTTAAGTAAGCCAAGTCATCTCCATTTGCAGTGCCTAATCACTTTGGTTAAGTATTCAATTCAAATTCTATTCTGAAAATCAACTCAAATTCAAAAGTGCAAAATAAATTTGCTCAAACACTATGGGAAAAATGTTCACTAAATAGCAAATATTCCAGAATCACTTATAAAAATATAAATAATGATAATGGAATTAGTTAAATGACTCCAACAACATGAAACAACACCAAAATAGAATTATTTAATCCCTTTATAATAATATCAAAATTCAAATGGAATCCTACTTTGCCCAAACAAGTTTTTGATGAAAGGTAATAATGCACTGTAATATTGGAGCCAACTCTCACATTTTGCAAAATAGCAAAAGTGGCCTAACTATTACAAAACAGAAAAGCAATAAAGAAAAGCAAAACAGAAAATAAGAAAATAAAACGAGGCACTGTGCACTGGGCCTAAGTGCACAGTGCCCCGAAATCGGCCCAACTGGCCCATCTCCCTCTCTCTCCTTCGGCGTGTCACCACTGCCGTGGCTGCGCGCGTGCGCTCCGGTCGCCCGCTAACACGGCGACGGCCACCGATAGCCACCGACGCGCGTGGGGGATAAGGACGAGTCGGGTCTCCCCCCTGGACCTCCTCGCTCACTCCTCACCTCTTCCCTCGCTCTCCCCTGCTCGGTCCCATCGGCGCCCGACGCGGTCGCCGTCGTGCCTCGCTCGTCTCCGCGGCCACAACCACCGCATCGCTTCGCCGACGCGTCCGTCGTCTTCCTCGATGTCTGATGGTAGCGGCTAGAGCCCGAAGCCACCACAGCACTCCTCTGCAGCTCCTAAGCTTTCGAGGGCCTTCGGCGTGCCGCTCGGTGAGATCCGTCACCTACTCTCTCTTTTTCCTAGACCTGCCGCGCCCGTAGCTCGCTGCTCTGCATGTGGCCGAACCCACCGCCGCGCGAGCTCGTCGCCGGCGTGTCTCAGGCGACCGAAACGGTCACGAGACCGTGCCCATTGAGCTCGTCAGCTCGTGTAGCGCGATCCTACCCCTTTAGGTCGAACCGCCGCGCGCCGCAGCGCCATTTTCGCCGTCGCCCGAACCGCTCAGCCGCTGGCCTCGTCGCCGGCGTTGACTCCGGCCGACCCCGGCGACGCCACCACCACCAGCAGGTGCGACCCAGCCTCCTCGTTCGAACGCACTAGGCCACGCGACGAATGGCCGCCTGAGGCCGTTTTCCGGCGAGATCCGAGCCGCGCCGCCGCGTTTGGCGTCACCGGCGACGTGCCGCCGGCCGCAGCTGACGTGGCGCACCTGGGGTCCATCCCTAGGTCGCTGCCAGTGGGCCCTGGGGGTCCCAGTTGACTGGGCTGACCCAGTCAACTGCTGACTGGGCGACCACTGTGCCACTGACACGCGGGCCCCACCGCCCTTTTAATTAACTAAAACATTTTATAAATAAAAATAAATTAATTAAGTTAATTAGTCTATGACATGTGGGGCCAGCTGCCTAATTAACTCTAATTAGTTTAAGTTTAAACTTTATTAACCAACAGAGGCTGACATGTGGGGCCCACATGTCAGGTTTGACTCTGGTCAGCTCTGTTGACTGCTGACGTCACTTCTACGCAATGCTGATGTCATATTTCCTTTTCTGTTAAATAAATAAATTTCAAAAAATGCAAAAATCTTTGAAAATTCGTAGAAAATAAACCGTAGCTCAGATCGAAAAACTTAAAACATGAAAGTTGATCAGAACGACGAGACGAATCTGATCGTGTCGTCTGTTTTGATGCCGGAACCCCCTACATAGGTGAACCCGCAACTTCGAGGCCGTATCCGGTATATGAATAGTGCATATACACCGGATAATAAATCCAACTTAAATCCTAAAGTAGCTAAAAATGCCTTAGACATACTTTAGGCAACCCTGCACTGCATCTTAGCATAGCATGCCCTGTATTGCATTGTTTGCTGTGCATTTATATGTTTCTTCCCCCTCTTCTCTCTCGGTAGACCCCGACGTCGACGTAGCTCCCGAGGCCGACGCCGCTCAGGAGCCCGACGACGCAGTTGGCGATCTTGCCCTTGCCGCCGAGCAACCAGGTAAGCACCCCCCTTTTGAGCATTCCGATATCGCCCACTCTCTTCTCTCTTATGCTTGCATTAGAAGTTATTGCTGCTGCTGTTATCCTATTTCTGCTGCATAGCCTGTTTATTGTAACCTGCCTGCTTATCCTGAACTATTTAGTATAGTTTGGATAGAGACCCAGCAGAGACCCTACTATATCCCAACTGCCCCGTTGGATTATCAGAAGACCCGAGCAACGGGATCGAAGACCAGGCCCCGGCACCGCACGTCACTTCCCCTTAGTTGCTCGACACTACTGGGTTACTATCGAGTGCCGAGGGTGATACCACGTGAGCACTTCTGATGATAACCTTGTAGGTTAGTTAATCGGGCGTGGTCAGCGAGGGTGATTCCTCCTACACCACCCTCGATAACGACACCGTCGCGCAACTCCTCAAGAGTGGACCTCAAGGGTGATTCCTCCTCCGTTCACCTTGACGGTAACATCAGAGGGAATTCCATCAAGGGTGATTCCTCAGGGTTCCCCTTGGTGTTGGACACACGGTTACCATTGTTACTATGGCGATACACTGAAACATGTGACTAAAGACGGGTCGGCCCTGAGGGGTACCCGCGCGAGCTTAATTACGAGTGATGTGGAGTCGGGTGGACCTGGATGGTGCCCGAGAGTTGAACACGAGGCGTGGCCGGGCATTCCTAGCCCTTGCCGCAAGTCCTCGAGACGGGGCGACGGGGTCACATCTTTCGTGAGTCTCTTCTCGTTTCCGCACTATCAACACACTAACGGTTTGGATATTTGATCCGAGGGGCCTCTGGCCCGATAGCACTAACCATCACGTGGGCATAGTATGGGCGTTCTGCGTCGTATACATTAGCCGAAGCTCTATAGACGTCAGCGAGGAGCGGCCCGCTTTGGATTGGACTGGTTAAGCCCGCGCTTGTATTAAGGGGGCTAGGTCTGCTTCCGGAGCGTCCTCGCAACATGCAGGGTTCCTAGGGCGAAGGCCCAAGACCCCTGGGGGCATAGGTTAGTCCGGCGTGCTGACCTCTCTTTAGAGCCTAGGTCGGGTTGCGGCGTATCGTTTGGCCGAGGCCGGGCATGACCCAGAAAAGTATGTCCGGCCGGAGTTAATCGAGCGTGGTGGGTAAGTTGGTGCACTCCTGCAGGGAAGAACTAATCTATCGATAGCCTGTCCTATGATAACGAACAGTCGGAGTTGTATCCCGATCGGTACAACTAGAACTGGTGACTTGAGATGAAATGGATAGTATGGCTCTGGGATTGCTTTCTCGCAGGGAGTCGAGGAAGAATCTCTGGGCGAGGTTGATAACACTACTACTACTTTACATTATGTTAATCTGCACTCTTCTAATGCTGCAAGACCGTTCAAGATGATTGAAGATGCTAGTCTACGATAGGACTAGGTTTTCCCTCTATTCTGGCATTCTGCAGCCCAGTCCATATATACAGCCACCCTTTGAAAATGTTGCATATGTAGTGTAGATCCTTGCTTGCTGAGTACTTCGGATGAGTACTCATGTTTGCTTTATGTTTTTTTTTCTCCCCATATCCAATTGACGCCGCCAGATGACGGAGCCCCTGAAATAGCTGCCCCCGTCGACGACTACGGCTACTACTACTACCCTCCCGGCGAGTACTACTACGAGGAGCCGACCGACGATCAGGACTAGGTTCGGAGGGTCCTAGGCAGGAGGCCTACGCCTTTCGATCGTATTATTTTATTTTGCCCCGCCTTTCTAAAGGCCTATCTATTCTTCTATAATATCTGTACCCAGATATCTGATACTTCCGCTGACACTTGTATGCCATCGAGCTATGTATTCGAGCCCTCGAGGCCCTGACTTGTAATATAAAGCTTGTATGAATTTATTTATGTTTTAGAGTTGAGTTGTGATATCTTCAAGTGAGTCCTTAGGCTTGATCGTGTGCATTTGCGTGTATGGTTAGTGCACGATTAAGCCGGGGTCGTCACAAAACGTGCGGAGAATGTCAAGAGAGGACGGGGTAGACCGATTTTGACATGGGAGGAGTCCGTTAAGAGAGACCTGAAGGATTGGAGTATCACCAAAGAACTAGCTATGGACAGGGGTGCGTGAAAGCTTGCTATCCATGTGCCACAGCCATGAGTTGGTCGCGAGATCTTATGGGTTCCACCTCTAGCCTACCCCAACTTGTTTGGGACTAAAGGTTTTGTTGTTGTTTGTTTGTTTGTTGTTATACAGTACTTGCGTGCATACATTCTACACCAACCAACATCCTAAGAAATACCCAGAAAAAACAACTAAGAAAAGAAAATGGCATGGAAACAGAAGTAAAAGAAGAAGCATATCGGCCTATAAACAGACAGCAGGAAACACGAAATGGGCTTTAGCGGAATAAGAAATCGACTGGTCCAAAACAGTGGCCAGTCAAAAATTTCAGCCCAAAACATGTCAGTAGACACAACAGGAAGAGAGACAAAAAGCATGAATCTTAAAGTAGAAATCAATAGTTCAAAAATCGACTGACCCAAATTCGTTTTTCAGGCGAATTACGTATATAGCTAAAGTGTTTTTCACGACACCATATTTGACTGCTCGCTTTTTGTATTTCCGTTATGATATTAATGGAAACGGGATTAGCCCTGTTAAAAAATTTGTAAGTGTGGTGCTGGTGTATTATATTTTAATCTAGTTATAACTAAGTGTTAATTAAATTTTGATCCATTCGAATTGGTTCAAGAAAATAACTTTGTAGATCTGCTGACGTTCGTACTCCTCTTTGTCATCTGATTTTGACATGGGCCGGCTGATGGTTCACGGGTGCTCGTAAGTTTGCTCCCGGAATTGTTTTGCTGCAACTAGTCAGCTGGAGCTCCTCGGATGGCCGGCCGATTACAAGAATTTATACACGCAATTTGCGCAAATCGACATTTTTTCGGTCAATATATCCTTTGTCGTCCTAGCTCGATTGTACAACCTGTCACTTCAGTATGCAAATCATTGATTGACTGCCCTGAGCTAGCTAGCTTCCAGAAAAAGGCCAATCGATCAGTATCAGATCGATGACCATACTGCCCCGGCCACACAGTTTTGATCCCCTATTAATACCCTCCAGATCGCTGCCATATACTCACACAGTCACAAAGCTAAAGCAAACTTGAGCTAGCACAGCTACATCACCGGCCCACTCACGAACTAAAGCGAACAATGGCGGCATCCAGGACGAGCAGCATGGCCGTAGCAATGGTGGCGGTCGTGGCGGTGCTCCTGTGCGCGGGCGTGCGGCTGGCGGAGGCGTGCAACGGCCACCCGTGCCCGTCGCCGGCGGGCAATTGCCCCGTGAACGCGGTGAAGCTGGCGGTGTGCGCGGACGTGCTGGACGGGCTGATCCACGTGGTGCTTGGGAAGTCGCCGCCCAAGCAGCCGTGCTGCTCCCTCATCTCCGGCCTGGTCGACCTGGACGCTGCCGCCTGCGTCTGCCTCGGCATCAACGCCAACGTCCTCGGCATCAACCTCGACGTCGACGTCGACCTCACGCTGCTGCTCAACTACTGCGGCTGCAAGGTGCCCAAGGGCTTCCGCTGCGCATGATCTACATCGAGGGATCAGCCATAGTGCATGCATGCGTGTGCATGGTCATGTACGTGTCAGGTCGTGTGTAGTGTGTACCGTGTGTTTGGCTGTCGTGTGCTCCTCTACCTAGTACGTACCACGTGACCACGTCAGTATCAGGTCGTGTGAATTCCCAGCTTGTGTGCGTTGTGTTAAAAGCGACATTTTCTCCAATAAAAAGCATTGTACATGTACTATGTTGTACGGTCACGGTCTGTTTATTCGCAATCTCCGGAAGCATGCACGTTTAATTATAGGCCGAGCGCCTGACAGTAGCCCCAGAGAGTCTCCGCGGACACGCGGAGCGTCGTTTCTTCGTCGCCGGTGAGCTCCAGCTCCGCGGCGACCCCGAGCACGCCGCGGCGCCCGAGCCTGGCCGGGAGGCTAAGGAAGACCTCGTGAACGTCACCGGGGACGAATCCCTTGGCGAGCACAGACACCGGGTGGACTCGCCGCTGGTCGCGGAGGAGCGACCTGGCCAGGCTGGCCACCGAGTAGCCGATGGCCCAGGACGTGTACCCCTTGAGGCCGATCACCTCGCCCGCGCCGCCCACCACCGCCCGCCGGATCCCCTCCAGTGCCTCTGCATCGAACGACGAGTGGGTCTTCTGGAGGTAGCTCAGCACCGGCATGCCGCCGACGCGGACGCTCGACCACAGCGCCAGCGCCCCGTCGCCGTGCTCGCCGACCATGTACGCCTGCACGTCCTGCGCGCCCACGCCGAGGTGCTCGGCCAGGAGGCACCGGAGCCTGGCGGAGTCGAGGTCCGTGCCGGAGCCGATCACGCTGCTCGACGGGAACCCCGACAGCTTCCACGCCGCGTACGCCAGCACGTCCACCGGGTTCGACACCACCAGCAGAAGCGACTCCGGCGACCCCTCCGCCACCGCCGGCACGACCTCCCTCAGCAGCGCCACGTTCCTCCACAGCTGGTCCATCCGCGACGCCGCCGACGTCTCCCTGGGCACCGTGATGATGGCCAGGTCGGAGCCCCTGGTGAGCGCGAGGACGTCGGTGCCGGCGACGATGCGGACGCGTGGGAGGAACGCTGCGGCGTGCTGCAGGTCCAGCATCTCGCCGCGGACCCTGTCGGCCTCGGCGTCCACGAGCGCGATCTCGTCGGCGAGCCCCTGCGTGAGGATGGTCTGCGCGATGGCCATGCCCACGTTGCCGGCGCCGATGACCGAGACCTTAGTGAGCCGCTCACACCGCTGCAGCGGGGTCAGTTCCCCTTTCCCGTCGCGGCCGGACGATGGAACCTGGCGGAAGAAGCCGGCGCCGGTGTGGACGTCGAAGCCGAGCTCGGACAGCGAGGACGCCTCCTTCTTCATGAGGCTCATGGTGTCAGTCAAATCGATTGGGTTGTGTTGATATCGTGCTTACTCGATCAGTTGGGTTTAGAACTTTGGGTGCAATGCATGGTACGTACGTAGCTGAGAGCTCTCCTACTTAATTATACTAGTACCACAGTAAGTAGTGGGCAAAAAGGAGGGGTTGCTGCGAGGCCTATCTCTCTAGATCATAAGTGTATCTGTTTTTCTCCGTCTTCTTTTTGTCTTTCGGGAATGCGAACCTAGGAAAGAAACCGAAGTCTATATATGTTGACGGAAATAAATAAATAAAATGGGACTTTACGATACCAGAGAAGTTCCTGCTGGTTTTGATCCACAGTTCGTTCGTTGGAGTATGTATAAAGGGAGTTGAGTGACTTGAGATAGTTGAGGAGGACAGAGAGAGTATCAGAAAACTGGAGATCTGCTTATCGTGCATTGCCCTTTTCCATGCAACTAGTTTTGGTTTTCAAGCCAAGAAAAGTTGACGCAAACTGACATATAGCCGGCCGACTTTTGCTGACCACAGGTTCTGCAAGAAAATAGTTTTCTTTAATGTGCAAGAAAATAGTTGAATTCATGAGTCAATACCAGGGGCCTGTTTTCTGTTTCTCCTGTATCGTTTGTTGGTTTGGCACTTGACACCTTTTTGGGAGAACTTCTTTAACAAGTGGACATGCTTTGTGGCATTCACGTCCTTTTTTTTCTGGATGGTAAGCAATGAACATTCCCACCTTTTTTTTTTTTGAGAATCTGCATCCCCGGCTTATAAGAAAATGATATACATTTCATAATGGGCCACTAGATTTACCATCGACAAACGTACTAGGCCCAATTGATTCTCTTCTGGGTCCATCTTTCTGACCAAACCACAATAGTTCCCTCAAAGGAAAACTGAGAAGCTTGTCTATACTATTTTATACTCAACTAAAACTACGACACTTATTTTGGAACAAAGCAAGTAAAAACCTGTATAACACCTCACGCGTCGCAGAAATTTTTACCAATGAATTTTTTGTAAAAATTAGAATATATGAGAATAATACCGCACTACATTCTCGCTGTATGAATGGTAGAAAACCTAGAGATGAAAGGACGATGGATGCATGTTATAGTGCCTCATGACATTGAAGTCCAACTATTTTGTTCTAAAAAATAAAAATTGATGATATGGAGGGCTTGCATGTGCTTGATGATGTGGAAAAAATTGCATGTGGAGCAAAGTGGAAGGGTCCCTAGATAATGTGGATTGCTTGCATGTATAGGACTAGAGTTGGTGGTGATAAGTTTACTCCCACACTCCACCGCAATCTTTCTCGTTCATCTACAACCTACACCTTCCCGTTTGAAAATAATCACCAAATCATCATTTTCATGAGTCCGTAGGTCCAACCCACTTCTGCAAGGTGATTTTAGCACCTAGGTTGGAGTTAGTTTTGATCCCCAATGCCTTCCGTGAGCACATGATCACCATCCCATCGGAGGTCGTTCTGAGAACGAACACCGGCCGCAACTAGAGAGTCAAGCTCCGGAATGTCAAGGGAGGCTTACCACGGATGAAGGGCAGGCCAGCTTCGCCATAGCTTACCAGCTGATGATCGGGCACTTCCTTACCTTCAAGGTCCTGACTGAATCAAGTTTTAGGGTCATCGTGTTCGACCTTTCTAGCGCAGAAGTGGTGATGAAGTGGCCCGCGCATGATGAAGGGTTTGTCATGATCCCATAAGTGTAATGTCTCAATGCCTTTGCGTCAGATCATAGCAATGTGCGGTTATTATGATTGTTGCTTGTTCAAAGTGGTATGTTCAAACTATCATTGTGTGGTTATCATGCATGTGTGCCTATGCATGCATCTGAGTTTGCTTGTAAATGTGGTGTGTATACGTGTTCGAAGTGGTATGTTCCTCATCCTCTATAACACCATGCTCCCTAGTTTTAAAGGGCCCACATTCAATTGAGGTCACCAATTGAGATTGGGTTAACCGATTTTGACCAAGTCAATAATTTTTCAAAGCTATCTCATTCAATTCTTTTATACTATACACTATGCTTTCTAATTTTTAAGGCCTCACAATTAATTAGGATATTCAATTTAGAATTGGGTCAGTCCGATTTTGATCGGCTCAACAATTTCTCAAGGGCTCCCATTCAATTCTTTTAATTCCCTATGCTTCCATTTTGAATCTCTTTCATTCAATTGAGGTATTCAATTTTACATTTGCTTTACGATTTTGATTGGGCCAACAATTATTCAAATCAATCAGCGGCAACCGGCCTATGAAAACACATCAATCCCGCGCACCCTTCCACCACCTAGAAAAAAAGAAGTGTCACCATGTCATACTATAGCACCAATATAGTACATGCAGCCATCGACGTATGAATTTCCCCACATAAATATGCATTGGTTAGTGGATAACACAGAACCACACCACAAAAGGCCCATCAAATCGCCACATTATAAATAAAAATAAAACACACTCCATCATCACCCTTACCCGCCAAACTAAATATTCCATCAGTTCCAAAATATAAGGGGTATTAGTTTTTTAGAAAGTAACATTTCTTTAACTCTGACCAAGTTGAGAGAAAAAAATATCGACATCCACAATATTACATAAAAAAGTATGGAAATTCATTTCATGATAAATTTAATCATACATATTTGATATTATGAATTTTGATATATTTCTCTAGAAATTTCATCAAACTTAAAAGCTTTGACTTTTTAACACCTTATATTTTGCAACAGAGTAAGTAATTTTTTTAAGAAACCCAACAACACCAACGGCGTAGCAAAGCGCGCCCAACCCTTCTAGTTTTGATGATTTTCCACTGTCCCATGCATGCATGCTGATACGTGGTTAAATCGCGCGGAACAAAAAGGATACACGATCATGCCAAGCACTTCTTCAGTAAATCCGGCGAGCTCAACCTCAGAAATCGATGAACTTTTTAAAAAATGTTCATGAATTGCAAAAAAAAAAATCTTGATTATAAAAATGTTCTAAAATTTTGAAATGTTACTAAAATTTAAGAGAAAATTTGATTTTTTTTTAAAAGAATGGGAAAAACCAAGGAAAAAATCAAGAATTGTAAAAATATGTATGTAAACTGAAACTGACGATACATTGGGTATTGTTCTTGGTGGTTGAATCTCCTTGTGACCAGGCTGATTATTTCTATCGCCCTGCCTGCGCTCTTCCTCCTGGTGAAAAAACTGAATCCTCTACCTACACTAGGTTGATTGACCGCTGGAACCACCACCATATTTATATGTAGAAAATTCCTCATACAAATATACATTGGTTAGCGGATAACACGGAACCACACCACACAAGGCCCATCAAATCACTGCATTATAAATAAAAATAAAATATACTCCATCATCACTCCCTCCCGTCAAACTAAATATTCTATCAGTTCCAAAATATAAGGGGTATTAGTTTTTTGAAAGTCACATTTCTTTAACTCTGACCAAGTTTAGAGCAAAAAAGATCTACATCCACAATATTAAACCAAAAGTATGGAAATTCATTTCATGATAAATCTAATCATACAGATTTGATATTACGAATTTTGATATATTCCTCTACAAATTTGATCAAACTTAAAAGATTTGACTTTTGAAAAAATTAGTACACCTTATATTCTAAAACAGAGTGATTAATTTTTTTAAGAAACCCACCAACACCAACGGCGCAGCAAAGCCGACCCAACCCTTCTAGTTTTGATGATTTCCCATTGTCCCCATGCATGCATGCTGATAGGTGGTTAAATCGCGCGGAACAAAAAGGATACACGGTCATGCCAACTTGCCAAGCACTTCTTTAGTAAACCCGGCGAGCTCAAACTCAGACATCGCATGATTTTTTTTTTAAATGTTCATGAATTCAAAAAAATATTCTTAAAATTTAAAAGAAAATTTGAAAAAATAAAAATAATAAAAGAATGGGAAAGAAAAACCGAAAAAACATGAATTATAAAAATATGTATGTAAACTGAAACTGATGATACAGGAAAGAAAAACCGAAAAAAGACACGAATTATAAAAATATGTATGTAAACTGAAACTGATGACATTGGGTATTGTTCTTGGTGGTCGAATCTCCTTGTGACCAGGCTGGTTATTTCTATAGGCCTACCTACACTAGGTTGATTGACCGGAACCACGACCATATTCACTTTCATTGAGATAGATTTCATTTTTTTTCGGCGGTGAAAAAAAAGAGAAATAATCACATCCTCAAGCAACCGAAAGGATGGGATGCCAATGAACTACGTATGTACTATCTATCTTTCTCACGGAACCAAACAAGTGTGCAGTACACCGGCCATGTGTGGATGGGTCGCGCATTTGTGCGTGTATACCGTATCTAGAGTATCTGTCTATCTACCGCTGTACTACAACTCTGGTTTGTCTAGCAAATACTCCCTCTGTCACATAATATAAGAACGTTTTTCAAATTAGGGATGGAGGGAGTAGTAATTGACGAGGGACGGAGGAACTTCCACCAACCCAAGCAGAGAAGTAGTAAGTGGAGAGAGAGGGGGAGCTTCCCTTTCGGGCTGCCGCGGCTTCACCCACACCGCCACACGGCCACACCCAGTGCCTCCCCAATACGACCGACCAACCAACACAAAGAAGCAGCTTGACCTTGGGGTCGGGGACGCAGCCGGCGGCGATCTGTCCACCTATGGACACGGACATGGACGAGTTCAGCAACCCAGGTGACCACCACCTCCCCGTCCGTCGGTCTGTCCGTTTTCTTTTTCTTTCTTGACTGATTTGATTCGCCCCCCGGCCAGCCGGAGAAAAATGCTGCCTTCTCTTACATCGATCTGTGGCCCTATCCGTGTCCAGGCTGCGGCGGGACGGGCGGCGCCGGCTGCGACTGCGGGTACTGCGAGGAGTGGAGGCGCTACTGCTACTGGAACCACGACCACGGCCACACCAAGCAGTTCCTCCTCTTTGCCTCCGACCACAAAGATTTCCTGGTGAAAACCCCTCCTGCTCCCCCTTTTCTCTCTCTCTCTCTCTCTCGGTTCTGACTTTCCTCTGTACATTTCCTCCCTCAAGGGTTCAATTTGAGGGTTTTTTGGGGTTGAAAAAAATGTTTAATTTCATCCTTGGCTTAAAATGTTGTTGTAAAATCTGCCTGGGAATGGATAGAACATGACATTTTGCATTGGGGAAAATTTGTTCACAACATATGTATGTAATGTAAACCCCAAAAAATGTTTAATTTCATCCTTGGCTTAAAATGTTGTTGTAAAATCTGCCTGGGAATGGATAGAACATGACATTTTGCATTGGGGAAAATTTGTTCACAACATATGTATGTAATGTACCAGGAAAGTCTGTACTGTGTGTTTATTGGTGAGTACTTTTTGCAAGTGAAAAGAATGCTTCCCTTCCAATGCTGCTAATGTTGACAAGAGATAGCCCCCGCCCTTTCCTCCCATTTGTTAGTTAATTCATCCTGTTGCTGCTCCTAGCAAGAGGGGGGGTTCAGGATTATTTTGGGGTGTTCAAATTTCACTCAAGAAACATGTTTAATTTCATTCTTATCTATGTCGTGTGCCTGGAATAGGTGGCGTATTCATGATAGAATTGTTTCAAGATATTTAGTTTTGGAAGAACTGACTCTGTACATGTGTGCCAAATTAATCATTGATACTGCAAGTGAAGCTACTAGCTCTCATGGAGATAGAGAATAACTACACGGCTGCCTGTGTGTGAACCTCTTATGGAGATCGGTACTACTAGCACTGTACACCGCCGATGCACTGCATACCAATACCCTGAGTAGGGATGAAAACGGAGCGAAAACGGACGGAACTGAGTGCTACCACATTTGTTTTCATATATTTTTGCAGAAGCAGAAACGAATACAGAAACTCCGGAAATGAATACGGAAACAGATACTATCGGAAACGGACACGGAGCGAATACAAAGCAGACACGAAAACAGAAGTGAGGGTTGCCCGGAACTTAAAAACCCCTTGAATCATAGAGAAATACACACAAAAACAAATATATTTAATGAATTGTTAACATGGCTACAAAATAATATCATTATGTTATCAACTTAGCGTAGTATTGTAGTACTACTGGACAATTGCGTATAGGGCCAAGCTGAGTACATGTGTGGTAGTAGAAGTTGGGCCACAAATGATCCATTCTACTCATTGTGTCATTGTGTGTTGTTTGTTGGTTGGGCTATAAGCAGCCATGCGTCTATAGTCAAAACAGAAATTCCATATTCACGGAAACGGAAAGTTCCGTTTCCACGCCTGTTCCACCGGAAAACACCATTCCGTTTTTGTTTTCGTTTCCGCATAAAAAATTTCATTTCCACTTCCATTTTGCAAATTTCCGTTTCCGTTTCCATTTTTCCTCCGGAAAAACGGAAAGTTTCCACTCCATTTTCATCCCTAACCCTGAGTCCGCTATTTATTAATGTTCACCAAAAACTTTGTTTTGTTTGTTTTCCATATCCTCTGCTAGTGCATGCAATCTGAATTGTGTCGGCATTTTCTTCAAATAGTGTGAAACTCAATGCCCACAAACGCTGAAACCTATATCTAACTCTAACCAAAGTGAATCTTTTTGACAGTGCATACCGTGGGAGGTCACAAGCCAGCTGAGAAATATGATCACCGACTCCGAGCCTATCAAACTTAAGCTCCTGATGGCTAGATGTACAGTGTTGAATTCGTCCAGTTCGGCCTGATAACTCTTACGACTGGTTGGCGGCGCTTTGTGGATGCAAATCGCATATGACAAGGTGACCCCATCTTGTTCGTCTACTGTGGGAGCTCCACGTTCAAGGTCCACATATGCAGTTCATCCGGTCACAAGAATTCTCTGCCCTGTTCTCAACAGCCTCCCAATATCCTTAAAGTTGTTCCTCCTCGTGATCGTCATGTGCTGAATGGTAAAGTGAATTAGGACCTTCAAGCCGGTTGCTTTTGGTAATGTTTTTCTGATCAATATAACAGTGTTCTTTCTTGATGCGCAGAACAAATGGTGCCTGATCCTGCACATGTTGGCTATACCATATTCCCTGGGACCTGGCTAACCAAAGAACAAAAGAAGAAAGTGCTAGAGCTAGCTGATAGCAGCATGAGGTCTGAAATTCCTTTGCATGTGGCAGCTATGAACAAAAGAAATGCCAACGAGGACTGCTATGTTGTACTCCCTCTGTAAACTTTTATAAGAGCGTTTAGATCACTAAAGTAGTGATCTAAATGCTCTTATATTTGTTTACAGAGGGAGTAAGTTGCATCCTTCCTCACATAATTTCCTGGTCGTGTTTGTTACTCTGATCCATAGGCTATTAATTCCTGCTTGTATTTTTTTCCTGTTCTTGCAGTACATACCGTTGAGGCTTTTGGACAATTTCAAAGAGGGGGTAACTAAAGCTGCCATTCAGCTTGAAGCCCATGGCAACAACATGGTATACAGTGTTGGCACAAGCAAGCACAATGATGATCAAATAATCCTCCAATCTGAGTTGAGTCATTTTGTAGCGTCTCTCTACATACAAGACAACGACCTCCTCGTCTTCAGAAACAAGTGGAAAGACCGCCTTGAAGTTCTTGTCCTTGATCCGAGTGGTTGTGAGAAAACTTGTTTTGCCATGGCAAACTCTTCAAATGCTCAGGAGATTGCTTCGACATCCTCCCCTTGTACTAAGTCAGGTAATAGTATTGTAGTTAGTTACCATGTGCATTTCTTTCCATTTACCATATTTTAGACGATCAACTTGTGGTTAACGTATGCTCACGACAACAAAGTATGGCATGTTTTTCAGGATACACCGCTGGCAAGTCGAATGAAACCAGTTTAGAAGCTCCTATGCCCAACAAGCCCTACATATTACCCGAACGGAAGAACCTAACTACGCAACAAGAGAAGAAAGTAAAGGAGAAAGTACGGTCGATAGGATCTGAATTCCCTGTGTTTGTGAAGGTGATGACGACACGCGATTTATCGAAGCCAACAAAGCTGGTGAGTTCAGAACTTCAGATACCATGTGCAAAATGTATAATCCATTTCTCATCCGAAAGCTGGGAGGAACGCCGTGGCGTGCTGCAGGTCCAGCATCTCGCCGCGGACCCTGTCGGCCTCGGCGTCCACGAGCGCGATCTCGTCGGCGAGGCCCTGCGTCAGGATGGTCTGCGCGATGGTCATGCCCACGTTGCCCGCCCCGATGACCGAGACCTTGGTTAGCCGCTCATACCGCGGCAGCGGGGTCATTTCCCCGTCGTGGCCGGACGATGGAACCTGCCGGAAGAAGCCCGCGCCCTTGTCGACGTCGAAGCCGAGCTCGGACAGCGAGGACGCCTCCTTCATCAGGCTCATGGTGTCAAATCGATCGGGTTGTGTTGATATTGTGCTTGCTCGATCAGTTGGTTTTGGAAGTTTGGGTGCAATGCATGGTACGTACGTAGCTGAGAGCTCTCTTACTCATACTAGCACCACAGTAAGTAGTGGGCAAAAAGGAGGGGTTGCTGCGAGGCCTATCTCTCTACATCATAAGGATGTGTTTGGTAGGATGCATGAGGGTAAAAGTTCCCAATCCGACCCATTTTTACTTGTTTGGTAGGATGCATGGGCTCACATGAGCTATGCTCAACTGATGCAAAAAAAGACCCTCAGCTATGCCCATCTCATGCACCCCAGAGGCAGGCATGCTGGCACCGACCCTCGTCCCCACCCATCAGACCACGTTCAGATATGTTTACATTTTTAAAAACTGTTCATAATTTAAAATTTTATTTAAATTTTCAACAAATATTCAGAATTTAAAATTCTGTTTAAATTTTTGAAAAAGTTCAGAATTTAAAAAAAAATGAAAATGTTCAGAATTTAAAAATTGTTTAAATTTTCAGGAAAATGTTCAGAATTTCAAAATTCATTTAATTTTTCAAAAAATGTTTAGAATTTCAAATTTCGTTTAAATTTTCAAAAATGTTCAGAATTAAAAAAAAATGAATTTCAAAAAGTTCAGAATTTAAAATTTGGTTTAAACTTTTTTAGAAAAAACAAAATTCAATTTTAAAAAAAAATGAAAAAAGTTCAGACTTTCAAAATATGTTTAAATTTTAAAAAAATGTTCAGAATTTTAAATTTTTAAAAATGTTTAGAATTTCAAATTTTGTTTATATTCACAATAAAAGTTCAGAATTTCAAAATATATTTAAAAAATTTCACGTTTATTCAATTTTGTTCACCATTTAAAATAATTATTCGGAATTCGAAATTGTTCAGCATGTCTAAACACATGCAGGCTACCAAACACAGTCTCAGCTCAGCATATCTCAGCGCATACACCGCTGCCAAATAACATCAAATGCATTGACTCAACATGTCTACACTCAGCATGTATGAGAGGGGAACAACTAAGCTAGGTCCATACATACTACCAAACACACCCTAAGTTAGGTATCTGTTTTTCTCCGTCTTCTTTTTGTCTTTCGGGAATGTGAACCTAGGAAAGAAACCGAAGTCTATATATGTTGACGGGAAAAAGAATGGGACTTTACATTACCAGAGAAGTTCCTGCTGGTTTTGACCCACGGTTCGTTCATTTTGGAATAAAAAGGTCGTAGAGTGACTTAAGAATTGACATAGGTGAGGAGGAGAGAGTATCAGAAAGGTTGAGATCTGCTTATCGTGCGTGCCCTTTTTCGTACATGCAAGTTTTTTTTTACATGGTATATGCAAGTAGTTTTGGTTTTCAAGCGAAAAGTTCACGCAAAATAACAATCGGTCGACTTTTGCTGGCCACAAATTTCGCAAGAAAGTAGTAGTTGAATTCATCGGTCAATACCAGGGGCCTGCTTTCTGTTTCTCTTGTTCCCTTTGTTGGTTTGGCAGTTGACACCTTTTTGGTTTGGCAGTTGACACCTTTTTTGAGATAACTTCTTTAACAAGTGAACATGCTTGTGGCATTCATATAAAAAATCATGGTAATTTGTGTCTCATTTACGTCATATAAGAATTATAGTACAAGTCACGTACATACCGACCTGATAAAACTGAAAAGATGCCAGAATTCTAGCATTTGCACAAAGCAACACCAGTCAAGAAGTAAAATTATAAACAAGACCGAACAATCCTCTGAGCTTGACACCGTCGTCTGTCACCTGCCTCTGGCACCACCGCAGCAGTCACCAAAGGAAAAAATGAGGGATCACCTCCACCTCCGAGCTCAACACGGCTCCATCGCTGATATGCAGCTTTGCGGACCTCCCCTCCAAGGTGGCTCGTCAAAGACGAAACCATTACCGTTGAACGAATCAGACCCGGGCAACACTCCAGGCACCATCGAACTCCAGACCTGGCATCACCACACGACTAAGACGTCGGAGGAGAAAATCATACCTGCCAACCACGGACCCAGCACAAGATCCACCATCTTCCAGATGCCACCGATGCAAACCACAACCTACATCCGCTCCTAGACTACCTCCCAAACTCCGTGCCGACACTAGAGCAAATGTCGTCGCAACGGCGGAGCCCGAGGACATAGGTCCACCACGAGGATGCCATTGCCGCCACACCATCCTTGCTTGAACAGACTGGTTTTCAAATCTATCCCCAACCATAGGACTGATCACCTCATCGGAGTAGGATGTGAAAAATCTTTATTCAGCTCCGCCAATGCCGCTGCTGAAATCACGGCGATGAACAGACTAAAAACCTAAACTACGAGAGTCTAAAAAATCACTCTCCACAAACATGGATCCGGCGACCCCGTTCATCACCGACGTCGCCGGCGGAGGGAGCCGCTGGAGGGCAGCCACGGGGGAGACTCCTGGCGGCGGCGGTGGCGGCATGAGTCGCCCTTTCTTTCTTCGGAGGAAAGAAAAGCGAACGCGTTCTATCAACTTCTCTCCCTCACATCATTTCTTTCTAGACGGTAAGCAACGAACGTTCCGACCATTTCTTTTTTGAGAATCTACATCCCCAGCGTACAAGGAAATGAGGCGAGAACTGTCCAGTGAAAATGTAGCGAGGCAGAAGGAACTAGCGATGGAGATAGAAAAATTACTAGAGATGGAAGAAATGTACTGGACTCAACGAAGCAAGCTGAATTGGCTGCAGTTTGGAGAGCGTAACACGGCGTACTTCCAGAACTTTGCCTCAGCAAGACGTCTGAGAAACCGTATTAAAAAACTAAGGAAGGCCCAGGGTGCTTGGCAAGAAGGTACGACGTATTTGAATCCTCTAATTTCAGATTATTTTGCTGGTCTATTCTCTACGGAGATTGAGGAACAGGACCCGGTTTTCATAAATCACTAGATCATTGATGGCCCGCGATGCCGCGCCCATCCATTTGTAAAATAAAATTATAGGAATTTTTGAAAATATATGGCCGCATGAAACATAGTAAATTTACATGAACAAAACCATATGTTAGTCCATACTAAATGGTAACCTCA
Source organism: Thinopyrum elongatum (assembly GCA_011799875.1). Lineage (NCBI taxonomy): Eukaryota > Viridiplantae > Streptophyta > Magnoliopsida > Poales > Poaceae > Thinopyrum > Thinopyrum elongatum. The sequence continues at coordinate 562,001,958 of CM022303.1, read as the reverse complement.
TATATACTCGGTAATAATAAGGCTCACACATACACGAGTCAATTGCAAAAAACCACCATATTTGTGGCTAGGTTTGCAGGAAACTACCAACTCGTTAATCCGTTGTAGAAAACACCGTAAAATCTGTTAACTCGTTGCAAAAAGCACTGATCAGCCGTTTAGCCTCGTTTGATCTCTTTTCCGATAGGTGAGCCCCGAAAACGCGTACGTGGCATGATGGCCAGGCAGACGGCGCCGTTAGGACCAAAACGGTCAAGACGCCGCGCCGGTCGGTCCTGGTCAGACAGTCCCCCCCCTCCCCCCCCCCCCCCCCCCCCCCCCCCCCCCCGCGCCCCTCTCCTCTATCGCCCCTGCTCGCCGCCGGTGATGGCCACCTCGCGTGGCGGTGACGATGGCGGCGGCGGTGGTGCTGGCGATGCATCTGGTGGCAGTGGTGCTCCTGCAGATCCAGCAGAGGTTTGCGGCAGTTCAAACCCATCTCAGGCTCCGCCTCCGCAGCCGCCGTCGCCAGCTTACTGTGTTGAATACGCGGCGGCAAGGACGTTCGCCAAGGCCGTGAAGGAAGATCCAGAGGGGAGCCATCACTACGCATCCTCCTTCAGCGGTGTCTCGTAAGTTTTCTCTTTCCCTACCCCGATTTGGCTTCTAGGGTTAGGGTTCTAGGGTTCTAAGTGTATGTAGTTCTAGGGTTCTAGGATTATTGTTGTAGGTTGTTTATGTGGTCAGACATGTAAGTGAAGTGTGAGTAGGCACCTAAACTTTAACTGAAATTACTGAGTTAAACTCAATTTCAACTCACTCAATGTTAACTGAATGTTTTACTGAATTTATAACATAATTTTTAAATGAAACTATTACTGAATCTATAACTGAATTTTTAACTAAAACTTTAAGTGAATCTTTAAGTGAATCTTTAAGTGAATCTTTAAGTGAAACTTTAACTGAATTGTTTACTCTAACTGAATCTTTTACTGAATTTTTAACTGAACAGTTTACTTTAACTATATTTTTAACTGAATCTATAACTGAATTTTTAACTAAAACTTTAACTGAATCTTTAAGTGAAACTTTAACTGAAACTTTAACTGAATCTTTTACTGAATTTTTAACTGAACAGTTTACTTTAACTGTATTTTTAAGTGAATCTATAACTGAATTGTTAACAGAAACTTTTACTGATTGTTTACTTTAACTGAATTGTTAACTCAATGTTAACTTTTATTTTATTTGTAGATTGAATGATGAAGTGTGGGAAGTCAGATTCCATTTCCATGACAGATATAATCTTGAAAGAAGCCTAAATGTGGATGATATAACATTTTACAATCTGATTGCACTAATAGAGCTTGAAGGATATGGGATGACAGACTTTATGTATTATGTTAGAGATCCAGGTGTTAGGGTTTCAGGAATGGAAGAACTGACAGATGATGATAAGGTGGAGGAAATGTTGGATGACCTAGTTATCAAAGGTCAGAAGGGGGTGAACATAACAGTCATCAGAAGTGATGCTCCAAGACCTAGTGATTTGAACATTGGACCAGTTTGTGAAGAGCAGGTTCCATTGTCTGAAATTGGTATGCCAGTGGTGTATGAGATAGATACAACAGGAGTATTGTTTCCTAGCCCAACAAAACCACAACCAGTGCCAGTGCAGGTCATTAACACACAAGAGAGTTCATTTTTGAAGCAGAAGTGTCCACCAGTACCAGAATTTGCAATGGAGATTGTTGAAGAGAGGCATGAGTATTTCATGGAGCAAGACCAAGATCAAGAGCAAATTGAGCAACTGATGGAGTAGAAGAGGAATGAAGAGATTGAGAAGTTCAGGAAAAAGGGGAAAGAAAAAGAGAAATACAAGACAGCTAAAAGAAAACTTCCAGAGCTAATGGCTCAAGATTTCACTGGTAGTGATAGTGACACAGATTTACTAGCAGATGAGGATATAATTGCTAGGCTTGAGGCAATGAAGAAGCATAGAGATGATCCACTTCATCATATTGAAGGGGACACTGACGTGGATGAGCCATATGAAGCAGATGAGGAGGACGAGGAGGAGAAGGCACCAGAGGAGGAGGAGGAAGGGAGCAGCATAGGAGGAAGTAGCAGAGGAAGTAAAAGAAAGGGGCCAACCACAAGATCTCATGCTAGTTTGGATGAGATTATTGAGGAAGATTGGTTGCCTTCATCTGATGAGGAGAGCAACCCTAGTGACCTAAGTCAGGAGGACAATGATGGGGCTCAAAAACCATGTGTTAAGCTTCCAGATGATAGGAAGAGCAGGGCTAAAAAGAAGAAGCCCAAAGTTTGGTATGATGAGCAAAGGGAGAACCCAGAAGAGCAATTTATGAAGAAACTTTGTTTCCTAGATGTGACCCAGTTCAGGAGGGCACTTCTTAATTTTCACATCTCACAGAATAGGAATCATGCCTTCCACAGGAACTATTCAGACAGGATTATAGCAGTATGCAAATTTGAGGATTGTCCATTTATCATTGCAGCTTCTTAGATAGCACATGAGAGGACATTCTATATAAAGAAACTAAACTTGCACCACAGTTGCCCAGTAGTAGGAGAGAGCACAAAAGTGACTGCTAAGTGGTTGGCACTTGAATGTGAGTAACAGTTGAGGACAGACCCCAACACACCTGTCCAGACTATAATTTCAAACTTGAAGCAAAAGCATGGAATATAGGTATCTATACATATGGCCTATAGGGCAAGAAAGCAAGCTAAAAATGTAGTCCTAGGAGATCAGAAGGAACAATATCATAGGATAAGGGATTACCTAGAAACTGTGCTAGAAACCAATCCAGGAAGTAGATGCATTGTTACAACAAAGCATCTGAAACTACATCCCAGCAAGAACCCAAGATTCCATGGCTTGTTCATCTGTCTCAATGCTTGCAAAGAGAGTTTCCTGAATGGTTGCGGGCCATTCATAGGTATTACCCACTAAATTGTTTCTAATTAACTAGTGACTCTACATTTTTATGTGCACACCCACTAATTTGTTTGTAATTAACTTGTGATTTGGTGTGATAGGTGTTGATGGTTGCTTTATAAAGTTGACAACAGGGCAGCAAATATTGGCTGCCACAGGAAGAGATGGAAATAATAACATATTTCCCATTGCTTTTGCAATAGTGGACAAGGAAAACACAGCAAGCTGGTCTTGGTTTCTTACTCAATTAAAATATGCCATTGGTGGTGAGTCAGGCAAGTTTGCTACTACACAATTATATCTGACAGGCAAAAGGTACTCTCTACTCCAATCATGTACTTCATAGTTTGCAATTGCTTATTAATTTCATACATGGCATTGTTGTAGTATTCTCAAACTATAGTTCATTCAAACATGGCCTTCTTACAGCCATAAACAATGTATTCCCCAATTGCCAACAAAGATTCTGCCTTAGACATATTTATCAGGACTTTCAAACAGCTGGTTTTAGAGGGGAAGAGTTGAAGAATACATGTATCAGGCAAGTTATTCCTATATTGAGCATGGTTATGTAACATCAATGGAAGGCATGAAAAAGGAGTGTGAGCCAGCTTGGAAATTGCTATCTAGGATACCAAAACATACATGGGCTAGGCATGCCATGGACAACAACTGCAAAACTGACTTGGTAGTTAACAATATAAGTGAAGTTTTTAACAAGATGATACTTGATGTCAGAGCCAAACCCATTAGAACTATGGTAGATGGGATCAGAACAAAGTTGTTAGTGAAGTTCAATGCAAATAGGACAAAGACTGAGACTGCTAAGTGGCAGATATCCCCAACATATGCTGAGAAGTTAGAGGAATCAAAACATCATTCTAGGTTTTGTCAGTCTATCAAAGCTGGACCTGATCTCTTCCAGGTGACAAGTGGAGAAAGCACATATGCAGTTAACTTGTTGCTGCATACATGTGATTGTAGGAAGTGGGACATGTGTGGAGTTCCTTGCAATCATGTTGTTTCTGCAATCAACAAGGAAAAACTACACCCAGAAGATTTTGTTCATGATTTCTTCAAGAAAACAATCTATAAGGCAGCTTACAGTCCAATAGTTTTCCCTGTGCCTGGGTCTGATTTGTGGCCAAAGACTAGAACCCCTGACATTGAACCACCAGTTTCCAAAGAGAAGCCAGGAAACAAAGAGACAAAGAGGAGAAAGAGCAAGTTTGAAAAGCCAGCTCCAAAGGATACATCTAGGATGGCAACTATCACTTGTAGCAATTGCAACAGGACTGGGCATAGATACACTAGTTGCAAGCAGGCTCTTAAACCAGCCCTAGCAATGAGAATGAACCAGCACTAGGTAACTGTTCTTCCAGCTTTTTCTATATTAATCTCACATACCAGTTTCTAACATTTCTATGTTGTAATTGCAGGAAAACAGGAGAGCTAATACACCCAGAACTGTTTCTGCTCCTGCTGCTCCCGTGGCACCAAGGAGAAGAGCTCCTTCTTCTTTTGCTGCTCCTGCTGCTGCTCCAACTGCAGCTCCAGCTCCTTCTGCTCCTGCTGCTGCTCCCAGGGCACCAAGGAGAGCTCCTTCTGCTCCTGCTGCAGCTCCAGCTCCTCCTGCTACAAGGGCAACAAAGAAAGCTAAAACAACAATGGCATCAACAGGGACTGCAACTTCTACTGGTGGTGCTGGTCCAAGTTCCTCTACTGTTGTTGGGCCAAGAGGAAGAAACAAGTTCATCCTCCTAAGAACTGCAGGTAGTGGAAGAGTGAGGAAGCCATCCTTTAAGATGTCTGAGTGGTTCAACTGTTCTCAGGGGAGCAGGTGAAGTTCTGTTAATTTGTGTTGGGCTGTGATCAAAACTGTATATTGCTTGTGGTGAGCTGATGATGTTCAAAACATCTTTATTTTGGTTTTCATGAGACCTTTGATGTAAGGTACCTAGTGGACTTGTTGGGCTGTGATGAAAACTTGGAGTTGCTTCTGGTTAGCTGTTGATGTCAAAACTGCTTGATTTTGGTTGTGACGAGACCTTTCATGTATGGTACCTACTGGACTTGATGGTGTGGCTCCTATTTTCTTATTGTTTGCTAATAAGTGTGATGAAAGAGGCTACTATTGTGATGCCTCGACGTCGACGGTATCCAAGATAACCTAATTTGATCATCTAGGGTTCCTCGACGTCGACGGTATCCAAGATAACCTAATTTGATCATCTAGGGTGCTCGACGTCGACGGTGTCCAAGATAACCTAATTTGGTCATCTAGGGTGCCTCGACATCGACGGTATCCAAGATAACCTAATTTGATCATCTAGGGTGCCTCGACGTCGACGGTATCTAAGATAACCTAATTTGATCATCTAGGGTGCCTCGACGTCGACGGTATCTAAGATAACCTAATTTGGTCATCTAGGGTGCCTCGACGTCGACGGTATCCAAGGTAACCTAATTTGATCATCTAGGTGCCTCGACGTCGACGATATCCAAGATAACCTAATTTGATCATCTAGGGTGCCTCGACATCGACAGTATCCAAGATAACCTAATTTGGTCATCTAGGGTGCCTCGACATCGACGGTATCCAAGATAACCTAATTTGATCATCTAGGGTGCCAAATGTGATAACATACCAAATAAGTCACTAAGATAGTTAACATCATAGATCACACCATAGTTCAAAGCTTACAAGCCATAGTTCTAGGCTACACCATACTTCAAATACTACAAAATGCCACTGGTTCACACATTACAAGCCATAGTTCAAAGCTTGAAACTTAAGATAATGACCCACATGGTCAGATTACAAATCACTCTTCATCACAAATATCCTTGATGTCCTTCAGCTTTCTCTTGTTCTTCTCACTAGCTTTGACAAGATCAGCAATGTGAAACTCCAAATTCCTCCTCTCAGTGCTCAGCTTTTCCTTATCCTTAGCAAACTTCAGATTCCTAATCACATTACCTTGGGCAACATGAATGCTCTTCAACTGGTCAACCTTTTCCTTCAGTTCTTTGTTCTCAGCTTCCATTGCACCCAACTGTTCCTTCAAAGCTGACATGTTGTTGTCCAAAGGAGGAGTGATCTCCTCATGTTCACCTTGTTGGACTTCATTTTCCTTGGGAATATTGTCCTGGGTATCAAGTAGGTTGTTCACATCCTCAACAAGCTTCTCATAAGTCTCCTGTAGCTTGTTCTTCTGTGATGTCAGATTGTGGACAAGTGATGAATGTTTCAGGCATGCCATCCTATTAGCACGCTGGCTATCCTCATACATAAGCCATAGTTTGTGAAGAGCATTCTGCAGCTGCTCTGGCCACTCCTCATCTACCCACTGAACAACACCACAACTGATTGCTGCCTGCAAAACAACAAGTACAAATTCATTTACTTCCTTTTTCACTTCACTTCAATTCAGTTCAATTCAAAACTACTAGAGTATAAACCAATTTTATATCTAAATTTTTAACACCAGAGTACACTGAACAATAGAGTACACTTAATCTTATTACTGAAATTTAAACAAAACATCACAGTAAACTAAATACTAAACATGGTCATCTTAGCAAAAACCAAAACTACAAACATGCTCATCACAGTACAGAGTACACTGAACATGCACATCACACTATACTATACTATGATACATGACAATATATTTAACTGAACTACTACATGAACAGTGAACATGAACAATGAACAGTAAAGATGAACAATTTACATATTCTTCGCAAAAAAAGCTAACTACATATTTTTGCTACCACTTACATCAAGTCCACTGGCAATGAACCTCCTCCCAGTGCTGATCCCTTCGAATGCAACAAACCTCTTCGCCGGCTGGCCATGCTCACACATCACCATCACATCATCATCAACACCACAGTAATTCGGGTCCTCGATTGTAGCCGGGATCTAGATCAACAAAAGAAACGAACAAAATTCATCTCACGAGTTCAAATCGAGCAGGAAATACAAAATCCCCAAATCGAAACCCTAGCTCAAAGAACTAAATCGAAACACTAGACAACACTGACCTTGATAGGGGAACCGCCTGAAGAGTACTCGTAGCCCGATTCCTCACTGGTGTCACTCCACGAGACCATGGCGGACGGCAGCGAGCTGGCGTGTCACCGACGGCGAGCAGGGCCAGAGAGAGAGGGGGAGACAGAGGAGAGGGGCCAGAGAGAGAGGGGCGTGGGGGATCTGTCTGGCGAGCACCGACACTCCGACCGGCGCGGCGTATTGACCGTTTTGGTCCTAACAGCGCCGTCTGCCTGGCCGTCATGCCATGTACGCATTTTCGGGGCCCACCTGTCGGAAAAGAGATCAAACGAGGCTAAACGGCCGATCAGTGCTTTTTTGCAACGAGTTAACAGATTTTACGGTGTTTTCTGCAACGGATTAACGAGTTGGTAGTTTTCTGCAAACCTAGCCACAAATGTGGTGGCTTTTTGCAATTGACTCCACATACACATTGGCTCGGTACCAAAGTTCTAAATAGCAGGTTATGGTAAATAGCCACTCAGTAGGGCGCTAAAGCCGGTAAATTGTACAGTAGCATGATGCCTCTCCAATAGTAGCAAAAAATAAACATGTAATAGAAAGTATAAACTGTAATTGTAGATTATATACAAGGTGCACTAATGAAATCTTCACGTGGCTTTACACAAAGAGCTCATCCTTTCTTGTGGAGAAAGGACATAGAAGTGGAACATCACCAATACCTTGAAACACCTAAAAGAATCAAACCTTGGGTAGCAAAGTATGTGCAAAATAAGGAAGTAAACAACTCCTAAACAGATGTGAGAATCATATTGACATAATTGGATATATTTTTCTTACTTGCGTCATTCTAGTATATCTGCAGAATTGCAAGGCAAATACATAATAAAGAAAAAATTATGGTACGTGATATTGATGGGGAAGAACAATAGAACATTATGCTCTGCAGTCTACACTTGATGTGGAACCTCACTAATACCTTGCAACACCTAAAGGGAAAATGGGTGCAAATACGCTCTTTAAATAGAAGTATTAGCAAAAATTGAGCACATAAAACTAATGCAAGATCTGACAACACAGTGTAATTGTGAAAGGAGTTCACACTTTATGGAGCTAGTCTATTATGACAAAATAATGGTAGAAAGATTTGTGAAAATCAAGAAGGCACACATATTTGAGAAATTTAAAAAAATATAAAGTGTAAGCTGGATATAAGCTTACATCGCAGTGGTAAATTGAACTAATGTTAATAGCATGCTCCATGATAAACTGGAACATGTAAGTTGTAAAGACATGATACACCAGAGCGACTAATTTGTTTATTCTTTTTGCTATTGTCCATGTTCACTATCATGGCTAGCTTCTACTGATTCATAGTTTGCGTAAACATGTACGATACTACTTACCTGGCCAGATGGATAAAAAAATAGAAAGAACTATCAGAATGCTACTTGAAGCCTGAACATCCATAGAAAACTCAGGTCTGCATAACCATGTCGATGCATAGGTTCAATCTCAATTAAACAGGAAGCAGATGATTTGAAGAAGTGCACACCACATTTTTTGTCACCATCTTAATTATCTTTAAGAGCCCTCAGTGCAGGTCACAGACCAGCCTTCTCACGTACCCTGTAATGCCAAACGCATGAAGTCACACAGAATATTGCAACTAAGTAAGATGGTAGTAGGTTTGAAAATCATAGAGCTAAGAAGCTGGCAATCATAGATTTGCCTTACTCGTTCACCACAATTCACAATAGGTGTGACGGAAGAACTTCAGTAGTATCTGGAATTGGCAACTCATATCCTGCCACAATTAGTTGGTTTCTGTTTTCTCCAGCACAGAAAACACAATACCTGTCAGAAAGGCCATAAATATGTGTGTGTTCTGAAACTTTAAAAAAGTTTGCTGCATATGCAGCTTTTCAAGGAAAAGAAAGTAACAGAAAGGGGCTATCATACCTCGGTGATGACATCATCTACCAAGATACCACAAAGGCAAGGCACCTTATTGTCTGTCCAGAATAATTCTATTTCTATTTGGCCCTGAAATGATGAAAATCTTATCTGATTTTCCACTTGGTAGGTAAAACATGGATTGAGTTGGGAATTTGTAGCTAATGAAAGCATAAAGACTTGAAGAAAGGAGCGCATGTCGTGGTTCTAAGTCTGACAGTAGAATGGGGGGTAGGTATGAGGAGGCAAGATCCTAGCTACGGTGAAGTTGTGCACGCAAGATTTACGAGTTCAGGCCCTTCTCGGAGGAAGTAACAGCCCTACGTCTCGGTGCCCGGAGGCTCGGTCGATTGACTTATGCATGAAAGTTACAGGGGGTGCGAACCCTTGTGCCTGAGGAGGGGGGGTGGCTTATATAGAGTGCGCCAGGACCCCAACCGTCCCACGTTACAAGGGTTTCAATGTCTATAAAGACAGGACGTTACTGATAACGCCAGCAATAAAGGCAAATAAATGATCATTAAGACTACGGAATGAACGCCTGACCCTTGCCATTCTGAGTGACCTTAGATCTTCTGTCTTTCGAGTGGTTTCCGGTGTGGTCGAGTGAGTACACCCCGGTCGAATGGAATTGGGTTATCCGAGTGAACTGTTGGTCGGGTGGGTTGCACCCTGTGGCGATTTCAGTCGGTAGATGGTGCTATCCCTTGAATGTCCTTGACCTTAGGGCAGTGACCTCGGGTAAGGGTGTCTAGGTCAGGCCTATTACCCTACCCTAGGTACATGTCTTCGTCATTAGCCCCCGAATGGATCTGGGTCCGAGTGGAGAAGGGGTTGAAGATGGTTCCGACCCGATTTATATGCTTCAGAGGCATCCTAACCGGGCCGGTGATCTTTGTAAAAACTTCAACTTCATTTTCAGTCGCCTGGGTCCATTCAAAGGTCGTCGAGTGATTTTTTCGGATAAGCTCCGAGTGTTGATATGGTACAAGATCCTTGGCGCGATTGGTCACGCTGCCGCTTTCCGGATCTCACGGGATTCGAAATTTGGAGAAGCGCGCGGGGCGGAGAGGACCGCAGCAGACGGAGCGGGTTAGGCAGGGACGCCTCGATTCTCGCGCCACCTTTTTCGCCACGTATCCAGCGCGCGACTGTTGCGGGATTTGACTGGATTGCCTGGGCCCACTAGTCAGCCACTCGGGAGCGGACCCATATAAGGCGTCGGGGTCGATGAGCCGGGTACTGTGCTCCCCATCTCCTTCCTCCTCTCATGTTTCACCACCGCATTCGCCGCCACCTTCGACGCCGCCGCCCCGCCCGAGCGCAGCCTGCCGCGATGGGGAAGGAGAAGACGGCGGCCTTGGAGCGTGCGAAGAAAGCGACGGCGGCAGCGAAGGGCAAGAAGACGAGTCGGGGAGGCTCGTCGTCGAGATCCGGCCTGCCGCCCGGCTGGATCCAGGGCGATTGGATTCGCTCCACAATTCAGCAAGAAGATATGGAGGATCTGGTCGAGGGGGGCTTGATCGACCATGGGTCCTGGAGGCTGCCAGGTGACGAGACCGAGCCGCAACCGCAGGAGGGTGAGTGCGTCCTCCTCGCGACTCACGTCGACCGTGGTTTTTCTCTGCCCCCTCATCCTTTTTTCCGAGGTTTTCTGAACTTTTTCGGGGCCCAACTTCATCACTTTTCTCCGAACACCATCACATACCTAGCTGCGTTTGTCTCCATGTGTGAAAATTTCCTGGGTTGTCGACCGCATTGGGGTCTCTTCAAACACATCTTCACCTGCCGCTCACAGTCTGTGAAAAAGGCCAATCCGAGTGATGAGAGGACGCACGTGATTCAGATGTGCGGGGGTCTAGGGATCCAGATGAGAGGCAAAAGCACATTTCCACCTATGACTCTTCCCGATTCGGTCAGAGGGTGGCAGTCGACCTGGTTTTATTGTAAGGACAAACCAACTCCTGGTTAGTCGACTGGCCTTCCTCCTTTTACCATGGGGTGAATTGAAAAGCCCTCTTCCTTGAAAGTGACTCCAGAAGAAAAAGCGGAGGTGAACATGTTGGTTGACCGCGTAATCCAACTTGTTCGCGATGGCGTGACCGACATGGATTTGCTAGAGGTGTTTCTCACTCGCCGCATCCAGCCGCTCCAGGCCCGCGATCATCCTATCTGGATGTATTCGGGCACCGATGATTCTGCTCGGATCCACCCGGAGGAAGTTGTCGAGGAGACGGTGGCGCGGTGGCTGCAGAGCATTACCGGAAACAGAGACAACCCCAGGGGGTCTAGGAGAATTCTGCCACTCGGCGCTGATAACGAACCAGACAAGGTCAGACCTTCGATGTCGAGTGACTTTTACTCTAATTTTGTAAACTGTCTTTCGAACCGACTGATGCTTGTTCGATTCTTTGCTTCGCAGATATATACTGAGATGTACTCGATGCCCAACGGGGAGCAGATCCAGGAAGGAGAAGAGAGCGGAGGCGACAGCGGCGACTGGAACTCCGATGGGGAGAGTGATGAAGAGCAGGAGAACTCGAGCAGTGAGGAGGAGGTCGATTCTCCACCTCGCACGAAAAAGCGTTCCAAGCACAAGCACGACCCAGCAAGTATCCGGGGCAAGGTGGCAGCACCGACTGGACAGACTTCGAAGCGCACTCGGACATCTTCTCTGGTGCCGACTGAGAAGGCTCCGAAGCAGCTCAAGACCGCGCCGTCCAAGCCACGGAAGGCTTTGCCCAAGAACAAGGTTAACGTTCCCGTCGCCTCTACGTAAGCGTTTCGTTTTCACCCTTTGTTTGAAGAATCTTATATCAGTTGCCGACCCATCCACTTGCTTGACCGAGTGAACCTTGAGATTTGCAGCGCTGCTACCTCCGGGACTTCTGCTTACCAAGATGATGGTGACGAGGAAATGGAGGACGTGGTCACCTCCAAAGCGGGTATGACCCCTGTTATCTCATCTTTTCTTTGCTAGCCAATTCTACAGTCGACTGAACTCTTGTGGTCGATTCTTTTGCACCTCCGCGAGATGTTATTGAACTTCAAGACGATGATGAAGATGAGCCACAGGAACTCGTGGGTAGGAGGAGCAGGACCTCAGTCAAGAAGGTACCAGCTAGCAAGACACCCCAGTCGACGCCGACGACGGAACCAGCTATCCAGCAATCCGAGGACTTCAACCGTGCCTCCGTTACTTTTGCGAGTCCCTTATCGAGTGCTCGTCCTTCGTCGTCGACTGTGCGGGCCCTTCCTCCGTCTGTCCAACTTCATGCCTCAAGTTCTCAAGCTACTGCAACTGATACACCGACTGCACCTCCCACCGCCCATCAAGTCCCAGAAGACCAAGTGAGTGCTGCCCAGGAGGCTATACGCCAGGCTGGCGTTATGATGGAGCAGATGAAGGTGGTGCGCGAGGCCAGTCAAGCTGCCTATGATGCCAGCTCAGCACTTCAGGCCAATGTCCAGGTTAGCTTACTTCCGACTAAACTCCATCTTGACGCTTGTTCTGTTGGGATATGATATTTAGGAACTGCTGCTTTATCCGCAAGACGTCCGTGGATGAGCATTTTGGAACCTTAATTGCACACCCATTGTCAGTCTGCACACCCACTGGGTGTTTTAATTTCTGTTGAGTAGTTTTTCCACTTGAGTCAACTAGGTTGTGCTGATTGAATCTCTGAACCAGTGGGGGCACGCTGAGTGCACCCACTGGGTGTAGTCCCCGAGACCGCCGTCGAATGTTTGATTCAGCGGGGGTCTTTTAACAGATCTTTTCCACTCGGGCTGGGCAGATCATGCCGAGTGGAACCTTTACCAGTGGGGGCACGCTGAGTGCACCCACTGGGTGTAGTCCCCGAGACCGTAGTCGACTGCGGGCAATCGGCTATGGTCTGAGTTTTTTTTTGACTGGACGGACCAAGTCGATTGAAAGAGTCGGACCAGTGGGGGCACGCTGAGTGCACCCACTGGGTGTAGTCCCCGAGACTATTGGCGAATGTTTGATTCGGCAGTAGTCTTTGTGTCTGCCGACTGACTATCTTCTGAACACAAAAATCTTGTGATCTTGGAGCCCGGTTTGCCGACTTGGAGAAGAAGCAAACTCAGCTCAATCTTGACCTGGAGTTGGCTCGAAACAACTTGCAGAAGGCTAAGGATGACGCTGCTGGTAAGGAAAGTTTGTCGACCGGTTCTCTTGCCACCTTTTCTCCTCCTTTTTCTGATTCAAATGTTATTCTTTCTAGAAACAATGCGACAAGCTTTGGAGAAGAAGGACCTTGACCTTGCGGTTGCGAAGAAAACCGCCGAAGACAAACTGGCACTTGCCGACCAAAAGATGGCTTCAGTCGGACAGCTGGAGGGAGAGAATGCCAAGCTGAAGGCTGCTCTTGACGAAGCCAACAAAGAAGTGACTCGTCTGAAGAAGGACAAGCGAACCCTGACCGACAAAGTAGAAGACATCACCCGCAGGAGGGACGAGCTGGAGAACTACCTGGGAGGACTCGCCAAAAAATTATTCCTCATGCTTGAAGGTACTTTTCTCTGTGCGATTGGTTTGCTTTCGTCGACTCATCATACCGCTGTCGACTCATTATTTCTCTGCGAGTGCAGAATTCTGTCAAGACTTCGAGGAAGAAACTGGGCGAATCGAGACGAACTTGGACCCTATCAACTCCCCTGTCAAAGATGAAGCAGCCATGAATGTGCTCCGACTGGAGTCTCGCCTCGCCAGTGCCTTGGAATATCTTGCTCGACTCAAGGTTGCAGTTTCGCGGATCGACACAGCGCTCTGGCCAGGGGACACGCTCCGAAACGATCTCGAGTCTCTGATGACTCGACTTAACGAGATTCCTGGTCGAGTGCAGGAGTGGAAGAAGTCCGCTGCTCGATGTGGTGCTGACGTAGCTTTATCCCTGGTTCGCGTCCACTGCAGGGAAGCCAGAGAAGAGAAGCTAGCGGCAATCAAGGTCGCCAACACCAAGAAACTCGACTTCCAGTCTTTCATGGAGACCTTCATTGCTACTCGAATCGCAGATGGAATTGACCTGGACGAGTTTGTCGAGCCTGCCAGCCCCTCTGCGGACTGAATGAAACTTTTATGATCTGATTCAATTTGCCTCGGTATGCCGAGTGATTCTGTAACCGTAAAACTCCTTCGGGCCTGATGCCCGAGTACTTTGAGCTCCTTCGTCCGAACTTTTATGATCCGGTTCAATTTGCCTCGGTATGCCGAGTGATTTTGTAACCGTAAAACTTCCTCGGGCCTGATGCCCGAGTACTTTTAAGCTCCTTCGTCCGAACTTTGTTTGCCCTTAAATATGCTTGTTTTTATTTCCGAGTGGAACTTGTATCTTCACTCAGAACAGACGCAGTTCTGAGGATAGGATCGCGGACGACCTGCACCTCGTCGTCCTTGCAGATCAGGATGGAGCATGTTTTACACTTAGGCGAGTACAGGACTGCAGCTAAGCCTCCGAGTGAGAGGGTTGCTCATCACTCGGTAGGATTTTTTAAACTTAGGCGAGTACAGGACTGCAGCTAAGCCCCCGAGCGAGAGGGTTGCTCATCACTCGGTAGGATTTTCTTAAACTTTGGCGAGTGCAGGACTGCAGGTAAGCCCCCGAGAGAGAGGATTGCTAACCACTCGGTAGGATTTTCTTAAACTTAGGCGAGTGCAGGAATGCAGCTAAGCCTCCGAGTGAGAGGGTTGCTCACCACTCGGTAGGATTTTCTTAAACTTAGGCGAGTGCAGGACTGCAGCTAAGCCCCCGAGTGAGAGGGTTGCTCACCACTCGGTAGGATTTTTTTAAACTTAGGCGAGTACAGGACTGCAGCTAAGCCTCCGAGTGAGAGGGTTGCTCATCACTCGGTAGGATTTTCTTAAACTTAGGCGAGTGCAGGACTGCAGCTAAGCCCCCGAGTGAGATGGTTGCTCATCACTCGGTAGGATTTTCTTAAACTTAGGCGAGTGCAGGACTGCAGCTAAGCCCCCGAGTGAGAGGGTTGCTCACCACTCGGTAGGATTTTACAAACTTAGGCGAATCGGATTCGCGGCTAAGCCACGCACTGGGGGATTTTGGACACATGTATTAGTAACAACAATCATTTAGGAGACTGTAAAACCATGTCTTTGATAAACGAACTGAAAGGTACTCTTTATTACATCTCATCAGTCTGAACACTTAAGTATAAAAACGGCGGAGTAGCTCTGCATTCCAAGCGCGCGGCTCGTCTTTATTATGCTCCACATTGTAGAGGTGATACGCTCCGTTGTGGAGCACCTTGGTGACGATGAAGGGACCTTCCCAAGCGGGGGCAAGTTTGTGAGGCCGTTGCTGGTCCACTCGGAGCACAAGGTCTCCTTCCTGAAATGCTCGACCCTTCACATTTTTGGCATATAATCGACGAAGGTCTTGCTGATAAATGGTCGATCGGATCAAGGCCATCTCTCTTTCTTCTTCCAGAAGATCAACAGCATCTTCTCGAGCTCGTTCTGCTTCAGCTTCTGAAAAAAGTTCTACTCAGGGCGCATTGTGAAGCAAGTCACTCGGCAGCACAGCCTCAGCCCCATAGACCATGAAGAAGGGGGTTCGACCAGTCGACCGATTTGGTGTTGTTCTTAATCCCCAAAGGACTGACGGTAGCTCATCTACCCAAGCGCCGACCGCATGTTTGAGGTCGCGCATCAATCGAGGTTTCAGACCTTTGAGAATCAAGCCGTTCGCTCTTTCTGCCTGTCCATTCGACTGAGGGTGGGCGACTGAAGCATAGTCGACCCGAGTACCTTGGGATGCACAGAAAGCTCGAAACTCATCAGAATCAAAGTTCGACCCATTATCTGTGATGATGCTGTGTGGGACTCCATATCTAAATGTTAACCCTCTGATGAAGCTGACCGCAGTACTTGCATCCAGGTTTTTGACAGGTTTAGCTTCGATCCACTTGGTGAACTTGTCGACTGCTACAAGCACATGGGTGAAACCACTCCTGCCAGTCTTCAGAGGTCCTACCATATCCAAACCCCAAACAGCGAAAGGCCAGACGAGTGGAATGGTCTTCAGGGCTGAAGCGGGTTTGTGGGACATGTTGGAGTAGAACTGACAGCCCTCACATTTGTCAATTATCTCCTTTGCCATCTCATTTGCCCACGGCCAATAAAACCCTGCTCGATACGCCTTGGCCACGACGGCCCGAGAAGACGCATGGTGACCACAGGTTCCCGAGTGAATATCATCGAGGATCATTCGGCCTTCTTCCGGAGTGATGCATTTCTGAACGACCCCTGTGACACTTTCTCTATAGAGTTGCTCCCCCATTACTGTGAAGGCTTTGGATCGACGGACAATCTAGCGAGCCTCTTCTTCATCCTCTGGAAGCTCTTTCCTGAGAATATATGCAATGTACGGCACTGTCCAATCTAGAATAACAATCAAAACTTCCATGATCAAGTCGACCACAGCTGGGATTTCAACTTCAGTCGGATCAGTGGAACTTTTAGGCTGTGGGGGCTCTTCTGTGAAGGGATCTTCTTGAACTGATGGTGCGTGAATATGCTCCAAAAATACATTGCTGGGAATAGGCTCCCGCTTGGATCCTATCTTCGCCAAGTCATCAGCTGCTTGATTCTTCAGTCGGGGTATATGGTGGAGCTCTAGCCCCTCAAACTTCTTTTCTAACTTTCTCACCGCATTGCAATAACCGGTCATAGCTTGGCTCCTGACGTCCCACTCCTTCATCACTTGATTAACCACTAAATCTGAGTCACCGTAAACCATTAGGCGGTGGACGCCGAGTGAAATGGCCATTTGCAACCCATACAAGAGTGCTTCATATTCATCTTCATTGTTGGAGGAATCAAAGTGAATCTGGAGAACATATCTGAGGTTGTCGCCTCGTGGAAATACCAGGACCACTCCAGCGCCTGATCCATTCAACATCTTGGACCCGTCGAAGAACATATTCCAATGTTCCGACTGTATCTGGGTCGGTAACTGTTGTTCAATCCACTCGACGAGGAAATCTGCTATCGCTTGAGACTTTATCACTTTCTTTGCCTCGAACTTGATATCCAGTGGAAGGAGTTCAATCGCCCACTTTGCCACTCGGCTAGTTGCATCTCTGTTGTTTAGAATTTCTGACAACGGAGCATCACTGATGACTGTAATCGAATGATCTGAGAAGTAATGTGCAACCTTCTTCGTGGTCAAGTAGATTCCATAGACAAGCTTCTGATAATGTGGATATCTCTGCTTGGATGGAGTTAAGACTTCAGAAATATAATACACTGGGCGTTGAACCTTGTAGGTTTTACCTTCTTCTTCCCGTTCGACCGTGAGTACTGTACTGACAACCTGTCCAGTGGCTGCTATATAAAGCAGTAAAGGCTCTTTGCTGATTGGAGCAGCAAGCACCGGCTGGGTGGAAAGCAGGGCTTTGAGCTCTGCAAACGCTGCGTCAGCTTCAGGAGTCCACTCGAATTTATCAGATTTCTTCATCAGTCGGTAAAGAGGCAATGCCTTTTCACCGAGGCGAGAGATGAATCGACTCAAAGCGGCCAAACAACCAGTAAGCTTCTGAACGTCATGTACACGCACAGGGCGTTTCATTCGGAGGATTGCACCAACTTTCTCTGGGTTTGCATCGATCCCACGTTCGGAAACGAGGAAACCGAGTAACTTTCCACCTGGAACTCCAAATGTACACTTCGACGGATTAAGCTTGATATCATATCTTCTCAAATTGGCAAAGGTTTCAGCAAGGTCAGTCAGCAGGTCGGAACCTTTGCGCGACTTAACCACGATGTCATCCATGTATGCTTCCACATTCCGACTGATTTGAGTTAGCAGGCACTTCTGTATCATGCGCATGAATGTGGCACTAGCATTCTTGAGACCAAAGGGCATGGTGACATAGCAAAAGCACCCGAATGGGGTGATAAAAGCTGTTTTTATTTCATCAGGTCCATACAGTCGGATCTGATGGTACCCGGAATATGCATCCAGGAAGGACAATCGCTCACATCCCGCAGTCGAGTCGACTATCTGATCGATGCGGGGGAGAGGAAAATGGTCTTTCGGGCAGGCCCGGTTGATATGCTTGAAATCAATGCACATACGGAGTGAATCGTCCTTCTTGGGAACCATGACAACATTGGCGAGCCACTCGGAGTGGTAAATCTCGCGGATGAACTCAGCTGCCAAAAGCCGAGCCACCTCCTCGCCGATTGCCTTTCTCTTCTCCGCAGCGGACCGACGGAGGTGCTCTTTCACGGGTTTTGCCTTTGGATCGACTCGCAAATGGTGCTCAGCCAGCCCCCTGGGTACACCCGGCATGTCAGATGGCTTCCATGCGAAGATGTCCTAGTTCTCACGGAGGAACTGGATGAGCGCTTCTTCCTATTTGCTGTCGAGTGTTGTTGAGATATGAGTCGGTGCAGCACTGGGATCGGTCGGGTGAATGTGAACAGGCTTTGTTTCACCGGACGACTGAAATGCAGACTCGGAAGCAGGCTTCTTAGTGCGCAACAAATCACTCGGATCCGCAGTCTTCTTATACTCTTCCATTTCAATCACTGCCATCTGTTCATCGGCAATCTTAGAGCCCTTCTGGAGGCACTCTTCTGCTCGTTGCCGATTGCCAGTGACCGTGATCACGCCCTTGGGGCTAGGCATCTTCATCTTGAGGTACACGTAACACGGTCGAGCCATGAAACGGGCATATGCAGTTCTGCCCAGAATAGCATGATAGGCACTGTGAAAATCCACAACTTCAAATGTCAGCTTCTCCTTGCGGTAATTCTTTGAGTCACCGAAAACCACGTCAAGAGTGATCTGTCCGAGTGAATCGGCTTTCTTCCCTGGAATGACACCATGGAACCGCATGTTGCTCTCACTGAGCCTGGACATCGGAATGCCCATCCCACGAAGAGTCTCTGCATACAAAATGTTCAAGCCGCTGCCACCATCAATCAAGACTTTGGTCAGTCGGGTGCCCCCAACGACTGGGTCGACCACCAATGCTTGCCTCCCGGGGGTAGCGACGTGCGGTGGGTGGTCAGATTGGTCGAATGTGATGGGAGTCTTTAACCATTTCAAGTATGTCGTCGTTGCCGGAGCAACCATGTTTACCTCTCTGTTGATGACTTTCGGTCGACTTTTACTCTCAATGTCAGCAAAAATCATCAAAGTGGAATTGACGTTAGGGAAACCGTCATCATCTTCTTCCTGATCACCATCCTTGTCAGACTCTTTTTCCTTTTCATTGGGCTGTTTCTCTCGGAACTGCTGGATCAGGAGCCGACACTGTCAAGTGGTGTGTTTGGGATAAATCAGATTTCCCTCTTCATCCTTCTTGGTGTGAATGTGATATGGCAAGTCCAACACATCGTTCCCAGCCTGATCTTTCACCTTCTTGGGGATCCAGGGTCCCTTGGGCTTTCCTTTGAATTTCCCTTGAGTTACAACTGCAGCTTCACCTGGACCCGCTGGCTCGGCTTTGCGTTTCTGCTTCCGACCCACTCCGGTGTCTTGGGCGACTGGCTTGCCCTTTCCACTGCGGAGTCGGTCCTCTTCTTCACCATTAGCGTACCGGGTGGCTATTTCCATCATTCGGGTCAGAGACATATCTCCTGTCCGACCGAATTTCAAGTTAAGCTCCCGATACCGAACGCCTTCCTTGAAGGCACAAACCGCTTGGTGTTGGGATACATTCTCTACTGTGTGGTGTAATGTGGTCCATCTTTGGATGTAATCCCTCAGAGTTTCATTCGGTTTCTGTACACAATGTTGCAATTCTGTCAACCCCGCAGGTTGTTTGCATGTGCCCTCAAATGTCCTGACAAACACTCGGGCTAACTCTTCCCAGCTGAATATGCTGCCCGGAGCCAACTGATTCAGCCATGCTCTGGCCGACCCTTCCAGCATGAGAGGAAGGTGTTTCATAGCTACCTCATCATTTCCACCACCGATCTGGACAGCCACTCGGTAATCTTCCAGCCAAGTATCAGGCTTCGACTCACCGGTGAACTTACTAACCCCAGTCGCCAACCTGAAGTTGGGGGGGGGATCTCAGCGGCTCTGATAGCTCTGCTAAAACACTCAGGACCCGAAACATGAATCCTGCTTCCACTCGGGCGATCCCTGCCTTGCCCCTCTCTGTGTGCTCGGTTCCTGTCGACCAAACCTTGCACTAAAATTGACCTCGCATCAAACCCTGGCTCCCTTGGGTCGACCGGCGTCCTCCGCCCTCCGTTGTACTGGCGCCTGTCATCATAGTGCCGGGGCACATATGATCCGCTTCTCGGAGGGGGTGTAGGCGCTCGACGGCGGTCATCACGGCCGAGTCGATGATCGTACTGCTCGTGGATCCGACCCAAGTGCTGATCCTGGCGATGCACCCGCCCCTCACGCCGCAGAGGCAATCTTGGGCTGTGAGCCGACTGAACTGTGTCAGCCACCACAGATCTGCTATGGATTCTGTCACGCGACTGTGACACTGCAGTGTTTTGGTCTCCTGCCGCCCGGAGCAGAGCCCGGATCTGCATCAGACCTCGTCCAGCTTCCGACTGGGATGGCTGGATGGATTCTGCTATACGAGCTGCGGCTGCAAGATTCTGAATCGGAGTGCGGTATACCTGAGGTTCAGGAGGGAACAATTGCCTCCGTCGACTGGACTCAGGAATCCGCTGCCGAGCATGTTCGTCGAGTGCATGCTGAAGATTTTCCAGTCGAGTGCGTTCAGCCAAAGTGGCCAAGCGCGCTGCCTCCAAGGCCCGAGCCTCAGAGGTCTCCCCGACGATGGGCGTGTGGAGTGCTTCCTCGTTACGGCGGTGAAGTTCCTCCCTCCGCTGTGAAGAGAGGGTTTCGGGGTGGTATTCCTCGTGAACACGCGACGGATCGCCACCGCCGTCGCCGCCTCCATTGCGACGCATGCCAGGTGGGCTACGCGGCGTGTCGACCATCAGGACCTCCGCCGCAGGATCGCTGTTGTCGCACTCGGACAGAGTCTCGACGGAGCCAGTCGACAGATCGAACAGGCCGTAGAGAGATTCATCGGGCTCGATTGCCGCGACTTGAAGAGTGGCCGATTGACGTGCCACTGCATGCTTCACCCACCGCTGAAGCCGCGATCGACCAGATCGCTTGCGACGGCGAACAGCGGGGAACGAAGATGCCGTAGGAAACGACCGATATTGGGTCGACGGCTGCCGCAGAAGGACGCCGGGGACACATGCGCGAAAGTGCGTCGCCCCGCGGACGGGGAACGTCTCGACGTCGAGGGGGGCCTCCTGGAGCCAGGCGGAGTCGTCGGCGATGAAGACGAGCGCACCGAGACGGATCTCATGGCCCTCAGCCAAACCTCCACCCGAAACCATGATGATGGGAATCGGAAAAAATCGCAACCTCACCGGAAAGTTGCTAAGACACCTGCCCCACGGTGGGCGCCAACTGTCGTGGTTCTAAGTCTGACAGTAGAATTGGGGGTAGGTATGAGGAGGCAAGATCCTAGCTACGGTGAAGTTGTGCACGCAAGATTTACGAGTTCAGGCCCTTCTCGGAGGAAGTAACAGCCCTACGTCTTGGTGCCCGGAGGCTCGGTCGATTGACTTATGCGTGAAAGTTACAGGGGGTGCGAACCCTTGTGCCTGAGGAGGGGGTGGCTTATATAGAGTGCGCCAGGACCCCAACCGTCCCACGTTACAAGGGTTTCAATATCTATAAGGACAGGACGTTACTGATAACGCCAGCAATAAAGGCAAATAAATGATCATTAAGACTACGGAATGAACGCCTGACCCTTGCCATTCTGAGTGACCTTAGATCTTCTGTCTTCCGAGTGGTTTCCGGTGTGGTCGAGTGAGTACACCCCGGTCGAATGGAATTGGGTTATCCGAGTGAACTGTTGGTCGGGTGGGTTGCACCCTGTGGCGATTTCAGTCGGTAGATGGTGCTATCCCTTGAATGTCCTTGGCCTTAGGGCAGTGACCTCGGGTAAGGGTGTCTAGATCAGGCCTATTACCCTACCCTAGGTACATGTCTTCGTCAGCGCATAACTTCATCAAAATTATGAAATAACTTGTTTACTTTGCTATGCCGACAATTCGATAAACCAATAGAATTTAACACGTACTATATCACATCAAGATTGTTTGCCACTGCCTCCTTTGTAGAAGAATTTTTCTTCACCCGTCGATGATGTCCTGGACTGCAGCAACAAAATAAAGTAACACAGAGTCAATCCAATGGAAAATAGACCTCTGGCAATCAATTCTATTCATCACTGGTATTGGAGAGGTGATCTTAATTTGAGTCAGAGTTCCTCCGCATGCCCCAGGGAAGAGGGAGCTACCACGACGGCCACCACCATCATCGCTGCATCGCAGAGAGAGAATTAGGGATGGCTTGGTGTGCTAGGGAGACGAATGGATCAGGATAACAGATCTCCCTCAGCCCCTCTCTGTTATAAGTATATCGTCTAAGAGAGAGGCACGAACTATACCATGGGAAGGATCAGTCGGTGTGTAGGGAGGACGGAAGCGCGACGACCATCTGTACGGTTGCTCGCCTAGGACGCCGGTTCTACCAGCAGCGCTGCCAGGTCGTGGTGGCCTCTACCGCTCGATTTCAAGCATGGAGGAGGGGGCGCGCTCGGTTCCGTGGCGCTGATCCGGGTCACTAGGAGGGGGTGGTTCGTCGTCATCGCCGTCCACCTCGGCTTCGCCGGTGCGGTGATTAGGCCTAGGGCACGAGTCGAAGAAGAGGGGCCGGGGATAGTGGTCGCGTCGCGTTTTTCGGGACGATGATGAATCGGTCACATAGGAAAGAGTCAAGGCCCAATAGGCCGAATTAACAACATGCCAGGGATTTTGTCACGAGAGTAGCGGCCAGCCCGTAATATTTGGCCCAGGCGCTCTAAAAAAAGCACCGGCAGGATTAAGTGAAGATCCAACGGTCAGAACCGACCACAAGTTCAAATCCGACAGCTAGAAAAGCTAATGGCCTGAGAGGGCAGGAAAAATGCTCAGTTATAATGTATCTAAATGTCGTGCCTCGTGTTATGGGAAACATGAACAATGAGCTTCTGAGATCATACTGAACAGAAGAGGTGAAAAGGGCTTTATTCTCTATAGGTGACACAAAAGCACCAGGTACGGATGGGTTGCATGCCATGTTCTTTAAAAAATGTTGGCATGTTTTTGGAGATTTACTTACAAGTGAAGTGTTGAACGCAATTGTAGCGCCCATGATGCGATTCTATCCCAATCACGTGATGAACTCATGATTGAGGCACAACCGCATTTCGAACGCATAACAAGGTGGATATCATTACAACATACCATGTACTGAATAGATGAGAATACAAGATAAAGGCTTACACTCGCCACAAGCTACAATATGAATACAACAGTTCATCAATACAAAGCAATCATCATACAGAAGAGCAGGATCCGACTATGGATGAAACCAAACAGAAAAGAAGAACGACATCCACCCTGCTAATCGAGAGAGACGAAATGATGGAATGAACAGTTGTTTCTCATTGATTGAAGACCGGGTATTTATACCCACTTTACAAGGCAGTTAGGATTACAATGTCGGTAACTACAACCGACTTAACAACCGACTTAAGCATTGATTATTAGGATTAAATTAATCCTTAACACTCCCCCTAATCTATGCTAGTCTAATACACATCATCTTGATAAAGACTCCTCCGAATATGTGTTTGCCTTGAGAATGTTCATCGTCTTCATTTTGAGAAAGACTCCTCCAAAAACCCTATGGGGAAAAATGTGAGGAGAATTGTATTTGACATGTTGCTAAAACTCCTTTAAACCTAGTGGGAAAAATAAGGAGAAAATGATGCAACATATAATGATTATTGTCTCTTGATAACCCATATGAGAAAAACCTTTGAAGAAGGATAAAACTCATTAGTGAGTTTAGAGAACAATAAATATGTCTTGAGTACTTCCTTTAAAAACCCCGATAGGGAAAATAGAAAGTATGACATATAATCTTTGAGAAGATATTGCCTCATTAAAACCATTATGAGAAACTTTGAGCGAAAACTCATAAGGGAAAAGAGTGCGATTATATATGTCATTGAAAACTCCTTTAAAACCCAATGGGAAAAATATAAGGAGAAAATGATATGACATATATGAACACTTGTATCTATATTGTCTCGTTAAAAACCTTTTATGAGAAACCATTAGGGAAAAACTCATGAAGGGAAAAAGAGTACAATATATGTAATCTGATGATTGTTAACAGGTTATACTTTGGGAGATTACTCCCCCTGAACTTTGCAAATCTGGAGGATGTCTCATATCAATTACATTGACATGATCATGACATTATGAATAATATGTTGGTTTTTCCAATATTTTGTTTGCAAATTGTTTCATCACTTTTCTATAATTCATGAGGATAAGTGATCTTGAGCAATGTGCTTTGTGATATTGCTCTTCATATAACCTGTATGTATTGAGTAATACAAGTGGTAGCATCTTGATAAATCAAGTTATGTTATCTTGATGAATCTCAACCACATGGTTTTGAGTGTGGTTAATCATTCTGCTAAGCCAAGCATATTTTCAATGCCTTTAGATAAAGTAATTATGTAAGAATGATAAGTGGAAGTAGCCATTAAATTCTATTTAGATGAATTCCATAAGAAGGCTATTCCATCAAATTCAGTCATTGATATGGCTTTGTTGGGATCAAGTAAAGAGCCAATATCATATATCATATCATGGTCAAATCTTGATTTTCCTGATGGAATTGTCCAAGATTTATTGTGAACTTGAGATATAAGTTAATATTCCTCATATCGACCATATACGTTTTGTTGGTTTGATATATCCACATTGAACTTCTCATATATGTTTTGGATATATGTAGACTGATATGTATTCTTGAGAGAATGCTCAAGTTGTAAACTTAAGCTATATTTGGTTTAATCCAAATTTTCCGCCTTGAGATGATTTTGTGTATGTTTAGGTCTTGTATAGACATTGATGATGAAGTCATCGATATACACTAAGTGATATAAGGAAAACAAATTTTGGATTCCCTTATTAACATATAAGCAATCATCATTCTTTGAGTAATCCCTTTGAAGAAGGAACTCATTTAGTCGGTAGTACCATATGATTTCCAACTATTTCAAGTCATAGAGTGACTTTGAAGTTTTACACAAAACATGCTACGATTTATCTTTGGATTCGAAATTTTAAGCCCTTCAGGGACTTTAAAATAGATATCCGAAATGAGTGATCCATATGAGTATGTAGTCACTGCATCCATTAACTGCATGGTATTTTTTGTACTGCCTATGATATTTAGTATCGAAACATAATTCCACTAATACCCGGAAGGTATGTCACATCGTGATCGATGTCGGATCTCTGCGTGAACCCTTTTGCTACAAGCCTCACTTTCTCACCACCTCATTGACTTTGTCTATGAATGAGAAGTTTTTAGTATTCCATATGGAAGATACTTATGAGGAGTAGGTATTACTGCAGTAAATACCACTCATTTGTTGAGCGAGTGCTATTCTTCATTACTTGCTTCCTTTTATGTGAACCAATATGAGTGCAAGAGGCACTCTACCATGGATTTTGGTTCTGGGCCCAAAAGGTTTTAGCAATTTGAGAAGAAATATATGTCGACAAATGTAGTCTTTAGTTTATATGATTCTGATGGAATCATTGAAGTTTGTGGATAAAATATTTACTCCTTTTTAACTCCTTGTGATTTCCTACAACAAATAGAGTCAAGGTGTTTCGATGTCCCGGCACCAAAACATTTGTGCACATTTATGCCGGGCATTGGATGATGAGCATCCAGTGAGGTGTCTTTCAACTTGATGTTGAACTACATTTACTGGTTGAGGATGTGATTTCCTCTATTTTCGCGGAAGCATATGAGAAGTTATATCTCGCATTGTCAGATTTTCTCCCCCTCTTGCTATCATTTGGGGAGAAGAGTGGTTTATCAGGTACCTCCACTCTTCTGACACTTTACTGCAGGAATATAGAATTTAGTAACACCTTGTCATTAGTAAATGTATGTGGCAGATTTGCAATGTGTTGCAAATATATGATTCTCTAAACTTCTAGTTCAGATTCTTTGAGTACGTGGATATAAGGATTGAATGTCAATACATTCCTAATTTATTTCTCGGCATTCTTTGTGGTACTTATTTCCCCCTAATGCCGAAAAATATCCTTATTGCTGATGCAATCAGCATACGGGCTATGAATAATTTTGATTGATGGATAAATTGTTATTCCTCACATAGATCCCTAATTTTCGTGAGTGCCCATTGATGTACGCTGGAGTGGTGATATCGGTATGTAACCGAATTATCGCAGATGGGAAATACTTTGTTGATTTCCACGTAGTAACTACAAGGGGAAAGTAGTATGATATGCAGTTGGTATGATTTAGATCATACTTACGGTGTGTAAGGCCGTATGTGTCCAGCAAGAGGCTGGTAAATTTACAATTCTTTAAAAGTGGTCATGTAATTCATTTAACTCTCTTTGATAAGAAATTTAGCTAAACCATTCTGGGTATGCACATAAAGTACTTAATGCAAAAAAAATGCTCATTGAATGAGTTCAACAACATTGTTCATTCGAATGGGTTTATAGATCCTGTTTTCAGGAGAATTTGCTCTTACTTTGATAAGTTGAGCAATTTATTTAGTAAGATCATGCATGGTTGTGTGTGATAAGAGACACACTTAAAAACATTTTATGAAATTGTATATGAGTACCATGTAGTATCTAAATTACCCTAGATAATGGTTAAGCAATCCATACATATCTTTTGAATGTGTTCAAGGAAGAATAAGTGTCTTGCTTAGAATTTTAAGGTGAGAGTGCCTTAAAACTTATTTCCCCTATGGCACATGCGGTGCACATAAAATCTGATGATTTGGGAAAATTTGTAACTTGATAAGTTGTGACCAACAGGATTGTCAATAATTTTCTAATCATCCCCAAACCAGGATGGTTAAGGCTACCAAGCCAAATATTTAATTTATTAAGATCTAGAAAATTATTGTGTACGCAACAATATTGAGTATGATTTGATTCATACATTCAAAATTTATCGAATATCATGTCCGAGAAATAAGATATTGAACATCGCACTACTTGTAGTACAATAAGTATAGGCTAATAATATTTTGGGATAATTAAGAGATTACATGAGGTCTCCAATATTATTGAAAAATTTATTACGCAAACATATCATCGTTGCAATGGAATTCACCAACCTTTTATTGCACTAGATTTTTGGTTCTCACTTTCTGATGAAGATTTGAGAACAATCATTTACCAGAATATTTTCTGGTTGCAAGTTTGCAAATTTTAAAATTTATCCCAAATATGTGGTGTGGTTTGACTATGTATTTCTGGGTTTGGTAATCATAGGTATAATCTTTGTATAACCAAACATTTGACAAACTTGAGAGTTGTTTTTGTGATCGTTTGAAAATGATATATTCCCTATTAAGAGGTCATTTTGTCTTTGGTTGTCTATTAGCCTCCACTTTACTTCGTATTCCTCATGGTTCTATTTTGTGACCAATGAATTGCTTAGTATTCTCAGTACTAGCAAGAATTTCAAATAATGTAATAGCACCCGTTGGGTGAATCTGATGATTTTAAGAAATTTCATGTTTCTTCATCCAAAAAATGGTAGTACCATCGTAAGAGGACATAAAGTGTATTAAGGCATCTCAACTAGATCTGCATATGAAAATATTTGATAACAGGATTTCAACTTTAAGTTGATTAAGTGACAGAATTGTGAGCAGTCGTAGACTTGAGGTCTTGAAAAACAAATGGGTGATCATTTGTTGTGTGCTCATAGTAGCATTTTTCTCTTAAGGAAAATATTTGAGATAAATAAATATTCATCCATTATGTACTTAGTTTGAGAACTATGTGATGTTTGTGACATATAAAATGCATATGTACATATTTGGCTATTTAGAGAATAGCCAAGTCATTTTTCCAACGTGGGGTTATGGTGGTAACAATGCCACATGTGGATACAATGACTGATGTCATGAATCATCTTAAAATAAATACTCCCAGCTAACATGAATTTAGAGCATTTGGAAATGCCAGTCATGTGTTACATGAAATGCTCATGCATTTATTTAATTTATTTCTAGGATTAATCATGTCCAAGGTGATCCTTGGTGAACCTGGGTGTAGCCTTCAATACAACGCATGTGATAAAATCGTTGCTAATGTTTTAGACTTCATTCTTGACAAAATGTATGACTTTAAAGTCAATGTCAAAAACATATAATTTGCATGTTTAACATTGGTTAGTCACTATTAAAGTATAACCACAATGTGATGTGGACCTTACAATAGCATTTGAGAAACTCGAGAGTTGCTCTAAATTATGGTCTCCATCTTGATAGATGGACGACACTATAATTAGAAATAATGACATAGGCTTCACTGCCATGCATTTAACCAATGTAATTGAAGACCATCATCGGGGTATGCACATATCTGCATAATTTTCTACGACTTATTCAATCAAAATGAGGCTTAAATAATGATAGTAGTAGAAAAAAATTCAACATGTAATGACCATGCATTAATATTTGTTACTATGAGAGTAACCTATTTTAGTGAACAACAATAATTGCTTCAGAGGAGCAAATTTTTAAGATAGC
Source organism: Thinopyrum elongatum (assembly GCA_011799875.1). Lineage (NCBI taxonomy): Eukaryota > Viridiplantae > Streptophyta > Magnoliopsida > Poales > Poaceae > Thinopyrum > Thinopyrum elongatum. Next base: position 561,973,318 of record CM022303.1, on the reverse strand, counting down.
TGATGCTATATACTCATATGTGTAGACCTCAATATATATAGGATAACACTTTGAAGATAATCACCGGATGCGGTGTTGATCTCGCAGTAATAGAAAACATAGTCTGACTTTTGTCAGTAGAAGTTCATATCTCTATTACCTTATGTTATTCTATATTTAAGAAAATCACTTTGAGGGTAATCATCTGTCAGAGTGACATGATGTAGACCTTGCAGTAATAGTGGATAGTCTGCAAAATTTTGCAGTAGATGCCAATATTACCTTATGATATCTTGAGGTAGTCACATCTATTATTAATATTTGAAAGAGCACTTTGAAGGTAATAATCTTGTAAAATTGACAAGATGTAGACCTCACAGTATTGGTGGATAATCTGCAAATGGCGCAGTAGATGCCACCAGTACCTTGTGATTCACAAATAAAATTTGAGGTAGTCATATCAAGTATGACACTTCGTAATCCTTAATTTGGATTTTGTCAAGATTTGCAAGAAAAAATAATTCCAATTGCAAAGGCAGAAAAATGTTGTTCTAAAACTGATTTTTACAATGAATGCAGAGGCAAACATATAAAAAATACTATAAATTTCAAAGAAATCATATCTAAAATGTAAGCAAAATATTCATTTTGCAACTATATTTCTGTGAAAATACTTTCGCAATATGTGAAGACCTGCATGCTTCATACTTAAATTATGGGCGTAGAATGGAGTAACAACCAGACTACTAGTAGAGGGTTAAAGACTGAACTAAGCCTGACTAGAGAAGCCCAGGGACTTATATGTAAATAAATACGTCCACTGGGATTCAAGTGCAAGATGGCCAAGAGGATAAGAATGCCCAATTTCTCTTGTGCGGCCAGGGATTAACCGCTGGCGCCGGAGAAATATGCCTCAGGTGAGGGAGAGTTGCTGGGGAGCGTCGCCGCGGTTGGATGGACGCCGCCCTTTCGCCTTGTGACGGAGGAAGCCGCGGATGAGGGCGTGTTGCGCCATGCGCGTGCGCGTCGGGCGTCGCCGCGGTCGCGCGTTAGGCAGCCCGCGCCGAGGCCGCAGTCGCGCGTTGGGCCTGAGGGCGCTGCCGTCGCATCGCCGCACTGCCTCTTCCAGCCCCAGCCATTCATCCGCGTCGCCGTGTGCACTCTACCCGTTGCATCCCATGGATGAGCAGCCGAGGCGCATGGACGCGGGAGCCGCTAGCGATGTTGGAGACCACTTGATCCAGTGCAAGAAAAACTGAAGTACGCTGTACGCATGGTACCTTTTTACTCTTTGCATCACTAAATCGAAGAGATTTTCCTTGTATGTTTTCTCTTGTTCTTAGTTCCTTTTGTTGTTCTTGCTGACCGGATGGTTCTTTCTTGATTGAAGCTTTTCTTCCTTGGTCAAGGATCTCTTCCGGTTGATGATTCAGCCATCTATTCATCTCACCATGTCCACATACTATGTGCAGAAAAAGCAGTTAATCTTCAGATCATGGGAAGAACAAAAATTAAACGGAATTCGTGTTTCCTGATTGATTTCCCGATGCTCATTCAGGCAGTCGCTGTGTGCTGACGCCGTTTAAGGCGTTCGTGCTTGACTCGTTGGCTGCCGCCACCGCCGACTGGAAGGGTCCCGCTGATGGTGTCTGCGCCGCCGGGAGGAGCGAGGCCGCATCACCCCGTGCCGGAGGACGCCCCATGCGCCGGAGGGCGCCTCGTGTGGTGCTTATGTGCGGGTGACCGTGTCGCTGGATGAGGGCTGCGGCGTCGCGCGCCCGCCGGTGACCACCGCGCTGCAGGGCTGGAGCAGAGGCGTCTCCTCTGATTTTGTGGCCTTCTCGCTCTCGGTAGAGCCAAGTGCTGATAACGTGTAAATTGAAAGATGCGAGAGAGACGAAATGATGGAATGAACAGTTGTTTCTCATTGATTGAAGACCGGGTATTTATACACTTTACGAGGCAGTTAGGATTACAATGTCGGTAACTACAACCGACTTAAGCATTGATTATTAGGATTAAATTAATCCTTAACAGTCACGTCGCGTTTTTCGGGTCGCGTTTTTCGGGACGATGATGAATCGGTCACATAGGGAAGAGTCAAGGCCTAATAGGCCAAATTAACAACATGCCAGGGATTTTGTCACGAGAGTAGTGGCCAGCCCGTAATATTTGGCCCAGGCGCTCTAAAAAAAAGCACCGGCAGGATTAAGTGAAGATCCAACGGTCAGAAACGACCACAAGTTCAAATCCGACAGCTAGAAAAGCTAATGGCCTGAGAGGGCAGGAAAAATGCTCAGTTGTAATGTATCTAAATGCCGTGCCTTGTGTTATGGGAAACATGAACAATGAGCTTCTGAGACCATACTCAACAGAAGAGGTGAAAAGGGCTTTATTCTCTATAGGTGACACAAAAGCACCAGGTACGGATGGGTTGCATGTCATGTTCTTTAAAAAATGTTGGCATGTTTTTAGAGATTTACTTACAAGTGAAGTGTTGAACGCAATTGTAGCGCCCATGATGCGATTCTATCCCAATCACGTGATGAACTTATGATTGGGGCACAACCGCATTTCGAACGCATAACAAGGTGGATATCATTACAACATACCATGTACTGAATAGATGAGAATACAAGATAAAGGCTTACACTCACCACAAGCTACAACATGAATACAACAGTTCATCAATACAAAGCAATCATCATACAGAAGAGCAGGATCCGACTACGGATGAAACCAAACAGAAAAGAAGAACGATATCCACCCTGCTAATCCCAGGCTCCCGACCCGGAACCTATCCCTTGATCAAAGAAGAAGCAGAAGAAGAGATCCAAAACAAGCATGCATCACTCTCACGTCATGATCATCGCATTACTTGTACCTGCAATTGTTGTTGTAGTAATCTGTGAGCCACGAGGACTCAGCAATCCCATTACCATGGGTATCAAGACTAGCAAAGCTTAATGGGTATGGAATGGATAAGTGGTGAGGTTGCAGTAAGCACTAAGCATTATATGGTGGCTAACTTACGAGTACAAGAGTAAGAAGAGCTACTACACATAACGGTCGCAAACTAATAATGATCAAGAAGTGATCCTGAACTACTTACGTTCAAACATAACCCAACCGTGTTCTCTTCCCGAACTTCGTCGAAAAGAGACAATCACGGTTACACACGCGGTTGGTGTATTTTATTTCGGATCTGGTGTCAAGTTCTCTATAACCGGATATTAAAAACTCCCATCTGTCACATAACCACGGGCACGGCTCTCGAAAGTTTAAACCCTGCAGGGGTGTCCCAACTTAGCCCATGACAAGCTCTCACGATCCACGGAGACAATCCTCCATCTCGAGACAACCCAATCAAATTCGGAATCCCGGTGCACAAGACATTTCGACAATGGTAAAACAAAACCAGCAAGACCTCCCGACGTGCCGACACCCTGATAGGAGCCGCGCGTATCTCGTCTCAGGCCACGATCGGATGGGACAAGCTACGAGTAAAACCAGACCTCGAGTTTCCCCGTGGTGGCCCCGCAGGCCGCCCGTTTTGGACCAACACTCATGAGGAGCACTGGCCCGGGTTTTAGATTAAGAGTCCTCGGGTGCTAGTCGGTCCCTATGCAAGTTTTAGTTGTTATTAGGCAAATGGTAAAACCAAAGTTGGGCCTTGCTGGAAGAGTTTTATTCAAAGCGAACTGTCAAGGGGGGGCCATAAACCCCGACCGTGTTAGGAACGCAAAATTAAGGAACATAACACCGGTATGACGGAAACTAGGGCGGCAAGAGTGGAACAAAACACCAAGCAAAAGGCCGAGCCTTCCACCCTTTACCAAGTATATAGATGCATTAATTAAATAAGAGATATTGTGATATCCCATGATATCCATGTCCCAACATGGAACAACCTGCAACTGCACCTGCAACTAGCAACGCTATAAGAGGGGCTGAGCAAGCGGTAACATAGCCAAACAACGGTTTGCTAGGAAGATGGAAAAGGTTAGAGGCTGTCATGGCAATTTGGGAGGCTTATAAACAAGTGGTAGGTAGCGCGACATAGCGATAGCATCGAGACAACTAGCAAAACAAAGATAGTAGTGGTATCCAGAGTAACGGTCATCTTGCCTGAAATCCCGCTAGGAAGAAGACCGAATCCATGAAGTAGACGAACCAACGTAGTTGAACGAATCCTCACAATCGCAACGTTACCGGAACTATCAAGAAGAAGCAACACCGGAAAGAAGCAAACAACATGGTAAACCAACAAGCATAATCGTGGCATGATGCACAATCAAGTATGATGCATGTCCATTTTAATGAGGCATGACATGGCAAAGAGCAACAAACAATACTACAAATTAAGTGGAGCTCAATATGCAACGAGTTGCATATTGACGAAACACCACATTCAATTATTTAGTTCACTCTCGTTTATGTACCCAACAATATTAAATATTGATTAACATGGCAAGAGGTGAAGTATAATAAAACTATCTATCTAGTCAAGTTTAAACGAGGCCGAAAATAACAAACAACAATTCCGGAAAATCCTCATGTGCAATTTCGAATTTGCTACTGTTCTTCCCTAAATCATATTTTAGAGTTGTTAAACATGCAAAGTAATGCCACCATGTTAATCTATACATTTTTCTAGACCATTTACATATAAAGTTCATTTAATTCGGAGCTACGATTGTTTAGTTATGAAATAAATCATTTTAACATGACATTATGCAAATTAAATGCAAACAGCAATTTAAACATTTTAAACATGTATGAAAGTTGCAAATTATGAAAGTACATGAAATTCTAAGCATTTTACATATATAGTTTGTTTTAAACCGATGCACGGTTATGAAGTTATTATATGCATGAACAAAGACGGTTTTTCTGCAAAACAGGCAGTCTCTGGATAATGAACAAATTCGCTGACGCTGAAAAAAAACAAACGGGTCGAATCTGGCTGGCCCGAAACAAAGCAGAGGGGCTGGAGGGGCTGCTCACCCATGGGCTTCGGCCCAAGGCGGTGGAGGCGCGGCTGGGCTAAGGGAGAAGCGGCGCTGGGCTGGGCCTTGGCTGCTGGCGATGTGGCCAGGTGCCTGTTCGACGCGGTCAACGCGAGCGGGAGGCTGGGCGAGGTCGATCCTCCTGGATCGGCACGACGAGGAGGAAGACGGGGAGCGGCGCGAGGAGGGACTTGGCGCGGTCGAGGACGACGGCCTCAGGTCAGGGGAGCTCGGGCACAGGGGATGGGAGGCTGATGCCTTGGGAGCTCGCGGGATCGAAGGTCATCGGGCGCTGGAGTTGCTGTTGCGGTGGCGGTCGTGGCTCCGGCGGGACTTGGCGCGGAGGAAGGAGGTCCGGCGGGGCCCGAGGGCGCAGGGCGTCTGGGTGGCCGGATCCGGTCACGGGAGGTCGCCGGGGTCCCGTTCCCTGCCGGATCGAAGCGGAGGCAGGCCGGCGGACTTGGAGCTCCATGGCGCGGGGTTGCTCCTGCACGGGAAGAAACAAGGAAGGGAGAGATCTCAGGGAAAAGGAGAAGGAAAGGGAACAGAAGAAGAGGGGAGGGGCAGGGCGGTCTGGTGGTACTGCTCCGGCGAGGTCGCCGGCGTGGCGAACGACAGCGCAAGGAGACGAGGCCGAGCGCTCCTGCTCGGGGCCTCGGGCAGCAGCTTGGTGGGATCGAGGGGAGTTGGGTGGAGTCCGGTTGGTGGGATTGGATCGGGCAGGGGAGATCCCGAGGGGGATTTGGTGGAGTGGCGGCGGCGAAGGGACAAACCTGCTAGGTTTTAGGTTTTAGGGTTAGTCTAGATTAGGTACGAAGTTGGTCTATATATAAGGAAAGGAGAGAAATTTGGATCACCCGATCAAGATTGAACGGTCGAGATAAAAAGGTTAGATGGTCCAAATAAGAAACCAAAGATGTTTTAGGGATGTTTGGAGATGATCCAGACCCATCGTTCATGACTGCTCGGGTCGGGTTCGGGGAAGTTCCGGACTAGGTTGTGAGTGGGTATGACAAAAGGCCATGGAGGCAAGGGGGTTTGATGAGCTCAAAGAAGAGAGAGAAGAGAGCTATCTGGTTGGTCTGAGAGAAGGTCAACAGAGACAAGGAAGAAGCGGTCACTACGAACGGCTACGAGTTTTAAAAAGAATGACGGCACGAGTGCCGATGCAATGCAAATGATGCGACAATGAAATGCAACAAGCAAAAATAATTAAAGCGGCTACAACGAAAATATGGAAGGCGTCTGGAGCGTCGGTCTCGGGTCATTACAGCAATAAATAATAAAGTTGTTCCTAATGGTTGGAATGGTACTGTGATAGTTCTAATACCTAAAGTGGATTCCCCAGAAAATATATCACAGTATAGGCCTATCAGTTTATGCAATGTCTTGTACAAGATCATCTCTAAAATGATTGCTTTTCGGTTAAAGACTATTTTGGATGAAGTAATATCTCCTGTCCAGAGTGCTTTTGTACCTGGGAGATCAATCTCTGACAGCATTCTCATTGCTTATGAAAGTATGCATACTATAAAAAACAAGAAGAAGAGCAATATAGGATATTGTGCAGTAAAGCTTGATATGCACAAGGCATATGATCGGGTTGAATGGATCTTTTTGGAAAGAATGTTGAGTAGGGTCAGCTTTCATGGTGATTTTATTGGGTTGTTGATGGCCCGTGTCAGTTCAGTTAAATACAGAGTCAGATTTAATGATCAAGAGACATATATGTTTGTGCCAAGCAGGGGCCTCCGTCAGGGGGACCCGCTATCACCTTATTTGCTTCTCTTATGTGCAGAAGGGCTTTCAAGTGCTCTAGCTCAACAAGAGGAGGTGTGAGGGCGTTCGGGTGTGCAGAAATGCACCATCAGTATCTCATTTATTATTCGCTGATGATTCCCTTATACTCATGAAGGCAGATATGATTAATGCAATCTCGTTGAGATTAGTGCTTTGATGCTTATTGTGCTAATTCAGGCCAGCTTATTAGTGAAGCCAAATGCAGTATTTTTTTAGTCCAAATGTTGATGTGGAAATAAAAGCCCATATGTGTACTGAACTTAATATCCACACCGAAGCAATTTCTGAAAAGTACTTGGGCTTACCCTCTATGGTGGGGCTGGATAAAAGCGACAGTTGTGTTTATTTGCTTGAAAGGATCATTGAAATATTGAAGGGATGGAAGGAGAAGCTACTTTCCACAAGGGCGAAAGAAATTCTCTTGAAGGCAGTAATTCAGTCCATTCCAGTGTTTGCCATGGCTGTTTTTAAGATCCCCAAAAAAGTATGCAAAGAAATGAATGATGCTATGTCTGCCTTTTGATGGGGAGATTCTGAGGATCAAAAGAAGATGCACTGGTTTTCTTGGTGGAGAATGTGTGTTCCAAAAAAGTTGGGCGGCATGGGATTTCGAGATCTATTTTCGTTTAACATGGCTATGCTCTCAAAACAAACATGGAGATTGCTAAATAATCCTGACTCACTTTGTGCTCAAGTTTTGAGAGTGAAATATTATCCTGATGGGAAATTATTGAATGCAGGTCCAAAAAAGGCTCTTCTTACACCTGGCAGAGCATTTGTGCAGGACTACAAACTTTTAAGCATGGACACATTTGTAGAGTTGGCTCGGGAGAAAAAATTAACATTTGGGAGGACCATTGGATCCTAAATAGTCATTCCAGGAAAGTTTTTACCAGGAGGGGAAACTGTATTCTGCGTACGGTTGATGAGTTGATTGATCAACATAATGGTAGCTGGGACGAACAACTTATCAGAGATATTTTCTTACCCATTGATGCGAACAATATTCTTGCAATCCCGTTGAGTCCACAACCACAGGAAGATTTTGTGGCGTGGCATAAGACAAGAAAACTTTTTGTTCTCTGTCCGTTCTGCCTATCACATTGAATGGGATCATCAATTCGGCGCACGAACTAGAAGAGAAGATGGACAAGGCTCTGCTGAACCGAACCCTGTGTGGGACATTTTATGGAAGCTAAAAATTCCAAGTAAGATTAAGGTGTTTCTATGGAAGGCTCTGCATCATGGTATAGTTCCAGGCATGGCGATTCTTGCTTCGCGACACATACCCGTCTCACCACAATGCCCTATTTGTCGGTCGGATCCGGAGAATATTCAACACTTGTTATTTACACGCACTCGTGCACGGAAGGTTTGGTTTGGGCTCGGGCTCCTGGATATCATTGATGATGCACTGATTGCAGACATGTCAGGAACAGTAGTACTTGAGCATATCATTTGCAACCCAAACAGGAAGTCGTTGGTCATGGGTATGTTAGGATTGCAGGAGTCGGTAGCCGTTGCGTGTTGGTATGTATGGTGGCAAAGGAGGGAAGCAGTGAATGGGCGAAACTGTAGCGGATCCCCCCCCCCCCCAACACCCGGACGGCCTTTGTGATTCAGGCTCTAACGTCAAATTTTGGAGCTGTTTCCCATTCCAGTAAACCACATGAAATAACATGGGAAAAGCCAAGTCTAAGATGTTATATATTAAATACAGATGCTGCTTTCTGTCAAGATGGTTCGGGTGCAGTTGGGGTCGTCATACATAATAGTGCAGGTGATTCTGTGGCAGGAGCAGCAAGTCCTATTCACACGGCCTTTGATATTGCCTCGGCGGAGGCCCTAGCACTGCTGAAAAGGACTAGAGTTAGTTGAGAAGTTCGGCTGCACCCATATCACATGTGAGTCCGATTCTTTGGAGCTCATTCAAGCATGCAATGGGGAGCTGGAGATCTATGGTCCTTATTCTGCGACTTTAACTGACTGCTTTGTGAGAGCCAAGATGATTGATGGAGTTTCTTCCTCCCACTGCGCTAGGGAAGCCAATCGAGTTGCTCACCATCTGGCGAAGTACTCTTATGATACTCAGTCTGCTTTTGATTGGGATGGAGATCCACCCAATTTCATTCTTCCATATGTAATATATGATGTAAATCTTTTGATTATGAAATAAAAATACGGAGAGGCTTTCCCTTAAAAAAAATTGATACACATTTCATAACGGGCCACTAGATTTACCATCCACATACACACTAGGCCCAATTGCTTCTCTTCCCTGTCCATCTTTCTAACAAAACCACAATAGCTCCCAAAAAATACCGAGAAGCTTAGAAAAGTATATTTTTCGTCCCTCAACTCTTGACGGAGTCCAGACTTGGTCCCTCAACTCCAACATCAGATAGCTTACACCCTCAACTACTGAAGCCGGACAAGGTTCGTCCCTGGACTCGGTTTTGACTGGTTTTGGTGTTGACTCACCTCGGTTTTGACCATGTTGACTCAAATTTGCATTTTCCACAACAAACAAATTGCATAATTATTTCAAATCCGTGAACATGTTTGATTCACGCACTTTTTTCAAATCTGCTTACTTTTTCCGAGGTCAAGTAATTTTTCAAAATCCACGTACCTTTTCCAAATCCATTATTTTTTGTAAATTCGTGTACTTTTTCAAAATTTGCATACTTCTTCCAAGTTCGCGTAATTTTTTCTAATTCACGTACTTTTTAAAAATTCACATACTTTTTTTAAATCCGTGTACTTTTTCGTGTTAGCGTATTTTTTCAAATTCACGTATTTTTTTAGTATTCACATACTTTATTTGAAAAAAGTTTCTGAATTGAAAAAAAATGAACTTGCAAAAAGTACGCAGATTCAAAAAAATACGTGAACATAAAAAAATGTACGCGGATTTGAAAAAAGTGCGTGGGTTTGAAAAAATTACGTGAACTTGAGAGAAGTACTCGAATTTGAAAAAAAATACATGAACTTGAAAAAACATGTGAATTTCAAAAAGTTCATGAATTTGAAAAAAGTTTACGGTTTTGAAAAAATATGCGAACCTGAAAAAATAACGTGAATTTGAAGAAAAATTACTCGAACTTTAAAACAGTTCACGAGTTTTAAAAAGTTCATGAATTTGAAAATAGTACACAACCTTCAAAAAAGTATGAGGATTTAAAAAAAGTATGTGAATGTCAAAAAAGTTCACGCATTTGAAAAGAGTACGCGAATTTGAGTCAGCATCGGTCAAAACCAGGGTGAGTCGGCACTAAAACTAGTCAAAACTGAGTCGAGGGACAAACCTTGTCCGGCTTCAATAGTTGAGGGTACAGGTTGTCTGGTTTTAGGGTTGAGGGTACAGGTTGTCCGGTTTTAGAGTTAAGGAATAAAATGTAGACTCTGCCAAAAATTGAGGGCCGAAAGATATAGTTTTCTCGTGTCTATACTATTTTATACTCAACTGAAACCACAACACTTATTTTGAAATAGAGGGAGTAATAAACTATATAACACCTCGCGTGTCCCTGCAGAAATTTTTACCAATGAATTTTTTGTAAAAATTAGAATATATGAGAATAATACCGCACTACATTCTCGCTATATGAATGGTAGAAAACCTAGTGGTGAATGGAGGATGGATGCATGTGTAAAATAAAAAAAGATGATGTGGAAAAATTGCATGTGGTGCAAAGTGGAAGGGTCACATGCCCTAGATAATGTGGATTGCATCCATGTAGAGGACTAGAGTTGGTGGTCATGGTGATGAGTTTACTCCTCCACTCCACCTCAATCTCTCTCGTTCATCTACAACCTACACCTTCAATTTTGAAAAATAATCATCATATAATCATTTCCATGAGTCCATAGGTCCAACCCACTTCAGCAATGTGATTTTAGCACCTAGGTTGGAGTTAGTTCCGATCCCTGATGCCTTCCATGAGCACATGACCGCCATCCCACCGGAGGTCGCTCTGACAACGAACGCTAGCCGCAACTTGAGAGTCAAGCTCCGAAATGTCAACGGGAGGCTTACCATGGATGAAGGGAGGGCCATCTTCGCCATAGCCCACCAGCTAAAAATCAGGCACTTTCTTACCTTCAAGCTCCTTACTGGATCATGTTTCAGGGTCATCGTGTTTGACCTTTCCGGCGCAAAAGTGGTGGTGAAATGCCTCGAGAACGATGAAGGGTTTGCCATGATCCCAGAAGTGTAATATCTCAATGCCTTTGCCTCAGATCATAGCAATGTGCGGTTATTGTGATTGTTGCTTGTTCAAAGTGGTATATTCAAACTACTACTGTGTGATTGTCATGTCCATGTGCCTATGCATGTGTCCAAGTATGCTTGTAAATGTGGTGTGTATACTTGTTCGAAGTGTTTTGTTCCTCATTAATTGCTATGTCTGAGTTTGCTTGTTAACTACTCCCTTCGTCCGAAATTACTTGTCGCAGAAATGGATATATCTAGACCATCCATTTACGCGACAAGTAATTCCGGACGGATGGAGTAGATGATACCTTGCGCGTTGCTGCACGAATTGATTGCAATATATTTCAATGAGATTTGATTATGTGAAATATAGATATTTGGTTTAGTAACATGTGAACCAAAATTAAAAATACAAATGACTTGTTATATTTGATTATGTATAGTTGTAAAATATTTATTGAATATAAGTGAAATAATAGAATGAAAAAATAATTTCCCATGCATGACGCATGTGGTGGTGGGCTTTCCCGTGCATGGTTGCATGTTGAGCTGGACCTTATGCCATCCGTAATTGTACGGTGATGTGACATGCTTGCGTGTTGAGATAAATAAGTTAGGGAGTATGACTCTCTTAGGTAAATAGGATGTGGTGTATATGCTTGTTCAAAGTGATAAACTCACCACCACATCGCATGTCTTGCACATAACCAAATAGCCACCACGTTTCATCTATTGAGCAACGACTTGCAACCAAACAATGTGTTTCTGTTTTCGCTCAGCCAGGTTGAGAGAGGGGATGTGTGCGACCAAACTTTGTGCATAACATGGTTTACTGCCTACAGTTCCTCAGCCATGGTGAACCGGGCCACAGATGTATGAGACGTAAAATCCATGTATGGAACCAAACATGCCCTAAGGTGTTGTTTGCATACGAAGGTTATTAAAACCAATTCTCCTTAAACAATATTTCTTGTGTAGCAACCTAAAATCTTGTTTGGATTGTCTAGCCGAATTGTGGATATATAATTCTAAGTTTTACGAATAGCTAAAAAGTGAGTTTTTAGAAGAAGAAAAAACGTAATAGACGTTTTTGTATAAATGAATTTTCTACATGAAGACCTAGAAGAGGGATGCGTCAAACGTGTAGTCGGCCTTGGGTGCCTCAAAGCCGTACGCCCTAAGGCTAGAGGGCGAGGCACACATCGTCTGAGAGAATGTTGATGTAGTACTTGTCGTCAAACAACCAGCCATGTCTACCTCCACTGACATCGACACGAGAGTTGAACGAAGCCGCCATGGCCACCTCCGCCAGCAATGGCGCGAGAGCTGGACGAAGCCGACTAAGCCATTGATCTTTATAATCGTGCTTTCTTATCTTTCTCATAAGAACAAAAGGACTGTATAGAGTTTTCTTAGATGAGCCGCTCTGTAGAGTTGGCCTTAAAAGAAAAACTAGCCGCTCGCAAAGGAAAAAAGTAGTTGAAACTGGTTCTCCTGAAAACCCTCTAGGTCAGCTATTTTTTTTAAATCCTCTATGCGTCTTCCAAACAACTTAGTACTACGAGGAACTTCAACGCGGCGCCGCCGTCCGTTTACGTCGCCGCGGACAAAAGTGATGGCCCAAACGCGGCGACTCATTTCAAAAACGCGTTCGCTTCGTGTTCGCACGGACCCATTTTCGGTCGAAATCTGGGTCTGAAATTGGCCGGCGCGAACGCGAAGCGGATGCGCCGTGCGTCCTCTCGGTGTCCGCCGTGGCCCCACATGTCGGCCGGCCAACCACCGCAAGCGTGCGGCGGGGCCGGCTTCATCCACTTTCACCGCCCGTCCCCATCTGGCAACACCTGCTCCCTCGCTGACGACCAGGAACCCTAGCCAGCCAGCCAGCAAGCCAGCCATGGGTATCTTTAGCGGGAAGGGGAAGAACAAGTGCAGTCCCGGCGCCAGCACTTCCTGCGCACCTCTTCCACCGCCGTCGCCGGCTACACGTGGCTCGCCACTGCGGGAGCGGGAGCGGCTGTACATACCAGTCCACCAAGCGCGGTGGCACTGGCAGTACCGCCGCCCTCTGCAGTACCCAGATGTCAGCTTGCCGCACGGCTGGCATCTGGACCCACAGAGGATCCCCATTTCGGCGGTGCCGCGCTCGACCAGGGCGCACGCCGAGGAGGTTCGCCGGCAGCGCGAGCCCCTCACGCCAGACCAGCGCGCGATGCGTGCCTATGCGACAGACTCCCCCAACTAGGAACGCTGGTTTGCGCTGGAGCATAAGAAGGAGCGTTGCGCCGCTGCCGCGGCGTCAACGTCGACCACGCGGTGCCCCCGCCACCACCAGACGTCCTGCCAGTGGAGGAGGAAGCGGAGGCGACCTACCAGGCCGCGCTGGAGGCCGCCATGCAACGCGTCCTGGAGGAGAGCCAGCGCGAGGAGGATGCACGCTGGGTCGCCATGGAGGAGGCCCTCGCGCTGTCAGCGGCCGACGACTGCGTCATCCCCCCTCCGCTGCCACCGCCGGCATTCCTTCCCGAACCGCAGCCCACGGAGCACCAGCCGGAGGTCTACTACTGGCGGCGTGCTCCGCGAGTGGGTCAGCACGCCGCCCATCTGGTTCGACGCGACGCCGGAGCAGGAAGCCGCCTACCTCCAACAATGGAGGAAAACGCCAGCTGGCGAAAGAGCACGTCGACGGCGAGCGGCAGATGGAGCTGGAGCGCCGCTTGGCGTGGGAGGCAGAGGAGGAGCGCCTGGAGAGGGAGGAGGAGGAGCGCGCCCGTGCAGCGGCAGTGCAGCCGCCGCCACCAGGACATCCAGCGCCGACGGGATAGACGACGAAGGAGGTAGTGCGTGCTGCGTGGGAGACCGCCTTCCCCTGGGTTGGGTCGGCGCCGGCGTTAATCGACCTCCCCGGCCCCGGGGAGGAGGAGGAGGACGACGACGCTTAGTGCAGCGCGCTGATGGCGCGAACTATTTTTAGTTTTATTAATGTTTAAGTGGACTTTGGCCGGCAGGTTGACCGGCCATTTATGTTTAATTATGCATATTTTCTGCCCGCGCGTGTATGATTTTTTTGGTATGGCCGATCGTAGATTTTGGTCTGCCATCCATTGGGTTGTGACGACCCCGGCTTAATCGTGCACTAATCATACACGCAAATGCGCACGATCAAGCCTAAGGACTCACTTGAAGATATCACAACACAACTCTAAAACATAAAATAAAGTCATACAAGCTTAATATTACAAGCCAGGGCCTCGAGGGCTCGAATACAAGCTCGATGGCATACAAGCGTCAGCGGAAGCATTAGATATCTGGGTACAGATATATTACATAGAGAGAATTAGGCCTTCACAGAGGCGGGGTAAAATAAAATACTACGATCGAAAGGCGTAGGCCTCCTGCCCTGGACCCTCCGATCCTACTCCTGGTCGTCGAACGGCTCCTCGTAGTAGTAGTACTCGCCAGGCGGGTAGTAGTACTGGTCGTCGGCTGGGACTTCTGGCTCAGGGGCTCCGTCGTCTGGTGGCATCAAATGGGAAATGGGGAAAAAGAAAATAAAGCAAACGTGAGTACTCATCCGAAGTACTCAGCAAGCAAGGATCTACACTACATATGCATCATTGTCAAAGGAATGGCTGTAAATGTGGACTGGGCTGCAGAAATGCCAGAGTAGAGGGGGAAAGCCTAGTCCTATCGAAGACTAGCATCTTCAACAATCTTCGACAGTCTTGCAGCATCAGGAGAGAGCAGATGAACATAATGTAAAGTAGTAGTAGTAATATCATCAACCTCGACCTGAGATCCTTTCTCGACTCCCTGCAAGAAAGCAATCCCAGAGCCGTACTATCCAATTCTCATCACATGTTCTAGTTGTACCGATCGGGATACAACTCCGAGTGTCCGTTACCGTAGGACAGGCTATCGATAGAAGTTTCTTCCCTGCAGGGGTGCACCAACTTACCCACCACGCTCGCTTAACTCCGGCCGGACACATTTTACTGGGTCATGCCCGGCCTCGGCCAAACAACACGCCGCAACCCGACCTAGGCTTATAAGAGAGGTCAGCACGCCGGACTAAACCTATGCCCCCAGGGGTCTTGGGCCATCGCCCCGGGAACTCCTGCACGTTACGGGGCCACCGAGAGCAGACCTAGCAACCCCTTATACAAGCGCGGTTGCGTTACCAGTCCAACTCGGCGTGCGCCGCTCCTTACTGACGTCAAACAAGCTTCGGCTGATGTGTACGACGCAGAACGCCCATACTATGCCCACGTGATGGTTAGTGCTATCGGGCCAGAGGCCCCTCGGATCAAATATCCAAACCGTAGTGGATTAGGAGCGCGCGGAAACGAGCAGAGACTCACGATCGATGTGACCCCGTCGCTCCGTCTCGAGGACTTGCGGCAAGGGCTAAGAATGCCCGGCCACGCCTCGTAGTTATCTCGCGGGCACCATCCAGGTCAACCCGACTCCACATCACTTCGCAATAAGCTCGCGCGGGTACCCCTCAGGGCCGACCCGTCTTTAGTATCGTGGTTCATAGTCAAGTCATAATATCCAATGTAACTGTGTGTCGGACACCGAAGGGAACCATGAGGAATCACCCTCGATGGAATTCCCGCTCGATGTTATCATCAAGGTGAACGAAGGAGGAATCACCCTCGAGGTCCACCTTGAGGAGTTGCGCGACGACGTCGTTATCAGGGGTGGTGTAGGAGGAATCACCCTCGCTTACCACGACCGAGTAACTAACCTACAAGGTTAACATCAGAAGTGCTGACGAGGTATCACCCTGGGCACTCATTGTTAACCCAGCAGTGTCGGCAACTAAGGGGAAGTGATGTGCGGTGTCAGGGTCTGGTCTTCAATCCCGAAGTTCGGGTCTTCTGATGTCCAGCAGGGCAGTCGGGATCATGTGGGGGTCTCTGTCGTGTCTCTACCCACCTTATACTAAGCAGTCTAGGATAACCGGTAAGGTAACAAAGCAGGGTACAATAATCAGGCTATGCATCAGATATAGGAAACAGTAGCAGTAGCAGTTCTAATGCAAGCATAAGAGAGAAGAGAATAGGCGATATAGGCATGCTCAAAATGGGGGTGCTTGCCTGTTTGCTCGGGGGCAAGGGCAAGGTCTTCAGTAGTATCGTCGGGGACGTAGTCGTACTCCTGTGCGGCGTCTGCCTCGGGAGCTACGTCAACGCCGGGGTCTACCGAGAGAGAAGAGGGGGAAGAAACAGGTAAACATAATGCAAACAGATGCAATACGGTGCGTGTGATGCTATGATGCAGTGCAGGGTTGCCTAATTATGCATCTAAGTCATTTTAGTTATTTTTAGAATTATTCTGGGATTTAATATCCGACGTGTGTGCACTATTCATCTGTCGGATTCGGGTCCGGAGTTACGAGTTCTTCTACGTAGGAGGTTCCGATGGAGAAACAGACGGCACGATCAGACTCGTCTCGTCGTTCTGAGCAACTTTCATGTTTTAACTTTCTCGATCCGAGCTACGGTTTAAAAGTTATTAATTTTTAAAGATTATTTGAATTTCTGGAATTAATTTTTATTTACATAAAATGAATTATGACGTCAGCATGGCGTGCTGCTGACGTCAGCAAGTCAACAGTCGGCTGACTAAGTCAAATATGACATGTGGGTCCAGTGGGACCCACATGTCAGCCTCTGTTTAGGCTAATCAGTGGATTAATTTAATTACCAGGGTTAATTAGGGGGTGGACCCCACATGTCAGTGAGACATTAGGTTAATTAGTTTATTTTTATTTCTAAAATGTTTTAATTAATTAATCAGAGAGGTGGGGCCCGCCTGTCAGCGGCTGGGCCGGTCCAGTCAGCAAGGCTGACTGGTCAACTGGCCGGCCGGGCCCCTGGGACCCACGGGTCAGTGACCCAAGGGGTGGCCCCGGGCCGACCACGCCGGCGGCCACCGGAGCAACTCCGGCGAGCCATTCCCGCGGCGGTTGGTCGCCGGAGTTGGCCGGAATCGAGCTATAGGGCTCGGTTCGAGCCGGGCTTGGGTGCGTTCGAAAGCTAAGAAGCTCGCGCATCCATCTACGGCGTCAAAACGAGTGGGGGAAGGTCGGAAACGCGCCGGCGTCGAGCCGTAGCGGCGACGGAGTTCGGGCCTCGACGGGATCGCGGCTGCGCGGCTCGAGGGGGTACGTGCGAGTGCGCGTTCGACTCCCGGGGTTGCCAGGAGCACAGCGCGGTGCTTAGCCAAGCACGGAAGCGGCCATGGCCACGAGCACGAGCTCGTCGGCGGCGGCCAAAGCACGACTACGGTGGCGGCTAGCTACGGCGGTTCCTATGGCGCAGCGAGAGAGAGGAGGGGGAGAAGCTCACCGTGCAGGCTCACACGTAGGCCCGGCGAGTGGTTTAGTAGCTGCTGCGCCGGGGATCGACGGAGAGGCGCCGGCGACCGAAGCAAAGGGGGCGGAGAGGAACGACGCCTGTGGAGCTCCCCTGCTCCACCAGAGAGCTTCAGGCGACGCGGTCGACCACGGCGGAGGCGAGGGACATCTCGACGAGGCGATGCGAGGCCGGTAGCCGCGAGCACGGCGTCGAGCGGCGGCGGCCGCGTCCGGCTGCTCCCGGATCTGAGGGGGAAGGAGAAGCGAGGCGAGCGTGGCTGAAGGAGGAATGACGGGGAGGACCAGGGGGAGTGGACGGGCGCCGTTCTTATCCACTCGCGGCGACCGCGGGCGTCGGGGTCGTCGTCGTGTCGCGCGGCGACCGGAGCGCGGGCGCTCGGCCAGGAAGACGACGACACGTGAGGGAGAGAGACGAGGTGGGCCTGCTGGGCCGCGACTCGGGGCACTGTGCACTAAGGCCCAGTGCACGGTGTCCCGCTTTTGATTTTCTGTTTTTGTTTCTCTTTTTCTTTTAACCTTTTCTGTTTCGATTTAATTAGGGCATTTCCACACTTTTGTAAAATGTGAGAGCTGTCCCCAAATATTGCAATGCAATATTATCTCTCACCAAAAAGTGGTTTGGACAGTTTTGGAGTTCATTTGAATCTGATATCATTTTAAATATATCAAATATTCTGTTTCTAGGGCTGTTTCATCTCGGTTGAGTCATTTATCCAACTCCAAACATTTTGCTGTTAATTTTAGAAATGTTCCTAGATTATTTCCCATTTAATGAACATTTTTCCAACAGAGTTAGACCAGCTTTATATTTCACTTTAGAATTTAAATTGATTTTCAGATTTGCATTTGAATTGAATAATTAACCCAAATGACTTGGCACTGCAAATGATGATGACATGGCATTATTAGCAGTTGATCACTGTGGTCATTACAAGGGGGTGTTACATGGGTGTACCTGCTGACCCAAATAAAAATGCGGACACAAACGTTTGCTTGGGCGACCCAAATGAAAAAAAAAACGGACAAAACACGCATCCGTTTGGGGCGCTGCTGGAGTTGCTCTAAGAGCATCTCCACTCGCCCCCCCCCCCCAACAGGCCCCCCAAGGCCCTTTTTATCGCCGGCGTGAAAAAAACGGCCCAATCGCACCCCCAGAAGCCCACTTTTCGCCGGTTAGGGCCGAATTTGGCGCCGGCGGACCCAGGCCGAACCCGGCTCACTGGGGGGCACCCGGGGGCGCCGGGGGAAACATTTTTGGCGCGAAAGCTCGGTGGACCCGCCGAGTCAGCGACTGGGCGCATTCGTCGTCCTCATCGCCTCGTTTTCCCGCAGGGAATCAATGCAAAGGCTGCCGCCGGTCAGCCTTCCATTGATTCCTCGTGGGTGGCGCAGTGAAGGCGCGCCGATGCGCGTCCCGCCCCCTCCTGCCACACGTACACACGGCTGCCGCCCGCTCGCCGCCCACCGCCTGCTATAAAAGCCGCCCTTCCCTCGCCGGTGGCCTCACACTCTCTCGCCACAGCGTCTCTCCCCTCTCACCGAAGACGCCCTTCTCGCCCTCTCGCCGCCGACGCCCCTCTCCCCTCTCTCCCCGCCGACGACCATGGCCGAGCGATACCCCAGCGACGGAGCGGTGGCCAACGGCTTCGGCCGCCGGCACCTGCACGAGGACGAGGCCCGCCTCCTCTACGAGGCGGATTACCCGGCGCCACAGGACATGCGGGTCCTCGTGGAGACTGAGCGCCGGCGGGGTCCTGGTGCCGCCGCCGCCCTCTGGAGCTGACCGGCGCGCCGAGATCGCGTGTATCAGATCGTCGCTGCTAGAGAGCGCGCGAAACGAGCCAAGGTACACCCCCGACAGCAACACGCTGTGGACTATGTACTTCGAGCGCTGCCACGTCGACCAGCTCGCCGCCAAGAGCAGCACCGATCCCCGCGGACGCCTCAACTCCGAGGGGCGGCACCAATGGTGGGACGTCCCCGGGCACACGCTCGAAGCCGTCCTCGTGCACATCGAGGCCGGCAACTCGTCGCTGCTCGAGTACCCGACGCCCCCTCCTTCTCTCGCCGCCGCGGCAGTTCTTGGACGCCGAGATGAATGGAGACAGCGTCCTCGTCTTCGTCAGGCTCCCTTTCCTCCGTGTCGCTGGCGCTTCTCCCCGTCAAGCCGGAGCCACGGGAGACGCCGCTCGAGCGGCGTATGCGCGGCGACGCCCTCGTCATCAATGAGGGCGGCGTCCCTTCTCCTCCGGTCTCCTCCTCCCACCTCGTCAAGCCGAAGACCAAGCCAGTGCTCCTCCCCGTGAAGAAGGAGCACGAGGCCATGGCCGCCGACGAGGAGACCGGCCTGAAATGGGCGCGGGACGACTACGTCCGGTAGGAGATGGAGCGCCAGCGCCGCCCCTCGTGGAGATCGTCGCCCGGTGCCGCGGCCGCGACGAGGGCGGCATCGTCATCCTCGACGACAGCGACGATGAGGCGCCCGGGCCGTCCAACCCCGCACGCATCGGTGACGCAGGTCAGGGGGTGCAGCAAGGACGGCGGTGGCGTGCAGGACGACGGTGACTACACCAACTTCTACAGGCTCCTCGGCATGTAGAAGGCGGGTGGGCGGCGGCTAGTAGTAGTAGTTTTTAGTTTGTTTTTAAATTATGTTTTCAATTTTGTACAAATTTCAATGGAACGCCTAAATTTCCTCCAAAGTTGTGTCGTGTTTGGCCGAATTTTGGCCGAGTTTGTTTTTTTAAGAAATGGCGTCTGGGACGAGCTTGGGGCGGTGGTTGGGAAACCGACCGCCCCCACGTCGATTTTTCCGCCGGAGCGCCCCCAGGCGGCACTATTTCAAGCCCTTGGGGGGCCAAACGGCTGGAGATGCTCTAAAACAAGGATCCAACCTCCGCCGCCAGCGACTCGTCCCGTGCATGTCCTCCCCTCCGCCGTCGCAGGTGGTCGGCGCTAGGCTAAGCTCGTGTGTGCGACGCGATGGCGGAGGGCCTTTTCCCTCTCCCTCGGATCCATGGGTGGCGCGGGCGCCTAGATCCGCGGAGGTGCGGCCCCCACTTCGGCCCACGGCGGCGCGACGTCCCAGCGGCGGCGCCTGTGGTGGTGCCGGTGGGAATCGGCCGGCTGCACAGGGGGCACCGGTGGCCGGGGCGGCGACCCCATGGCTGGGTGGCGGCGCGCCCGTTGGTCCGACTGGTTCCGGCCCGTCCCGGATCTGGTGACTACCGGACGACGCGGGGGGTGGCGGCGGCCCGGCGTGGCCGGCGATCTGGACGCGGTGGTGCCGGCGGCTCTTCGCTGGTCTGCCGGAGCTCCAGGGGTATCATTGTCTTCGACTCGATCTGCTCCGGTTCGTGCTAGCTCCGGTCCAGGGAGACTGTCGTCATCTCCCGGTGCTGGCTGCATGGATCTGGCGGCGGCGGCTGGATCCTTTTGGTCTAGTCTCCGACAGAGAAGGCGGCGATCCGTGCACAAGAAGCTGGATGGAGTTCTTCGAACAGATCTGGGTGAAAACCTGCTCTTGGCTAGATGCCAAAGCCGGCGGTGGCGGCGCTCTACGGTGGCGTTCCCTTCTTGAAGGCATCGCCGTGAAGAAGTTCTAGACCACTATCTGCTACCTCCGGGGGAAACCCTAGATCGATAGATCAGAAGACGGCGACGCGCTTGTGTCGTTTCCCCCTTGGGGGCGTCATTCTTGGAGGTGTACATGGGCTCGAGGGACCAGTGGACGACGTCTTTGGTGGAGCGTTGCTTCATCATACACATTGATGGTGACAGATCTCGATGGCATGGCGCCCTGGAGATTAGGTGTCTGATGTGCGATGATGGACTCACGCAGGAGGGTGACGTTGTCTGGCGTCGTGGTGGCGTCGACGGCAGCTAGACCGGGCAAGGTAGATGCAGCAGTACAGCTCTGAAGATGGAATGGTGGCAGGTGATGGCGGCGGCCTCTGAGTGTGCGCTGGCCCGGTGGGTGCCCCATACCCGGCAGACGTCCTGGTTGGGGCCTCAGGTCTTAGATGTTAGATTTGGCTGCGAGGTCTGTTTGGTATTAGGCTCAGACTATCAGCATCCTTCATCAACTGGATAGGAGTAGCGACAGATGGTGCCTAGACGGTGGCTTCAGTCTTGCTATTGTATTACTTTGTAAGGTCTTTTATGCATAATTAATAAAATGGCTGCATGTATCATCTAGATGCAGAGGCCGGAGTCTTCCTTCTTTAAAAAAAAACACCTAATTTTGGACCCGAGAACCCCCAACATTCCAACTGAGCTGGATCGTGCGATCGTGGGCGAGATAACAGGCGCGGGTGGGGTGAGTGGCGCTCGCCCACACGCCCCACACGGTGTCTCTTTGAAGGCCGCACTGTAGCGCATTGATGAACACTCCGCAGCCCGGTCCGCATTGAAGACGCCTCGCGGCTAATTTTCGTGTTTTCACATTTTTCGTATACTATTTCGGGATCTTATCCTCATTGGAAAAAAATTCAGGATCTGACCCTTTTCTTACCGTCAAGGTAGCCCGGTCCGCATTGAAGACGCCTCGCGGCTAATTTTCGTGTTTTGACCCTTTTCGTATACTATTTCGGGATCTGATACTCATTGGAAAAAAATTCGGGATCTGACCCTTTTCTTACCGTCAGGCACCTTGGCGGTAGGGTATAACAGCCTACCGCCAAGGGGCTCCCTACCACCAAGGGGTCTGGCGGTAGGCCCTGGACACGCTCTGTGTTGGAAACTTAGAACTTTTTAGCGGTAGGGTGTCTAACCCTACCGCCAAGAGGCATGATGGTAGGCTATTATACCCTATCGTCAAGGTGCCTGGCGGTAAGAAAAGGGTCAGATTCCGAATTTTTTTCCAATGAGGGTCAAATCCAAAATAGTATAGGAAAATGGTCAAAACACGGAAATTAGCCACGCCTCGCCCACTTAGCTGCCTTTTTCATCGCGTGGAGAGGGGAGTTCGCTTGCTGTTGCTGCCTTCCTTCCTTCATCCCTGCAGAGTGGTGGCAGTGGAGAGAGAGAGAGAGAGGAGCGCAACAGAAAGCGCACCCACTCCTCACGGGCCGTCGCCTCCTCGCTCCCTCCGCCTCGGATTCCCCGGCCGCCCGCCGCATTCCCCCGTCGACCCCGCGTACGTCAGCGCCTCCTTCCTTCCTCCCTCTCTCCGTCCGTCCGTGATCGGCAGGGGGTCGACGCGGCCGGACGGCGGCATGCATTCGGTTTCCCGCTGGCGAAGAGGCGGGCCAGGGACGGCCTCGGCTCGCCGCCGCGGTTCGTGCGAGTATCGCCGTCGTGTTTTGTTTTCGGCCGATTCGCTTTTTAGCTAGTTTCGGGAGCCCAAGTCCGGCCCTTTTCCGTGTCGCCGGGTGGGGTTCGTGGTGGGTGGGGTTTTAGGTTAGCCAATGTTCGCCCCTGTCAATGTCTGGGAACATGCTTCTTACTGTATTTGGGATTACTTGTCTCTCCGACATCCGGTGGTAGGTCCGTCCATTTGGTGGTGGTACCCTCGCTGCGTTGTCTGCTCCTTAATTTGTCCCATCTTGTCCCCGCCCTAGCACGTCGATTTGGAGGTGCTCTTCTGCTGTGACGATTTAGAGCGGATTTATCTTCTTAACTTTGTACCGCGGCCTCATCCTGGATCAGGGTCTTGAGCTCTTGATGATGCTGCGGTTGTCTTGTTTGGCTTGGTTGTATGCGAGCATGTGTGACTGACCAACTGATGCATGGCTTGTGATTCAGGGAGCCTGATTGGGTGACATGTGGTGGCTTATTTTTGGCCATTTGTTGCCCACGTTAGCCATTTAGGGGCAGCATAATTTTGTGGCTGCTATAATTAAACTTTTGTTCTTAAAACTGGTGGCGACCTTTTAGTTCATTCAGAAAAGGCAGGGCTGTAGGTTGGTTGGACTTCACTACTTTACCAATGCAGCTTGGGTCTTAAATAAAACACTTATTAGTGTATTAGTTTGCTCCGGTTGAAGGGACCAGCGACGCCGACGGCGCACGCCCGGTGGCGCAAGTGCCGATGAAAATCGCGCCGACTACGGTCATGGCGGACGATGGCGGCGTCTTTGATGTCGTTTCCTTGTCGAGGCATCGTCGTTGTAGTTTGCGTCATCAGGCTCGGGATGCTCCGAGGGAAACCCTAGATCTGGGTCTCCCGGATCGGACGATGATGGCGTTCTCTGTATCGCTTTCCCTCTTGGGGGCATCGTTTTGGAGCAAGTGATGGCTGGAGGTGGTAAGAGGAGGAGCGGTGTTACATCTACCGCAAGGCCGACGGCGGATCACGGCGGCATGGCGCTGCGGAGTTTCGGCGATGGGCGCGCGTGGATGGACACGCGCAGGATGGTGGCGTTGTTTGACGCCATGGTGGCGTCGACGGCAGGCCTGGCAAGGTTGGTGCGTCAGGACCTGCTCTGGAGATGGATTAGTGGTTGGTGGTGGCGGCGGCCTCTGAGAGTGTGTCAGACCGGTGTGTGACCCAATCCCGGCATTGTGGCTTGGTTGGGGCATCCGGCTTTAGATGTTAGGATTTGGTGCGATGTCTGTTTGGTATTAGGCTCGGACATTTGGCACCCCTTCATCAAGGGGATAGGAGTAGCGGCAGGTGTGTTGCTAAGATGGTGGCTTCAGGCATACTGATGTATTACTTTGTAAGGTCCTTGTGAATAATTAATAATATGGCTGCATGCATCGTCCAGATGCAGAGGCCGGGGGTATATCCTCCTTTTCAAAAAAAACACCTCCCCTCTTTGGTATTTGCCTTGATTCTGCTTGTTTACAGCACTGTGTGGGCAATTATGTGCTTTGGAACCTGGATGTATGGGCAATTGTTGATAAGTATGCAGTGCACATGCCATCGCTAGTCAATATCTAACGCTTGTAATTTGCCTTATCTGGATGATGGGGTATCAATTGACTGCTGCCATTATTTCTGTGAGTTTGGTTTCTTACCTCCTGCAGAAATTAATATGTGTGATATGTCAGCACCACTGTTTACTTAGTTGATTTACACATAATATAGCATGATTACTGAGCCATCCAAACAGTTAGGTTATGTGATGCTAATGACATGTTTTGTGTAACCTATGATGAGCATCCAGGGAACTCATTGTGTTTTCGTACTACATTTGCTTCGCCTGATACTGTGCCTTAGATTTTTTTTAGTGTAATGTGGTGTTCTCTGTCAATATAAATGTGCAATATCTTGCATGCCACTGCATAACTGCATCTTACAGATAGTCTTCGGATAATAGAGTCATTCTAATTTTGTCGAATTCACTTATTGAGTGCAGCGATGATTGTGAGGTAATAACTGTAGTCCTACCAAAGGCATACTTGTAGTTATTACAGCCTTACAGGTGTATTTAATATGATAGAGTTGGTCGTGTTTCTGTCTTATGTTTTTGATGGCGGTAAATGGTGGAGTCGTGAAATGTACTGATTTCTTGCAACTGTGATATGATATAATTGATTGTGATGCATGCTTTTTACCTGGAACAATGTGTGATTTAGCCAACTGTACTGAAACCATGCTTTTGTTTATTGAACCTTTTGGCCATTGTTACAGGAAAAGAGAGTTCTCATGAGAAATTTTCAAGGTCATAACCCTGAGAAAGGGATGGTTCATCCTCGCAAGCGTTCAAGAAAGAGGCTTATTACCACTGACAGTGATGATGATGATGATGACTATACTGACAAGGATTACTCAATTGAAGAAGACGCACCAAAGCAGCTCGTCCTTTATGATCCGCAGACCACACGTCGCCAGCGAAGGGAATTCCAGTTAGCCGAGCCCATATATGACTCTACTCCACTGCAGCAAATACCCCCGAAGACAAAGTATGGTGGACACACCAGAGTTTTACCATCTATTGGGCACTATACCGTACAGTGCGTTCAGTGCTTCAAATGGAGGGTCGTTCCAACAAAGGAGAAATATGAAGAGCTGCGTGAGACTATTTCCGAGGAACTTTTTGTTTGTGCAAGGGCTCGTGAATGGAACCGTGTTTTATCATGTGATGACCCAGAAGATATGTCACAAGATGGAAGCAGGGTGTGGGCAATTGACAAGCCAAACATTGCCCAAACTCCTGTTGGCTGGCATAGGGAGGTCAGAATCAGGGGGGAAGGTTGCAGCAAGTTTGCAGATGTGTATGCCCTGTTCCTTTTCCTGTTTATTATTATTAAGTCTTTTGGTCATTTCCATGTTCAGTCCTTCCAGTGTATTTTTTGAGAAACTAGTCCTTCCACTGTACTTAATAGCTTTTTGCATCGTATCATTCATGGAATGCTTTATCTGGTTCTTGATCAGTCTCTTTGCTTTAGTTACAACTGGTAAATGATTAGCATGCCCTTTTGTGGTTTATTCCTGTTAGCTACTCCCTCCGTTCCTAAATATAAGTCTTTCTAGAGATTTCTATATGAACTACATACGAATGTATATAGACGTATTTTAGAGTGTAGGTTCACTTATTTTGCTCCGTATGTACTCCATATTAAAATCTCTAAAAGACTTGTATTTAGAAACAGAGGAAGTATCATTCATGAAACTACACAGTTTCTGTACTCCATGCCTCATTTTAAGGAATACTTCATGCTTCTTAATAGCATAAAACATTTGTCTCTTATAATATGTCAGTTTGAACAGCCATTTTTTTCTTTCTGAAAAGGAGGATAACCCTGGCTGCTGTTGAGCAATCATTTATATGTTTATCAGTTTTGGTGATGCCAATATCAATCTCTAGTAATCATGAAATCTGTTCTCCAAAGTTGTTTGCTTGTGGTATTCCAACATGCAACATACTTGATCATAACAATATTTGAGTTATTTTGCTTCTCTCAGGTATTACACTTCTCCAGCTGGGACAACGTTGAGGTCAATGGTTGAAATTGAGAGGTGAGCTGATGAATTCATATTCTGTTTTACCTACTGTTTGTTACTTACAGCACCTAATTGATCTAGCACTACATAGCCAAATTATGGCATGTTCTTCCCAGAAGCGATACAATCATCGTTTTGATATTTCAGGTACTTGGCAGAGAATCCATTCTACGTTCGACAAGGGGTTTATTTAGGCCAGTTCTCATTTGCTACCCCAAAGCCTCTGCAAGAAGATTATGTCAGGAAGCGTAAATATTCAGCAACAACTCGTGAATTACCGGACATTCTTGAGCCAGTTGAAGGTGTGTGAATTCAGTCTAAGATTTGCTGTACTGTTAGCCTTTTCTGCTATACATTTTCAGAAATATTTTCTTATCAATCCCCTAAGCTGCCGGATAGTGCATGCTTCAAATCAAGTATGATTGTGGAAATGGTAACCGTGACAAATGCCTTTTGGAAACATGTGTGTTACTAATATGCATCTTCCAAGGGAAATTGTTAAATGAGCATGGAGCAATGAACGAGTGCATGAGTTGCACTACTTATTATGTTCTACATTCATCATTCTTGGTCTTCGTACCATCTATAATGTTTGTTGCTGACTTGGCAATGTGATGCATACATATTCTTTTCCCAATCATGCCATTGCTGTTTCCTGACATAATTCTGTATGTGTGGCTATTCTTTGTTTCAGTGAATCCACTGTGCTGGGCAGCGCCTCCTACTCGCAGGGAGCTGCTTCAGATGGGGGCTTCAGCTTCGAACCCCGTCGACCTCGACAATGAGCCTGAGGTGTTTGAAGCAGCACCTATGGACACCAACAGGAGAAATCTGAATCAAGCAGTGCCGTCATGGAGCCGGCGCAAGAAGAGAGCGGCGTCGTCTGAAGAGCCCAAGAAGAGAACCATGCAGCAAGCTTCGGCGTCGATCCGTCCACCGTCTCCACCTAGCTGGCCACGCCGCGGCCAGCCTCAGCGGTTCCCCAGCGACGTCGAGCACGTGCTGCTGTGAGCCCGGAGGCGGAAGCTTCCTCCGGGTCTTCCTGTGGGTTTGGTTTCATTTTGCCCTCGACGAACACCGAATCGAGGAGTCGAGGATGGAAGTGGTTGATCAGATCGGATGCCCGAAGCATCGAGTTTTGGTGATGTGAATATGATGCCAAGGCAATGGCGTAGGCCGTAGTATCCCCCAGATATAGGTAGGTACGGTAGCTGGTTTGAGACTTGTTAGGACGTGTTGCTTGTACTGCAGATATATGTATGCTCGTATGGAATGGTATGGTAGGACTACGTGTGCCTTGACTGTGTAATGTTGGAGCAGGCCCTAATTATGTGATCCCTTTGTTATCTTAACCTGGGAGTCAAGTCATTTCTCATCTTCTAAATGGTTTTTCTCATCTTCTGTAATCTTGTTACCTGTATGGTTTTTTGGCCCGGTTTCCCTCATAAATGGGGTCAACTTGTTTAGGTTTTTGATCCGGTTTCCTTTATAAACTGGATCAGCCAAAGCTTTAGGGATGACTCTTGGCTTTGGCAGCTTTTTGAGTAATATATTCAGGTGGGGATCTTCTCCCCTGGTGACCGTTCAAAATTTTTTTTTTTTTTGAAGATGTCCAATATGTTGGCAATGAAGATGATGATGAGGGGAGGGGAGAGTTCCACTCCAAGATCCGCGGCGCGGATGCAGATGAGGCCTCCAGGGAGGAAGCAAGAGAAGAGGAGACTAAACAAAGGAGAAGATGATTTCTGTACAAGGAGTTGCTACAAGATGATCACAATAAGGAAGGAAATGGAGGCTAAGAGGAAACAAGAAAGGACACCTGGATGGATGGAGCTCAAGGAACTTGAGGAGCGCAAGGTTGCCATTTAGGAATCAGCAGAAGTTCAGGGTCATGGGAGAGGAGGTGATGACACATCAATCCGCCGCATACACTTCCCCTGATCATCACCCTTCTTGCTGTTGCTTCTGAAAGATTTGACTGGATGATGAGGCAGATGCCGTGTGCGGCGGAGGCAAGCTAAGCTATGATGGTGAGAGAAAGCAAAAAAAAGAAGAAGATGGATTTACCGTTGAATCAGAATCCAACGGTTTTAAACATCACCGATGACTAAAACAGGCAACTGAGTTTCTAGCTCTCAAAAAAATAGAAGTAATACTGTGCAATTTACAAATTCTTTCTCTGAAAAATACGGTTTGTGGCATTGTGTACAAGCAGGTTTGAAGAATCTGGTGTCCGTTGCGGGGTGGGTCCCACCGGAGAGAGAGAGAGAGAGAGAGAGAGATGCGGCTAGGCGGTCCACCCGCAGCGACAACTCATTTGAGGTTTGAAGGATGATTTCCGGCTTCCCTCTCTTTTCTTCCGTATCCCCGCTTCCGAGCTCCATCCTCGCACCTCTAATCCCCGCAGCTTCGACCCATTCTTCTTGACGGGTTAGGGTTTGGTCACGAAATCGCCCCCATCCCACGAATTCCTCCCACGAAATCAAAGGACCGAGCTCACCCGCGCGGGGATGATGGGCCGCCCGGCGTCCGCGCGCGGCTCCGTCGCCGCCGCGCGGGAGGCTAGCCTCCGCCTCCGCCACCAGGGGCCTCGACCGCGCCGGGACGAGGTTTCCCCCTCGCCCAGATCTGCTCGGCGCCGCGGGCTCTCCCCCGCCACGTCCCCCGTCTCCGACCTTCGGGACGCCCTCCTTCATCGCCTCCGCCTCCGCCGCGCGGCGCACGCTTCGCCGCCGCCGTCTGCGCCTCGGGGGATCGGGCCGCTCCCCCCCGCCTGCGCCGCGCCTGAGTTGCTCGACCGGCTTGACTTCCTCGGAGCCCGTCCCCCTCCCTCGTCGCCTACGTCTTCGCAGCGCGTGGCGCGCTCCCCTGCTTCCGCATCCACCGCGCAGGAGGCTCTCCGCGCGGCGCGCTCTTCTCCACCTCGATGGATCGGGCACCTCTTCTCCGCCCGCCCTGCTTCCGCGGCACCCACCGCTGCCGTCGCCGTCTCGGCGTCCGCGCTGAGGAAACCTCACGGCGCGGCGCGTTCTCCCCTGCTTCCGCGTCCACCGCGCAGGAAGCCCTCGGCCGCCGCTGCCGTCTCGGCCTTCAGCAAGCTCCAGCACCGCTACACGAGGAGCACTTCTCGGGCTGTGTCTCCACCGCGCGCCAAGCTCCAGGCCCCTCGCACATGGGATTGGGAGCGGGGTTCGCTCCGCCGCTGCCGTTCTCGTTCTCGTCCTTGGTACGTCGGCTTGAATTACTTCACTCATGGATTGAATGACTTCTATGTTTAGCCATTTTAGCGTTGCACTCGGCTACGGCCTTAGCCACTGCACCGCACGGTGCACATCCTTTGCGCTGGACCGGGAGGGCTGCCGGTTCGGCGACCAAGGGGGACGAGAGAGTCGCCGAGGTAGGCACGGTAGCCAGAGGTGGAACCTACGTACATGCCAAGGAAGAAGCTCAGGTCGCCCAAATCTTTCATGTCAATTTAGCGTGTAGTGTAGCCTGTCGCCGATGTGCCGAATGAGCTGCTGTAGGAGGCAGTGAACACGATATCATCGACATATAGGAGGTAGGAGACGCTGTGGCGGTAGATGAACGGGGAGTGCGTACGGTGAGGAAGGAGGTAGGAGACAAAGCCGAATGTCGTAAGCAACTACGTGTATGTTCCAAATTATTTGAAGTTTTAGCTCTGCTCTAAGTCAAACTGTTAAATTTTGACCAAGTAGAAAGTATATCAACATAAAACACATTTTCGTACTATATATATTCGATGAGGGCAAATTCGAATATTTTGACATAGGGCAAAGGTAGAAGTTTAAACAATTTGGAAAGGAGAGAGTATGTACCTTGATATTTTTGTTAACTCTGTACCCATGAACTGCTTGCAATGCCTTGATCAGTTAGATATTTATGAAGAAATGGATGCAACTAAGATGATTTTAGTGGGCTTGTCTTGGTAGTTTGTTCTCTAGATGTACATTGCAAGTGATAAACTAAAAGATTAATTAAACTTGATGGTTATCTATTTGTATTGCCACAAATAAACTACAAGGTCAATGTGTTAGTGTACTGATCCGAATTCTGTTAAATGAATGCTTCTTTTATATTCAACAGATCCATTTGTAAACTTGTATCCCTATTTAATGCGTAAGTTACAATACAATAACCAGTTACTCCAATTTTGAATGCCAGCCGTTACTCACACATAGGATGAATAGGATGGCTATGCTGCCGGCCTCCCTTGCTGTGCTGCCGGCCTCACTTGTTTACTGATCGATCGAATGACTTCGTTTAGCCATTTTTGCGTTGCAAGTTTACAGAATAGCTAGGCAATACCGATGGCAACCTTCTCACATATGAAGTGGATGTTGAGCTCCACATTTGTTGCGACTGTAGTCACAAGTTTGGCGGAGAGACGCAACTAGTTGCAGTAGACGACCGTGTCGCTATCAACATTGCAGATACCGGAGCCAAGTGCACTAGTCTGCGGCGTTAGCCACGGCACAGTGCACATACTTTGCGCTAGACTGGGACACAGTGTGTTGCCGCTTCGGCGACCAGGAGACAAGAGTCGCCGAGGTAGGCACTGTAGCCAGCCAGTGGTCCAACGGTTGTCGGGATGAAGGACAATAGGGGATGAAGCCGAGTGTCGGGAGGAAGAAGGGTAGGGGATGAAGCCAAGTGTCGTGAGCAACTCCGAGTTTCTTGCAAATTATTTGAAGTTTTAGCTTTGTCCTAAGTTAATCTTATTCAGTTTGATCAAGTGTGTAGAAAAATATATCAACATGTACAACATGAAATTAATTTTGTTAGATTTGTCATACAATTTGAAATGGAGATAATACATACCTGGCTATTTTTGTTAACTCGTATCCATGATACGCTTATGCAATTCTTTGATCAGCTAGATATTTATGTAGTGCAACTAAGTATTACTGTTATATGGACTGTCTTGACAATTTGTACATTGCGGCACTGAATTATTAAAAAAAAAAACTTGTGCAAAAATGTTTACCTATTTGTGTCAATCTTAAAATACAATAACCAATTGTTTTTCCTATTTCGATTGCCAGCCATTATCCACACATAGGACAGCTTCTATAGCTATGCTGCGGGCCTCCCTTGCCATGATAACACCTAAAAAACCATCCGAAGTGGAGACATCTGGCCCAGTTCTTATAATCACCAATCCGGAATTTGCTGGAAGCATTTTCTTCTCCCCATACACTTTCAAAACATTCACAAGTGGTAGATTCCCAATTGACATCGCCAATGTGCTGTACTCGAATGGAGCTATATTTCTATTGAAAGAAGGTACTCATGTTTCTCTGTGGGACGTGAAATCGCATAAGAGGATATTTACTTTCCACATTGGGGTGGAAGTGGAGCAGGGATATTTCAAAGGAACCCTAGACTCAGAAATGTCGATAGTGCTGGCTAGACATAGTTTTTGCAGAGCAAGTGGAGGTGGAACAGGTGGATGATAATGCTAATGACGAAGATGGAGAGCCCGATCAAGTCAATCTGGTCCAGGTGGATGACAATGCTGATGAAGAAGATGGGGAGGATGGTCAGGTCAATCAAGATATTGTGACGGAGTTCTGGTTAAGAACATCGGATGGTGCCTGGCGACAGAATGCTGTGGTATCCACACATGTTGGCATACACAGCCTGATTATACACGATACTGCTCTCTTTTGGCTATCCGATGATGGGTGTCTCTGCTCCTTAAGAGAGGACGAGGGTGGTCTGCAACTCACAGAGTGGGAGGGTGCAATTGAAACAATTGGAGCGAGTTTTTCACTACTAGAAGATCTGGGTAGTTTATACATCGTGACAAGCGGCGGCATTTTACCAAACCTAGCTGGGATTTACCAAGTTCTTCCCGGTGACCCACCCGCCTTTCCAGAGACAAGAATGACCGGGAAAGATGTCTTCATCGTCCCTGGCAAGAGTGGCCTGGTTCTTTATAATCAAACACAAATAGCAGAGTGTTCAGCGCCCCCTTGATAGAGCATGCTGATTGCTCACGGTACGTATGCATCAGTGTATTGTTTATTCTTCAAGATATCTGCAGTGTTGAGTATTTCTTTTTCTTACAGCTATGTTTTCACTGCAGGTTCAGCTATGGAGAGTATCGGGACGACAATATCAGGCCCTGCCAGTCTGAATTATTCCACGCGTGGTGTGCTGCTGCCTGGGCAGTGATGTAGCCCAGCCTGTGAGAGTATTCATCCTGTCACTGCTGAAATATGCTTATGCCGTCTGGTAGAGTATGTGATATGGAATGCTTATGTACAAGTGCTATGTCTTCTGGTAGAGTATGTCATATGAGTGCTCTGTACAAATGCTTCATTGCAGTTGGTTTTGCATACACACACTGGTGGACTGATTCTTTTCTGAGAAAGCAGTCAGCGCTGCATACGTTTTTCACAGAAGAAGAAAGTGCAACAAGCATTGTAGCCAAAGGCCGAAGAAAAAAAAGAAAACAGCTATCTAAGCTGACAAGTTAACATCTGGTGTACTGATTCTGCTACGTACTTCTTGTACATATGGAATATTATGAAACACCTGGACTTTGTAAGGGATTATCTGTTTGCATTTACTTGAGTCCGCACAACAACTGATTCTGCTACATACTTGTATATATGGAATGTTACACTTGGCCTTTGTAAGGGATTATCTGTTTGCATTTACCTGAGTACACACAACAACTGATTCTGCTACGTACTCGTATATATGGAATATTATGAAGCACTTGGCCTTTGTAAGGGATTATTTGTTTGCATTTACTTGAGTCCACACAATAAGCTCGAGAATAATACTCCCTCCATCCCATAATGTAAGACGTTATGGGACCGAGAGAGACAAACCAAACAATTACATGGCGGTCATATTACAACTGCTTTCACTGAAATGCAAGTTGACAAACCAACCAGACGTCTTTATCGAAAAAAAACCAACCAGACGTAAAAGAATTTCAGCAGAGGAAACCAGTTATTTTCTTCCTACTAGTAGTACGCTGATGGCTCGACCGTTAGAGCATCTCTAGCCTCCCCCCCCACCCCTAAAAAATAAAGTAAAATCTCTAGCCCTTCCCCTGTCCTTTAATCTTCTAAACTTTTTTTTTGCGGGAAAACATCTGATCTATCCATCTTTAATCATGGCAGTACAACGAACACCAGAAATAATAAAAATTACATCCAGATCCGTAGACCATCTAGCGGCGACTACAAGCACTGAAGCAAGGAGAAGGCGTGCCACCGTCATCGCCCCTCCCTTACCGGAGCCGGACAAAACTTGTTGTAGTAGTCAGTCAGGAAGACGTCGTGCTAAGGCCCCTAGGACTAGCGCACCAGAACAACAAGCGCCGTTGATGGAGAGTATCGTAGATCGGAAGGATCCAATCTGAAAACACATAGACGTAGACGAACAACGAACATATCCGAGCAAATCCACCAAAAATAGATCCGCTCGAGATACCTCTCCGCACGCCTATCGACGATGGTAGACGCACCATCGGAACGGAGGCTAGGCGAGGAGAACCTTATTCCATTTTCAGAGAGCCGTCGCCGTCTCGCCTTCCTGAGTAGGACACAAACCCTAATAAATCTCGAAGGCACATCTAAAAACGGAGCCCTCCCACCGGCAAGGGTCGGGATCCACCACGTCCCCATGGACCTAAGGCCACCGGAGACGAGGCAGACCGACGGGAGGCAGAGAAACCCTATGTTTTTGGGGAGGAGGCGGGTTCGTGAGGAGCGTGGCTCGACTCCTGTAAATGTTGCCTTGTTGATCACTGCTCATATTCTTTTGTTTAATCTTCTAAACTTCCCTAATATATGAAAGCAACTCTAGCAAATGCGTCAAACATGGTCGATCGTCATAATAACCGCTAGTATGATGATCAACACATAAAAAGACACTCTAGCATAGTCACCATACACGCCACGAGCGCCGTAACTTGCAAAGCTTGCTCCAAGAACGAGCTCGTAGCCTCCAAATATGGGTAAAATGTGGAGGCCTGTTTGTACCGCGCTTCATCGCCAACCTCCCTCGCGTGAGGAAACTTTTATCTTCTTTCTTCTCGCGCCATGACCGACTTTTGAAGCTTCCCATCGCCCGTACTCGCGTCACCACTCACAAAGAATTATTGGCGAGGGGGAAACATGACCACCAAACGCCTGCCCCATTAATGGTGAGCCCGCTCCCTCAGATACCCGAGGCGGCCCGTCGGATGGCCGCCACACGACATCATCCACCGCCGAGACGTCCGCCGTCGGCGAGGCATCCCCATTAACCTAAACCTAGCCGATCCTCCCTAGCCGCCGCCGCTTCCTCAACCCGCCTCATCGTGACAATGTCGCCGTGCAGGGAGACCTAGTACCGTCTGAACATCCTAGCGGACGCCAACTTGCCATCATCGACCCCAAGCGTCGGCTGTGCATCCTCTCCCTATTGTACACTGATTGCGACAACAGCCGCATCCTCCTCCCATGGCGGATCGCACGTCAATAGCGACGAGCGCAGGGGATGTGGCAGCAACCGTGGCACCGACAACTTCCGTCGGGGCGATTGCGGTGGATCCGACGCCTCGGGCGGCATTGTCCCCATCACCGTCGTCGTCCCCATCGACGCCCCCCTGTTCGTGTCGTGCTGGTGGGTTGACTCTGACACCGACGAGGAGGATGTCGTTTCCCCCATTGCCCCCTAATCTCGTTCGTCCCCCGGTCCCCGTCACCATTGAGGCCCAACCCGAGTCCGAGCCCGAGGACCTAGATAGGGTCATGATGGAGCTGTTTGCCCTCGAAGCGGAGGAAAACTGCCGGAAAGTGGAGTGCGTCTGTGAGCGCTTCGGCCCTGCAACCACCGATGAGGAGGAGCAACGACATGTCATACTCGTAGCTCAGAGTAGGAGGACGGTGACGATGACTTTGCCTACCTCAACGAGCTATCGAATTCGGATGAGGACAACGACTAGACGACGTGGACGTCAGAGTAGTGGTAGTAGTATCTAGCAATATCGAATAGCGACATTGCATATTTTAACAATGTTACTTACAACATTTCAAGCCACGAAATATATGTAATGCAACGAATATTGGCCAGTAATATAGTTGCTAATTAAGTTGCCGTGTTTATTGATTGTTTGGTTAGATTAAATGCCGCTTAAAATTGCCCATACAAATTTGAGTAGGTGAACAAAATAATAAAGAAAAAGAAATTTATGGAGGCTGCTTTTGGTGATTTTGTGTTTGCGCACAGGCCCGAGAGCCTCCAAAACATTATGGAGCGCACTGCATATGGCAGATGGCAACTCTAGTTTCGGCGACTCTACTAGAGTTGCTCTAAGACACAAAAATTCTGCACCTAGCCCCTCTAAAACTTTATCCCCTAAAAACACTTTTTGCACACAAATTCATTTCCAACACAAAACTAGTTCATTGCATAATAAAACAAAAGTAGCACATGAAACATAAAACAAGTCATGATTAAACAGTACATCACGAGTATAATACTACTACACTGAGATAAAAACTAGCTGAAATATACGAGAAGGAGCTCTACTCCTCGTTGGAGGAGAGCTCGATCCCTCTCGCGCCGGAACCACCGACCTCGTGCTCGTTGCTGGTGGGCCTAATCCACGACGTTGCGTTGTTGAGGTCATAGTCATCGGCGGCTTCAATTTTGAGCTCCTTGAACAACTCTGCGCGCTCCGCATCGAGGCGGGTGATTTCACCGCGTTCGCGCTCCACCGTGCACGCACTCTCGATGGACATAAAATTGGGAGGTTCTTGGCTACAAATTTGTAAGATAGTGAACAAGATGTATACCACTGAAGGCACCACACTTTTTTTGGCAAGAGATGGAGGAGATCTTAAGCTTTGTGGACAGTATAAGGACCATCTTGCCGATTACCATACTGGGCCATACGATGGATCATTTGTGCCACGTGCAGATCTTGAAAAAGAGGAACATAGAGAAGAAACTCCACGTAATTAGAGCATTCAGTTTCATGTTATTCATTTATTATTCATAAATTAAATAGAGTGCTGACTATATGTTACCAATTTGGTTTTTGCAAGAGAAAATCCCAAGACACTTGTGTGCCTGCACAAACACAGGCCCATCATAATGGCGATTGGTACATCTCTGACATATCTATAATTCTTGTTAAAATTCGTGCTACATTTATATTATTTATAAATACTTTGGCATGATTGCACATCATTTTTATTGGACTAACATGTTAATCCAGTGCCAAGGCCGATTACTGTTTTCTAGTGTTTTTGGGCTTTTTAGGAAATCGATGCTTCGAAGCGAAAAAAATTCAGATATAAATACATCGACAAGATTCATCGCCAAGGAGATCCAGGGGCCCTAGACCCACCCGAAGGGCCCCTCTAGGGCCATCTCGCTCCCCTAGCTCGTGACTAGGGGGGGGGGGGGAGCTGGGGTCGGGTGGTCAGCTGCCATGCCTCTCGATACCACCCTTTGGTCGCAAGCTTGCTATGGAAGTTTCTTGCCATTGCCCCATTTTTTTTCTAGATTTTCTAGAGTTACGGGACTCCCGTGGTCGATAAAACGGTAACGGGAGTGGGATTTCGGCATCCATGAAAATACTGCTCTAGGAGAGATCCAACTCGGAGGGGCCTCATGCTCGCCAAGGGCCATGAACACTAAGGACCGGTGGGGCAAACCTTGACTGTGCAGAAAACCATCAGTGTCCTTGGTAGGGCGGAGAGCGTTGATACGTCTCAAATGTATCTATAATTTTTTACTGTTAAATACTCTTATGTATCACTTTTGTATGATTTTTATACCAATTTATATTATTTTTATGGACTACTCTATTAATTTAATGCCTAGTGCGAGTTCCTGTTTGTTTGCTTGTTTGGTTTCGCAGAAATCCATACCTGGAAGGTCCAAACACGATGAAAATTTACGAGGATTTTTTATGGAAAATACGCAACACTAGAAGCTTGGGTGGGGGGGGGGGGGGGGGAGCCAGAAGTGGGCTATGGGCCCCACAAGCCCAGACAGCGTCCCCCGGGCCGCGCCATGCAGGCTTGTGGGAGCCTCGCAACTCCGTTTGACCTAATACCAAGCCTACAAATACCATAATATTTCGTAACCCCCCAGAAGCGATCCAGAAAGAATTTTATCGCCGCCGCAAGCCTATGTTTCGAGGCGGTCCATCTGGGGTCCTTTTCAGGTGCTCCGTTGGAGGGGGAAATCATTGGGGAGGCCATCTTCATCAACCTTGCTGCCTCCATGATGATGTGTGAGTAGTTCCTTTAGGACCTCCAAATCCATAACAGTAGCTAGATGGCTCTCTCTCTTGATCTTCAATACAATGATCTTCTCTAAGATCAATCCGATGTAATTTTTGCGGTGTGTTTGTTGGGATGCGATGAATTATGGGTCTATGATCAGATTATTCATTGCATTTATATGAACCTCTTGAGGTTTCTTTGCCGCGCAATTTATAGCTTTGTATTTCTCTCCGATCTATTTGTCTACTTTGGACAAGTTTGATTGATCTATCTTCAGTAGGAGAGATGCTTTGTAGTAGGTTCAATCTTGCGGTGCTCTAATCTAGTGACAATGACAACGAAGACACGTATTGTATTGTTGCTACTAAGGATAAAACGATGGGGTTAATCTTACTGCTAGGTTTTCTTCTGTCTACATTATGCCATCATGCTTATTGCATTACTCTGTTTGTATGAACTTAATACTTTGAGATGCATGCTAGATAGCGGTCTTGGGTGGAGTAATAGTTGTAGACGTCAGTAAGTTTAACAGTCTACTTATCACAGACACGATGCCATGAAGGATCACAATTATAACTATCCGCTATTCTGTCAATTTCCCAACAGTAATTTGTCTACTACATCATTGCTATGCTTTCGAGAGAGATGCCACTAGTGAACCTATGGCCCCCGGGTCTATTTTCCATCAATATAAAAACTCTTACAATTGCTTCTTTTTATTCCTTTACTTTTTGTCCTTTTGCCTATCACTATATAGTTGCTTTTAATCTTGTAACTAGCAAGAACAAGGGGATTGTGAAAGTGCAACTAATCCCCGGGTGGTTTTGGTAATTAATAACAACATATATGTCATTGATCTAATGAACATTGATGATAGATTTCAAAAAAGATCAATGATTGGCATGGCATGGACAAATGGATGTGGACCCCACAAAATGTCAAGGACAAGAATTGCCCCCCCCCCAAGACTCTACCTTTTTTGTTTAGTGATCCAAGATCACATTGTGTCACTTAGGAAAGCCAATACTATTAAAAGGGGATGACATATTGTTGATGAGGTTGTTGCTCGAAGTGCTTAGTGATATTGCTCCAAAAACCCTCAGTCACTTTCCCAAAAAACACATATGTCCAAACCCTAATTCATCATTTCAGTCCCACTGATATCATCCACTCCGGACCCACCGAGATGATCACTCTATTGCCATAGCCAAAATCGTAACTTTTTGGTCTGACCGAAATGGCTCTCGGTCCCACCGAGATGGCCTTGCCAAGTTTTTGTGATGAAATCGCTTCTTTTCGGAACCACCGAGTTGAAATGATCGGAATTCCCGAAACGTGGCTATGCCTTTGCCATTGCACTTCGGTCCCACCGAGATGGTATAATTGGTCTCACCGAAAAGCCTAATGGTCAAGCCTTTTGCACTAGTCGGTCTCACCGAGATTATCATTCCGGTCCCACCGAGTTTGGTCAAAAGATTGTAACAGTTGGATTTTTGGTGCTGCCTATTTATACCCCTCCACCACCACTTACTCTCTAAGAGAGCCATCAGAATGAACCACTACTTCCACCATTGTTTTCTGAGAGAGGACCACCTACTCATGTGTTGAGATCAAGAGATTCCATTCCTACCATTTGAATCTTGATTTCTAGCCTCTTCAAGTTGCTTTCCACTCCAATCCTTCTTCTACCCAAGCCAAATCTGTGTGAGAGAGATTGAGTGTTGAGGAGACTATCATTTGAAGCACAAGAGCAAGGAGTTCATCACCAACACACCATCTATTACCTTTGGGAGAGTGGTGTCTCCTAGATTGGTTAGGTGTCACTTGGGAGCCTCCAAGATCATGTGGAGTTGAACCAAGGAGTTTATAAGGGCAAGGAGATTGCCTACTTCGTGAAGATCTACCCGAGTGAGGCTAGTCCTTCGTGGACGAAGGCCATGGTGGAATAGACAATGTTGCTTCTTTGTGGACCCTTCGTGGGTGGAGCCCTCTGTGGACTCACGCAGCCATTACCCTCCGTGGGTTGAAGTCTCCATCAACGTGGACGTACGATAGCACCACCTATTAGAACCATGTCAAAAATCTTTGTGTCCCCATTGCGTTTGCCTTCTCCAAACCCCTCCTTTACTTACATGTGCAATGTTTTACTTTCCGCTGCTATACTCGTAGAATTGCATGTGTAGGGTGATACTTGACTTGTTAGAATTGCTAAAATCTGCCCACAACTAAAATTGGGAAAAGGTTAGATTTTATTTGGTCAAGTAGTCTAATCACCCTCCTCTAGACATACTTTCGATCCTACAAGTGGTATCAGAGCTTTGGTCTGCATAGCATTGGTTTCACAACCTAGGAGAGTATGGCGTCTAGTGAGAGTAACTATCACCGTAGAGGTCCATATTTTGATGGTACAAATTTTGCTAGTTGGAAACATAAGATGAAGATGCATATTCTTGGTTATAACCCCACCGTTTGGGCTATTGTTCGCATTAGCTTGCAAGGTGAATTCTTTGAGGATGGTAGAGAACCCGATCATGAAGCAACCGCAGAAGAATTGAAGATGTTGCAATACAATGCTCAAGCTTGTGACATTCTCTTCAACGTTTGTGCCCCAAGGAGTTCAACAAAACCAGCCGCCTCGAGAATGCAAATGAAATTTGGGATACTTTGGTTGATATGCACGAAGGTACCGAGTCCGTGAAGGAATCCAAGTTGGATGTGCTTCAAAGTCAACTTGACAAGTGCAAGATGAAGGATGGTGAAGGAGTCGCTGAAATGCACTCTAGGCTTGCTCTCATCACAAATGAGATTGCCGGCTTAGGAAGTGAAGAGATGGCCGACAAGTTCATCATCAAGAATATCCTTAGAGCCTTGGATGGAAAATATGATACCGTTTGCACATTGATCCAAATGATGCCCAATTACAAAGACCTCAAGCCCATGGAAGTCATTGGAAGAATTGTTGCTCATGAAATTTCACTCAAGGATAAGGAGGATCTCCACAACAAGTCTAGTGGTGCATACAAAGCCTCAAGTGATGCTCCTACAATATCAAGTGACAAGCTAGTCTCCAATAGGAAATAAGTCTAATGGTGAAGAACTTCAACAAATTCTACAAGAGTCGAAGCAAAGATAGAAGCTCCAAGTCAAGGTCCTACAATGAGAAGATATCTTCTAGTCATGATCGTAATTGCTACAATTGTGGAAGACCCGGACACTATTCCAATGAGTGCACGACACCCTACAAGAAAAGAGAAGACTCACCTAGAAGAAGGAGTAGAAGAGATGAATCACCTCATAGAGAGAGAAGGAGTAGAGATGATCGTTATGAACGAAGACCCTCGCGAAGAAGTAAGGATTCAGAGGGAAAGACAAGTCATCAAAGAGCTATACAAGAAGAAGACATCAAGCTCATGTTGGTGAATTGGTTTTCGGCTTCGACTCCAACACCCACTCCGAGATAAGTTATCACTCCGACTCCGACTATACTCAAGATGAAGGTGTTGCCGGACTTGCTCTAGTATCATCCAACTCCCATGACATATTTGATTCACCAAATGAAGGAATTGGAAGATGCTTCATGGCTAAAGGCCCCAAGGTATCACACCCCGAGTATCTTGATTTCAATAGTGATGAAAATGATTTGCTAGGTAATGATGATTTGCTTGTTGATAAAACTAGTGATGTGAGCTATAATGAACTTGCACTAAAAAAAAGACACATCCGTGACATTATCGCCCGTACATTTTTTTTCTGTCATGGTTATGACACTTCTATGACGATAATTGTGACAAAAACATGTATCATCATAGATGTGATGGGCTCCTACTTCTATGACAAAAATTCATGACAGAAAATGGGCTTTTCGTCCTGGGCGGGCAGGGGACGCACCTGCATGACATTCTTTGGGCCGTCCATGACATAAAAAATCATGGTAGAAGTGAGGGCGAGGAAATTTTCGCAGAGTTCCCGGTTACGATGGGTGGTCGGGGCCAAGTGATGTAGTGTGGTTTGCGCGTTTCTCTCTCGTATGCGCGCGTGGTGCGAGCCATGTTGACTATAATTGAAACCCAGCGAGGTGTTCACTTACTGAACCTGAGCGATCGCACTGCTACGTACTGAAACCGATCAATCGATCCCTTCGCTGCTAACTGAACCCGACCGACTCCTTCGCTGCTAACTGAACTTGATCGATCGCTGCTGCTGCTTACTGAAGCCAATCGAACCCCCGTGCGAGACGTAGCTAGCCGGTTGGTTTGCCTCTGGATGAACAATGCCCGTTGCTGCCGCGCGCGCGATACGTAGAACGAGTCGCGAC
This sequence comes from Thinopyrum elongatum, assembly GCA_011799875.1. Taxonomy (NCBI): domain Eukaryota; kingdom Viridiplantae; phylum Streptophyta; class Magnoliopsida; order Poales; family Poaceae; genus Thinopyrum; species Thinopyrum elongatum. The sequence continues at coordinate 561,931,454 of CM022303.1, read as the reverse complement.
GTGCTGAGTCCAGCCGGTTGGTTGGCTGTGGATGAACAGTTCTCGGTGGGGGTTGGATGAACAGTACCCAAGCCGTGTGTAGGTGGTTGCCGCTAGATGAACAGGACCCCATGGTAGTAGGCGGTTGCCGCTAGATGAACAGGACACCGAGGAGGCCGCCACACACACCAGCCGGTTGGGGGTGGATGAACAGGACCCCGTGGAGGCTGGATGAACAGTAGCCCGTGGATGAATAGTGGCTGGTGGAGGCTTGAGGAAGTCGTCGGTGGATGAACAATAGCCCGTGGAGTCCCGTTTTGCGGTACGCCACACCCCTCCCGATGAATAGGACCCCGTTTCGACCGTAGGCGGTTGGAGAGAAGTCCATTTCCTCTGTTTTGCAGTACGCCACACCCCTCTAGATGAAGAGGACCCCGTTTCGACCGTAGGCGGTTGGAGAGAAGTCCGTTTACTCCATTTTGCGGCACACCAGACCCCTCATGATGAATAGGATCCCGTTTCGACCATAGCCGGTCGAACATAAGGCTGTTACCTCTGTTCTGCAGTACGCCAGACCCCTTTCGGCTGTTCTGTCCAAGCCGGTTGGCTCCCGTTGAACAGGACGCATTTTGATCCAGTTGGTTGCCTCCCGATGAACAGGACGCCGTTTCTCCGTCCCGACCCAGCCGGTTGGCTGCCGATTAACAGGACACCGTCACTGTACGTGTTCGAGACCACGGCGGATATACATACGTGGCCGTCTTTTTTGCAGCGTGACTGTCATATGTGTACACGATTTAGATGGGACTGCCTGAACTGCTACCACTCCTTACTCGGCCACGGTTCATCGTGGCAGACAGACCGATCGACTGATATGTACGTACACGTCTACGCTACACAGACAACAGTACGTACGCTTCGACCTGGTGGGTCCCAGATGTCAGGGAGGATAAGGACGCACTTCCTTGCGTGCGAAGATATAGCTGGTGGGTCCCAGCTATCAGGGGGAGGAATCATTTTTTTGCATAATAAGGAGGCACTTCCTTGCGTGCGAAGATGTAGCTGGTGAGTCCAGCTGTCAGCCTCACCACGTACAATCCTCTTCCGATGGCTGTCGTTCATTGACCATGTTGACGGCGCCGCGCCGAGAGCACCAACATGGTGGACGACGGTGAGGCCTAGGAAGGGAACGACCCGGAGCCGGGGAAGACACGACAGTGGTTTCCCACGCGGAAGGGAGTATGAGGGTTGACTGGTTCGGCTGCGGTGTGAGGCTGCCATCGTCGGAAAATAACAGGGGTTGTGGGTGAGTAAAGGGAGGGCCTGGCCAGCGGTGGGAGTAGGGTGGGGCGGTGATGGCTGCGTGGCAGCACAGCCGGCCATGGGAGGTAGGAGCAGGCAGTACGGCCGGCGCTGGTTTGCGTGGCTAGAGCAAGCAGATCAGAGGTTGATGAAGCAGCACGACGAGTGGATTAACATTCAACGGTCACTGCTGCAAGAATTGTTTCTTGACTAAGTTGACAAAGCCCTGCGTACGCGTCAACTTAGTAGGCCCACAAGTCAGCCTCCAAATTGGGTGGGTCCTAGCTAGCAGTGGGAGGAATCATTTTTCTTGCGCGTAATAAGGAGGCACTTTCTTGCGTGCGAAGATATAGCTGGTGGGTCTCAGCTGTCAGGGGGAGAAAACTTTTTTTTGCGTAATAAGGAGGCACTTCCTTGCGTGCGAAGATGTAGCTGGAGGGTCCCGCCTGTCAGTGGGAGGAATCATTTTTTTGCGTAAGAAGGAGGCACTTGCTTGCGTGTGTTGACTATAAGTTGACAAAGCCTTGCGTAAACAAGCCAGCCTCGAAATCTGTGGCGTGTACAACCCATTTGCTATTATTTTTATAATTTACAGCCCATTTGCTAGTTCATACGGAATTTATTGTAGCCCATTTTTCATTTTTAGAATCGCTGCCCATTTTCTGGTCAGGACCAGGGTTAAAAATTTGAACTAAAGAATATGCACAATTTTGCAAATTTAGCATATTTTCGTTGGCATACGAAATATTTTTAATCCCAAAATTAGGAGCCATATTAAAACTAATTTTAAAATAAATTCATCTTATGTTAAAATCCAATGAAATATGAAATCTCAGTGAAGAACAAAAAAAAAACAAAACTAATTGCCCATTTGCTGTATTTTTTTGAAATTTGCAGCCCGTTTCATATTACTTTTAAGATTTACCGCCCATATTCTGGCAGGACGAATGCATCCCTCCTCGTCTTGAAATATTTTCAGCCCAGTAAGTCGGAGAGAACAAATGGCCTAGGTTGGGTATATTTCAAAAAGAAATGGTGGACTACTCATTTTCTCAAAGAAAAAACAGCTGGGGTGATCATGTTGTTAGATGGGCCACAAACATCGCACAACCTAGTTTATACCCTGCTCCGTCTGAACAAATCATAAAAAATGCTCTGTCCGAACAACGAAAAACAACTACTGGAGCTGCTGGATCCCAGGTGTCAGCCGCTCCTTGTGCAATTCAGTCATTAATTGACTATACGTTGACAATGATGTGGGTCCCAGATATCAGCAGGGTGGATTAGAGTTAAAAAAAATCAAGGGGTGCATTTGAGTAGTAAAGAGGCACTTGCTTGCGTTCGGGAGTGGACCTGGTGGGTCCCTACCATCATACTCACAATTACAGTCCTCTCCCGATTCACCCTGTTGACAAGGCCGGATGGCGGTGCCGCTGCGAGCGCACCTAGGCGAAGGACGATGGTGAGGTCTCGGACGGGAATGAACAGGAGCCGGGGAAGATGCGGCAGGTTGGTCGTAGGCGAAGGGGAGTACGAGTGTTCACTGCTTCTACTGCGGGGTGGGCTGCCGTCGCCGGAGAAGAATAGGATGTGTGGGGGAGTAGAGGGATGACCTCACCAGCATTTCAGGGTAGGACAGGGCGGCGATGCCTACACGACATAGCAACCAGCCGTGGAAGGCGGGAACAGGCGCTCCTGCCGGCGTAGATTTCGTCTTGGCGGGTGGATCGGTCAGACCAAAAAACTCATCATGCTGGATTTTAAAAATTAATTTTATATGGATACAACTTATTGTAAAATGAAGCCGAGCACCTATGTTTTTTTGAGGTGTGAAGCTGAGCACATTCAAGACCTCAGATAAAGTGGTGTCGCCACATGTGTTGGGCCGGGCTGGGCATTCTTATCAAAAAATAATGTTGGGCTAGAACTTTATATCATAGAAAAAGCCGACTTGTCAAAAAACTTGTGGTACTTGGGATTCGAACGGGATACCTGGGTAGCACAAATCCATGAAATGTACAAATGCTACGAAAAAAGTGTGATATTTATTACAACTTGCCGCTAATAATTGTTAATTGTTGGCCACGTTGACTACAATTTGCATGGGGTTCAACCTGGTGGGTACCAGATAACAGTTTGCTGGTCGCAGGAAGAAAATGGTGAAGACTGGTTGCTCTATTTGCCAAAGAATAATATCGACTGAATGCAAAGATACTCTCATAGGAAAATAATACCCTCCTGTTAAAATCATACTCTTCAAATCGCATTTAAACAACCTGCGCATGAGCATTTATCTTTATTTATTCCTTATTTAGTGGAGCATGAGCATGTAGCTAGGACGGATTCATGTGAGAGCCTCCCTCCCAGATAATTGTGGGCTCTTCTATTGGGCCTAAATCACTGGGCTGCATGTCCTCGACAAGTGGAAAATTTGTTCCCTAGGAAACAATAGTCTGTGCTACGTACGGGACACTAAAGGATCGGAGTGTGCAATGACTTCGAAAACATTGTGTTTATCATTCTAACACCACTATTTATTCAACCAACAGACAAAATATATTATTGATTGTACATTGAAAACACCAGCAGCATCCATGGCTGAGTTTTTTGTATATTGTTTTACTAAAGGGGTTTGCCGCCAATTTTCCGTTAATAGAAACTACTAGAGGTTCATAGCAAACTAGAGCCCTGCATAATCCTTAAGTAGCATTGGGATTGAAGATACCACCAGGGTGGGGGTGCAACAGAAGTAGTAAGCAGGCCAGAAGAGTAAAGATGCAGCTCTCTCTTCCAAACCGAACATCAGCCAACATTACACAAGGGTTACCAAAAAAACAAGTGTATGCATCAAACTAAATAAAGATCCTACTACACCAAGTGTACGCATCTGACTAACTGGCTTAGTTAGACGTTACTATTTATTAAACATGGAGATTGGCTGAAGGCTTGAACCTGATGGGTGCCTCACGGGGGAAATTCCAGCCAGTAGGTCGAAGTCTGATACTTGCGACCATCTCTCCTACTTTTGGCTGTAGAGCGTGGCGGTATATATCAAGGTATGGTGCATGGAGAGACGCATGGTACACTGTGTATACACAGTTTTGCCTGATGAACAGAACCACGCTGCTATCAGGATCCTTGCCGTCTGTGATCTCCTGGTTAATCGGGTAATTCAGTCTGAGAAACAGAGAGCGTGTGCCGAGGCTACTTACCAGCCTCAAGTCAAAAATTCCTGAAGGCCCAAACAAGCTAGGATCCTGTTTAAAGACCATGCAGTGACTGTGATTGTATTCCGCGAAACAACACATCTGATACGTGCGAACGATCATCAGTCGTTCGCCGTCGTCTGATCGAGCCAGGAACCACCTGCAACTTCCATGCCACTTATCTTTGAAAGGTTCTGTGATTAGGAATGGTAGGAAAACTAGGCGGCCTACAACATCATATCGAGTTGGAGTCAAATAAAAAGGGCTGGTATTGTAAATCTTAAGAATAACATGTTCTGAGCATGAATATTTTTTTAGTAACAGTAATATTTCCCGCAAAAAAGATAGTAATATAAGCATGGGAAGGATGATTTGATTTCACAAAAATTCTACTACATCTCATCACCAATGTGGGATGTTTTGGCAGTTCAACTGAAACTGTCAAAACGTCATACGTTACTGAACAGAGGGTGTATTTGACAGCGTGGTGTTAATTTCTAACAACAATGTCATGATTCTAACTCTTCTCAAACTATACTCTGACAATAGGAAGTAAGCCATCATGATATCATGGGAAAGTAGGAGTAACATATTGCTGTAACAGCCATTTTTAGCGATGACTGGAGTAGGCCAGCAATATGTCCAGCTATAGAAGGAGTCCACAGTGTAAATGAAGCCCTTGTGTTCAATGGCATCAGAGAGCCATGGAGGATGTATGATCCTGCGATGGACGTGGAGATTTATCCACTTACTGCAGTGACCTATGAGATAGGCGAGACTGTGGTTGAAGAACGCAATTAGCCTGAAGTCTTTATAATTCACACATCTTGTGGGCACTTGGAAGATTACAACCTTGAGCAAATCAAACTTGGTATCATGTTGGCTACTGTAAGATTTCAAGTATTATGGGCCGCAGCGCCAAAGCAGTGAGTGTTAATCGAAGGAAAGGGGATCAATCGCGGGTGTAGACCTCGCCGAGCATCCACCTGCCGCGTCCGTCGACGAGCACCATCCAAGACGTGTTCATGACGACCCAGTACATACCATTAATGTAGTTGAGGGTGAAAGGGATCGGGTCGTAGTCGAGGGGGTTGATATTCGCCACCCTATGATCCTTATGTTGCATGAGGGATGAAAATGGAGTGAAAAGTTTCCGCTTTTCCGGAGGGAAAATGGAAACGGAGAGGAAATATGAAAACGGAAACGAAAATTTGCAAAATGAAAATGGAAATGAAATTTTTTATGCGGAAACAGAAACAAAAATGGAATGGTGTTTTCCGGTGGAACACACGTGGAAACGGAACTTTTCGTTTCCGTTAATATGGAATTTTTGTTTCTACTATAGGCCCATGGCTGCTTTGTAGCCCAACTACCAAACAATACACAATGACACAGTGAGTAAAATGAGCAGAATGTATTATTTGAGTACCAACTTTTACTACCACACACATACTCAACTAGACACTATACGGAATTGTCATGTACTACTACAATACTACCCTATTATACCAACACAACCATATTATTTTGTAGCCATGTTAACAATTCCATCAATTTGTTTGTTTTTTGTCTGTATTTCTCTATGATTCAAGGGGGTTTTAAGTTCCGGTCAACAAACAATTTTGTTTCCGTGTCCGCTCTGTATTCGCTCCGTGCTTGTTTCTGGTAGTATCTGTTTCCGTATTCGTTTCCGGGGTTTCTGTATTCGTTTCCGCTTCTGCAAAAAAAATGAAAACAAATATGGTAGCACCCAGTTCCGTCCGTTTCCGCGCCGTTTTCATCCCCATGACACGCCGTTTGTGAAGATCAGGTGGCATCAGCAGGCAGGGAGCTGGCTTAAAAAGGTCTGGCCTGAGGGTTTTGACTAAATGGTACAGCCCCGATGAGCACGCGATGAGCGGCATGGTACTGAGATTGTCCACACGCGACACAATGAGTTTGATTACCTCTGTGGGGTGCAAATTCCAGCCACTCTTTCCGCGGACACTGCTCAGTTCTGCCATTGTTTGTGCTTGGGTTTCGGAATAGGCGGGAGGTGCCTAGCAAGGATGGAAGATTGAACGATTATGTGTGGGTGAGGATGGAGAAGTGAATATGTGCTGCGGGAAGTGGACAGGTGATGATGACAATGTAACATCAGTACGCCGCTTGACTTACGAGACACATCCCAGCATCGTAGGGTCTTATTGATGCTAGACAACTTGACTGATTAAAGTATACCTACTATAGTGGAGTAGGACTTTGCTCTACCAGAGTACAGTAGTATAGTAATAAATAGTACAAACTTCAAATGCCCGAGCGTGGAATGACTACGAACCACCATCGGTGCTAACGCCAATTCCCAGCAAACATTTGTTGGGAGACATGGCGGTTGCAAACGCCCATGTCACGGTTACATGCGTAAGGGTGCCAGTTTTGTCAAATACCATGGGCTTAAAAAAGGCCACAGTCGAATGGAAATCTGGCGGTTATGTGGGCGTTCGCCAGGATTGTGCTCGTGGCAAATGTTCGTCAGATATCATTACGAAAGAAAATAAGGTTAAAACACCAGTGGGCTAGAACTTGCACCGGCTGACCACTAGCATTGATACTAATATACTCCCTCCGTTCCTAAATATAATTTCTTTTAGAGATTCCACTATGGACCACATACGGAAGAAAATGAGTGAATCTACACTCTAAAATATGTCCATATACATTCGTATGTAGATTGTAGTGGAATCTCCAAAGAGACTTATAGTATTTAGGAATAGAGGGAGTAGTTGCAAAATGGTACTGTTCTACGTAGTCCGTGTTTCTGGTCAGCGAACGTGTGTACGTGGTGTTTGGAATTATATGCAAACTAAAAAGAAATAGAGGGAGTACTAGTAAGTACACGATCTACCACTTCGTGTGCTACTCCTGCGCTCCATGCGGTGGGCGTGAAGTCCCATACAACCACTCCTGTTTCATGGACGGCCTGGTCGATTCATGCAAGGTGCCCTGCGTCTACAAGAATTTTGGATGCGAGAGGTACGTCGCCTACCACTCAGTGGTGGACCATAGGACCAGATGCGCGCACGCGACCTGCTGCTGTTATGAGTGCACGCTTCCATTTGAGGGCTCACCGACGAGCCTCATGCCTCACCTCACGGCATCGTCTGGGAAACACTCCTTGGCCCGCGGCAAACATCAAGTACAAGACGTGCTACCCGTTTGCCGTGCCAGAGTCACTGGAGGATCACCGCCGCCTGCTAGTCGCGGAGGAGGATGGCAACGTCTTCCTCTTGGCCGTGGGCACTAGCAAGGCCCGCGTAGGCCGCCGCCCCGTCTCTGTCGTGTGCATCAGGGGCAACGCCGCCGACGCCGACACGAGGCCTCTGTACAAGTGTGTGCTCACTGTTGATGCCCCTCCGGCGTACGAGGGCGACCTCGACGGCTCTCTCATGCTAAATGAGACTATGGGGAGCTGCTCCGTTCCTGGCAAGGTGGACATGGAACAGGGATGGGTTCATGCGCACCCCAAGATGATGCACGGGGACTCCAAGGAGGTTCACCTGGGCATATGCATTACCAAGTTAACTGTTTATCATTAGTCTTTGCTCAATATAAGCCGTTGTCTAAGCATATGGACACTTCTTATTTAGTCTAGAACCTTCCATGCATGATCTTGCTCTATTAGAGTATCGCTCTTGAATAAAAGTGTATCCATTTATGGTTTAGTCTAGAATCTTCCATGTATGCTCTTGCTCCATTAGAATTCTTGCTTGAATAGAAGTGTATCCATTTTTGAGATTAATTGTGATTTTTTACTCATGGTGAAAGACTTATGATGAACCATTTCTTATAGTGCTTATATCTTTTTCAGAGAATTTTAACCAAATGCCGCAACACTATCTTTGCACATTCATGAATTTAACCTTAAGGTCCATACATATATGTGTCATATAAACTTGTTGAAAGTAAAAAAAACCCAGAGAAAGTACAATACTAGAGTAGAGGGCAGTGCTACACGGAAGTCTCAACCCGGTCGTGGTGCGCCAGTAAAGCCGTCTTATGACAAAACCCCAACACTCCCAGTAATAAGTGGCCTAGTAAAATGAACGGACAAGCAACCATTACATCACTCCTATCTTTTTTGCATTTCATCTCTATGCATTTATTTTGTCCGGTTCATCTCGCAGACTCGATCCCTATCGTAATACTACTAGTACTCAAGTTGGAATTCCAATTGCATGGCACAACTTCGTTGGGAAAAAATTCGACAGAGGGTGTACGAAGCGGTTTGGGAGTAGTAGTAGTACTTGCAAAAAATATAGTGCATATAGATTTTTTGAAAAGTCAAACTTTACAATCTTTCACCAAGTTTATATAGAAAAGTACTTATATCTATAGTAGTGAATATATAAATTATGAAACTATATGTTGTGATGAATCTAATGATATATGTTTTGCGTTCTCGATGCAAATATTTTTTACCAAAAACTGGGTCAATTTAGTGAGGTTTGACTTTCCAAAAAGTCTATATGCACGTGCTATGTTATGGAACGGAGGGTAGTAGTAATAGTAGTAGGAGTCACTCATAGGAGTACGTGCTAGTACGTACGGTGTGCTTCCAAAGGCCACTACTCCCTCCCCGGTGCATAGGGCATAGATCGAATGGCTGATCTGCGGGATTCGCTTGAACAGTAGGAGTACTAGCTAGCTGCTAATCTCATACTGTTCTGTAACAATCGCAAAGGCACTTGTCCGAAATATATAACTCAAAATATGAGAGGTACTAGTAAACCGGGACGGAAGTAGGAGTATAGAGGGTGGCGTTACAGGGGAGTTTCACCCCGCTCGTGGCGCAGCTGTAAAGCCGTCATATCACAAAACCCCACCACTCCTAGTAATAAGTGGCCTGGTAAAATGAACAGACAAGCAACCATCATATCACTTCTATCTTTATTGCATTTCATCTCTCTGCATTTTTGTCTGGTTCATCTCTCCGCATTTACGGTCGATCCTAAGCGGCACGCTCGATCCCTAGGAAAAAATACAACTCCATGTCAAGTTGAATTCTAATTGCACTTGCATGGCACAACTTCGTACGAAAAAAACACGACCAAGGGGGTATGAAGAGGTTTGGGATACTTACAACCGGTTTGGATGGTAGTCCAATAATGAGATAGGTGTCTAGTCATCTATACCTATTTTCGCCGGTCGTGGCAACTTTTTTAATGATCTTTGTTAGTTTATTTAAGACTTTGTTCTAGACAAGAACCTATTTTAATAATATGGCTGTGTGCATCAGGACATGCAGAGGCCAAGGGCTTTCCTCCTTAAAAAAACGAAGCGGTTTGGGAGTACTAGTAGTACTAGCAAAAAGAAAACTATTTATATTGTGCGTATAGATTTTTTGAAAAGTCAAAGTTTACAAACTTTGATCAAGTTATATCTATAATAATAGATATATAAATTATGAAACTATGGCAGTGTGATGAATCAAATTATGCATTCTAGGTGTAAATATTTTCTCAAAAAACTTGGTCAAATATAGTCAGGTTTGACTTTTCAAAAAGTCCATATGCACTAGTACATTATGGAACAGATGGTAGTGGTAGTAGGAGTCACTCAAAGGAGTACGTGCTACGTACGATGTTTCGCTAAAGGCCACTAATCCCTCCCTGGTGCATAGAGCATAGATCGAATGGCTGACACTTGTCAGAAAAATTTGCATGCCTCTCGACCAGTGAGAGATAGTCAGAGATAGTACTACTACTACTACTCCTACGATAGAGAATAATCTACAGAGAGATGAAAGTAAAAAAATCAAATGAGAATGGGTCCCACCATTTATAGCTCATCAGAAAGCAATCAATGGTTTTTTCACTTCTCATTCTTGCATTTCTTTTGCATTGAATCATTTCACAAGGTTATCTATTTTTCTACTTTTACCAAAACTGCATCATAATGTTCAAACTTGCATTCACACATGTGTGTACATACTACACTATATATCGAGAGAGACGTGTACTAGAGAGAGAGAGACATGTACTGTGATATAGGGTAGAACTTCATGCTATGTACGTACTTACAAAGAGTAACATGCGATACAGATATAGAAGGCTATCAAACTTGTTCCTTTTATACATACTTAATTAAGGACGCTAAAAAGTCCCGAACGTTCGGCATTTGCCCACGTTCGGGATTTATCATTTTCGTCCCAATACCATACAAAACTACGAGTACTCCTACCTACTAATGGGATCACCTGACGACACTAAATTATTCCTAATAGAAGCCACGACGCTTGTAGGAGCACTTGCGGCGCGCCACGAGTGGCCTGGTGCGCGGCCGTTTCCCAGCACGGCGACACACCGCGTCTTCCTTGGCCTCGCAACTCGCCGGGTGTTGATTAGTGGCTTGCCGGTGGGCGAGCGTTATCTCACCCGTCTGGTGATCTGGCGCCAACAGGTACTCCTTCTTGCTCAAAGCGTGCACCCGATCGACGTACCGCCAAGCGTAGATGAGGTGCATGGACACCGCTGCACTCAGGGCTTTGGTACGGGCACCCTCAGCCACCCACACGACCCTTGCACGAGCCTTCTGCCAAAGAGCCAATTGCCTGACTCTCTCAGAGGCGACATAGGAATGCCAGGCAGCATCCCTCGCGGCGCACTTCTCTTCCTCGTCCTTCTTCTCCGTCTCTCTTTTGGAGCGCTTCGCCGGAGGCAAAGCCTCCCACAAGGCGACCTCCTTTTCTTTCTAAAGCTCGTCCAAGCTGGGGGACTCGGGGGCCGGCGCGATGTCCTCCTCGTAGCGGGGCGCCGATACTTCCTCCGATGCGCGTGGGGGCGAGACTGGGAACTGATGACCCACAAGTATAGGGGATATATCATAGTCCTTTCGATAAGTAATAGTGTCGAACCCAACAAGGAGTAGAAGGAAATGACAAGCGGTTTTCAGCAAGGTATTTTTTGCAAGCACTGAAATTGTCGGTAACCGATAGTTTGATAGCAAGATAATTTGAAACGAGCAAATAATAGTAACTGTAACAAAAGTGCAGCAAGGTAGCCCAATCCTTTTTGTAGCAAAGGACAGGCTGGAACAATCTCTTATAATAAGTAAAGCGTTCTCGAGGACACATGGGAATTTCATCTAGTCACTTTCATCATGTTTGTTTTATTCACGTTCGTTACTTTGATAATTTGATATGTGGGTGGACCGGTGCTTGGGTGTTATTCTGATGGAAATATGCCCTAGAGGCAATAATAAAGTTGTTATTATTATATTTCCTTATTCATGATAAAGGTTTATTATTCATGCTAGAATTGTATTGACCAGAAACTTAAATACATGTGTGGATGCATAAACAAATACCGTGTCCCTAGTGAGCCTCTACTAGACTAGCTCGTTGATCAAAAGATGGTTAAGGTTTCCTAACCATAGACATGTGTTGTCATTTGATAACGGGATCACATCATTAGGAAAATGATGTGATGGACAAGACCCATCCGTTAGCTTAGCATATGATCGTTCAGTTTATTGCTACTGCTTTCTTAATGTCAAATACATATTCCTTCGACCATGAGATCATGCAACTCCTAGGTACCGGAGGAATACCTTGTTTGCTATCAAACATCACAACGTAACTGGGTGATCATAAATATGCTCTACAGGTATCTTCGAAGGTGTCTGCTGGGTTGGCATGGATCGAGACTGGGATTTGTCATTCCGTGTGACGGAGAGGTATCTCTGGGCCCTCTCAATAATAGAGCACCACAAGAAGCTTGCAAGCAAAGTGACTAAGGAGTTAGTTGCAGGATGATGTATTACAGAACGAGTAAAGAGACTTGCCAGTGACGAGATTGAACTAGGTATGGAGATACCGACGATCGAATCTCGGGCAAGTAACATACCGACAGACAAAGAGAACTACGTATATTGTCATAAAGGTTTGACCGATAAAGATCTTCATAGAATATGTAGGAACCAATATGGACATCAAGGTCCCGCTATTGGTTATTTACCGGAGAGTCATCTCGGTCATGTCTACATCATTCTCGAACCCGTAGGGTCCGCACGCTTAACGTTCGTTGACGATATAGTATTATATGAGTTATGTGAATTGGTGACCATATGTTGTTCGGAGTCCCGGATGAGATCACAGACATGACGAGGAGATCCGGAATGGTCCGGAGGCAAAGATTGATATATAGGACGATACTATTTGGTCACCGAAAAGGTTTCGGAATGCACCAAAGTTCTATCGGAGTGCCGGAAGGGGTTCCGAGAGGCCACCGGTACTTGGTGGGCCTCATGGGCCAAAGGAGGAAGGCACACCAGCCCACTAAGGGGCTGGGCACGCTCCACCTCCCCTGTCCACGTGCTAGGAAGGAAAGGGGGGGCAAGGCAGGGCAGCCGCCGGCCCCTTCCCTGCCATCTCCTCCACCCCTATACAAGGAAAGAGGGGAGGCGCCTAGGGCAGGAGGCCAGGGCTGGCCGCCGGCCCCTTGGGGGCGCCCTAGGGTTGCCTCCCCTCCCCCACCTATATATATGTGAGGAGGGAGAGGGGCAAGACACACCATGATCCCCAAGCCGTGTGCGGTGCCCCGTCTCCCTCTAGTTATAGTTCCTCCTCCGTCCATGTCCGTTGTGCTTGGCGAAGCCCTGCAGATAGTTTCACCATCACCGTCATCACGCCGTCGTGCCGCCGGAACTCATCTACTACTTCGCCTCTCTTGCTGGATCGAGAAGGCGAGGACATCATCGAGCTGAACGTGTGTTGAATGCGGAGGTGCCGTCCGTTCGGTACTTGATCGAAAGGATCGTGAAGGTGTACGACTACATCAACCACGTTGATAAACGCTTCCTCTTAACGGTCTACGAGGGTATGTATACACACTCTCCCCTCTCGTAGCTATGCATCTCCATGGATAGATCTTGCATGTGCGTAGATTTTTTTGTTTTCCATGCAACGTTCCCCAACAGTGGCATCATGAGCCAGGTCTATGCGTAGATGATATGCACGAGTAGAATGATACGCCTCAAACCTATCAATAATTTTTGCTTGTTCCATGCTATTATATTATCATTCTTGGATGTTTTACAATCATTTTATAGCAACTTTATATCATTTTCTGGGACTAACCTATTGACATAGTGCCCAGTGCCAGTTGCTGTTTTTTGCTTGTTTTTTACTTTGCAGAATATCAGTACCAAACGGAGTAGAAACACAACGAAACTTTTTGGAGATTTTTTTTGGACCAGAAGACACCTAATGGGTCAAAGAAGTACCAGAGGGGAGGCCGTGGTGGGCACAACCCACCATGGCGCTCCCAGGGGGGTTGTGCCCCCCACGGAGACCTCCCGCACCGCCTCTTCGCCCTATAAATTCCCAAATATTCCAGAAACCCTATGGGAGTCGACGAAACACAATTCCAGCCACCGCAAGTTCCAGAACGACGAGATCCAATCTAGACACCATCACGGAGGGGTTCATCATCCTCATTGGTGCCTCTCCGATGATGCGTGAGTAGTCCACCATAGACCTAAGGGTCCGTTCGCAGTAGCTAGATGGCTTCCTCTCTCTCTTTGCGGTGTATTTGTTGGGATCCGATGAACCTTGAGTTTATGATCAGATTTATATCCATGAATATTATTTGAGTCTTCTTTGATCTCTTATATGCATGATTATTTATAGCCTCGTATTTCTTCTTCGAATCTTTGGTTTAGTTAGGCCAACTAGATCAATTTTTCTTGCCATGGGAAGAGGTGCTTTGTGATGGGTTCAATCTTGCGGTGTTCTTTCCTAGTGATAGAAGGGGCAGCAAGACACACATGTATCATTGCTATTAAGGAGAATAAGATGGGGGCTATTCCTACATGAATAGATCTTGTCTACATCATGTCATCGTTCTTATTGCATTACTCCGTTTCTCCATGAACTTAATACACTAGATGAATGCTAGATAGCGGTCAATGTGTGGAGTAATAGTAGTAGATGTAGGTAGGAGTCGGTCTACTAATCTTGGACGTGATGCCTATATATTGATCATTGCCTTGGATATCGTCATAATTATTCGATCTTCTATCAATTGCCCAACAGTAATTTGTTTACCCACCGTGTGCTATTTCTCGGGAGAAGCCACTAGTGAAATCTACGGCCCCCGGGTCTATTCTTTATCATATTTGCTTTGAGATCTATTTTTATTTGCTTTTATTTTCATATCTATTATTCCAAAAACCCAAAAATACCTTGCTGCAACTTTTTATTACTTATTTTATTTCACATTTTATCGAGAGCTATTTATCCTATCTATCACAAATATTTTCCCGTTAACTTGCCAATTTCTGGCACCGTTACCTAGGACGGATTGACAACCCCTCTTACGCGTTGGGTTGCAAGTATTTGTTCTTTGTGTGCAGGTACCATTTACATAGTGTTGCTTGGTTCTCCTACTGGATTGATACCTTGGTTTCATAACTGAGGGAAATACCTACCGTAGTTGTACTGCATCATCCCTTCCTCTTTGGGGAAATACCGACGCAGCTTCAAGCGACATCAAAAGGAATTTCTGGCGCCGTTGCCGAGGAAACATCATCAACATCTATCAGGTTCCTAATCACAAATCTCATTTCCTTGCAATTTACATTATTTTCCATTTGCCTCTCGTTTTCATCTCCCCCACTTCACAAAAATTTGACGTTTTATTCGCCTTCTTTTTCTTTCACCATTTTCTCGTCAGATCTGTTTTTTGTTTGCAATCTTGTTTGCGTGGTCACGATGACTCAAGAAAATACCAAGTTGTGTGATTTTTCCAATACCAATAATAATGATTTTATTAGTACTCCAATTGCTCCTCCCGGCACTAGTGCGGAATCTTGTGATATTAATGCCGCTTTGTTGAATCTTGTTATGAAAGATCAATTTTCCGGTACTCCTAATGAGGATGCCGCGTCCCATCTAAACACATTTGTAGAATTGTGTGATATGCAAAAGAAAAAAGATGTGGACAATGATATTGTGAAGTTGAAATTATTTCCTTTCTCCTTGCGGGATCGTGCAAAAATTTGGTCTTCTTCTTTGCTTCGCAATTGTATCAATTCTTGGGATAAGTGCAAAGATGCTTTTATTACTAAGTATTTCCCCCCCGCGAAAATTATTTCCCTTAGAACTCAAATCATGAATTTTAAGCAAATTGAGCATGAACATGTTGCACAATCTTGGGAAAGAATGAAGTTGATGCTAATAAATTGTCCTACTCATGGTTTAAATCTTTGGATGATCATACAATTTTTTTATGCGGGATTGAATTTTGTTGCTAGAAATCTTTTAGATTCCACCGCGGGTGGTACTTTTATGAAAATTACTTTTGGTGAAGCTACTAAATTATTAGATAATATCATGGCAAATTATTCACAATGGCATATCGAAAGAGCACCTACGAGTAAAAAAGTTAATTTGGTTGAAGAAATAAATTCTTTGAGTGAAAAAGTTGATGCTCTTATGAAATTGGTTTCTAGTAAAAGTGCTCTTATTGATCTTAATGATGTTCCTTTGTCTACTTTGATTGAGCAAAATAGTGATCCCGTAGATGTGAATTTTGTCTCACGAAACAATTTTAATAACAATGCTTATAGGGTAATTTTAATCCTAGGCCTTTTCTTGGAAATTTCTCTAATAATTATGGTAATTTCTATGGTAATTCTTCTTACAATAATAATAGGAACCCCTCTGATCTTGAGAATAATATTAAAGAATTTATCAATGCTCAAAAAGGTTTCAATACTATGATAGAAGAAAAGTTGAATAAGATTGATGACATGTCTAGGAGCATTGATAAAATTTCTCATGATGTAGAAAATCTCAAGTTGAAAACTTTTGCACCCAAGGTTGATGAATCAATTAAAGCTTTATATGTTTCTATGGATGAAAGTAAGAAAAGAACCGCTATGCTTAGAGCTAAAAGAGAATTTTTAGAAAGAGCATTTTCTAGTGATTGCTTTCATAAAAATGATGAAGATCTTAAAGTGATTGGTGTTTTTCTATTGATTCCTTGTTTAGTAAGATTAAGATTGATGATAAAGGGACTGGAGAAGAGTCAACTTTAGGTAGAGGGCGTCCCGATAATTTGGAGGGTGAAAATCTTGATGAAAAAATTGATAAAAGTGGGTTTGGAGAGGTCAAAACTTTAACTAGTGATGTGCCCACCTTTTTGGATTACAAAGACTTTAATTATGATAATTGCTCTTTGATTGAATGTATTTTTTTGCAATCCATGATAAATTCACCCCATGCTTATGAACAAAATAAAGCTTTTACTAAACATATCGTAGATGCCATGCTGAAAGCTTTAGAAGAAAAAATGGAGTTAGAGATTTCAATTCCTAGAAAATTACATGATGAATGGGAACCTACCATCAAAGTAAAGATTAAAAATTATGAGTTCTTTGCTTTATGTGATTTGGGTGCTAGTGTTTCCACAATTCCGAAATCTTTATGTGATGTGCTTGGTCTTACCGATATTGAAGAATGTTCTCTTAAATTGCACTTGGCGGATTCTACTATTAAAAAGCCTTTGGGAAGAATAAATGATGTTCTTATTCTTGCAAATAGGAACTATGCGCCCATAGAGTTTATTGTTCTTGATATTGATTGCAATCCGTCTTGTCCAATTATACTTGATAGACTGTTTTTACGTACTATAGGTGCCGTGATTGATATGAAAGAAGGCAATATTAAATTTCAATTTCCACTATGAAAGGGTATGGAACACTTTCCTAGAACAAGAATTAGGCCACCATATGAATCAATCATGAGGGCAACCTATGGATCAAAAACTAAAGATGACAATACTTGAATCTATGAATTATGCCTAGCTAGGGGTGTAAAACGATTGCGCTCGTTGGGAGGCAACCCAATGAATAAATTTTATTTTTGCCTTTTTCTTTCTGTTCTTGCATTTTTGCACAATTATGGTACTGTTATGATTGTGTTTTCATGTTTTAATTAGTGTTTGTGCCAAGCAAAGCCTTTGGGATCATGTTGGGTGATAGTTGATTTGATCTTGTTGAAAAACAGAAACTTTTATGTCCAGTAGTGGAATTTTGTAAAATCACAGAAGCGACGAAAAATTCTAGATTTTTTACACAAGATTTATATACAAATTTCTTACGTTTTCCTATTTTTTAAGAATATTTGGAGTTAGAGAAGTATGGTTAGAGTACAGATTACTACAGACTTTTCTGTTTTTGACAGATTCTGTTTTTGTTGCATTGTGTGCTTATTTTGATGAATCTATGGACTGTATTGGGGGGGGGGGGGGTATAAGCCATAGTAAATTTGGAATAAAGTAGGTATAATTCAATAATAAAATATTAATGGGTTTGAAATAGTACTTAAAGTAGTGATTTGCTTTATTATACTAACGGATCTCACGATGGTTTTGTTAAATTTTGTGTGATTGAAGTTTTCAAGTTTTGGGTGAGATCATGATGGATGAAGGAATAAGGAGTGAAAAGAGCCTAAGATTGGGGATGCCCCATTGCACCCCAAGATAATATTCAAGGAGAACCAAGCAACTAAGCTTGGGGATGCCCGGGAAGGCATCCCCTCTTTCTTCTAATGACCATCAGTATTTTACTTGGAGCTATATTTTTATTCGTCACATATCATGAGTTTTGCTTGGAGCGTGTTGTATTATATGAGTCTTTGCTTGTTTTGCTTATTATTTTGTTAAAAGTATCCTTGCTGGACACACCTATTTGAGATAGCCAAAATTATGCTATGATTTATTATAATTGCTCTTTATGCTTCACTTAAATTTTTAGAGCTATAAAATTGCTCTAGTGCTTCACTTATATCTTTTTGAGCACGGTGTGCTTTAATATTTTTGAAGAAATACTCTCATGCTTTACTTAGATTAATTTGAGAGTTAGTAAATTTTTTTTGAAGAAATTCTCTCATGCTTCACTTATATTATTTTGAGAGATGAAAATTTTTATGCTCATGTTCTTCACTTAAATTTATTTGAGCTTGTCGAAAACAATTGCAATATATGAAACTAGTCCCAAAGTGATAGATATTCAAGAGGGATATAATAAAAACTTTCATGAAGATCATTGGACAAAATAAACTTGATTCTTTGTCATAGTTTTGAGATATGATGATAGTGATATGTGAGTCATGTTGATGAGTAATTATGCTTTAGTAAGAATATTGGTGTTAAGGTTTGTGATTCCCTATGCAAGCATGAAAGTCAATAGTTATGCAATGAAATTACATCCTACTTATGGTGCATTATTCTGTGTTAGTTATGCTTAATGCTCGTGTATGAGATTTTTCATTTCTTGGTTGGTTGCTTCTCAATCTTTTTGCTAGCCTCCACTTGTACTAAGTAGAAATATTACTTGTGCATCCAAAATCTTTAAACCAAGTTTTGCCATATGAGTCCATCATACCTACCTATATGCGGTATTCCCGTGCCGTTCTAAGCAAATTTCTATGTCCCATCTCTAATTTTCAAAATGAATTTCCTATTTGTGTGCCCATACCGCTCATGAAGCGGCAGGGGGTGGCCAATATTTTCCATGCTAGATGTGTTATTCTCAAGATGAGTGTTCATTCACTTGTCATTGCACGAGAGTACGGCGGTAATAGGGATTTTCAGTCCCGAAATGAAAAATATATTTTATGTTGTCAAATAATAAATTCCTTGGAAAGTATTGGTATGGAAGGCACCCGTGGATACGGCTAGCCATGGATTGTGAAAGAATGGTGGAAAAAGGAATAAACTTTATTTTCTGTTTGGGAACCGCCTATGATATATCTAGCATGGAAAGTGTTGGGAATTACTCGGTCGTTTTCATTGACGGGAAAAGTATGCCTCTCAAAATTTTTTATCTCTCAATTTTAGCTTTGAGCTCTGGCACCTCTACAAATCCCTACTTCCTTCTGCAAAGGGCCTATGTATTTACTTTATGCAATTTTTATTTTTATTTTGAGTCTCCATCTTCTCATATAAAGCACCAACTAAGGGGCACTATCATCATACTTGAGCATTGGATGTAGCTAATATGCGAGTATGTTTTATGAATGGATCAATGATTGAGCATGTTGGGCTAGGGATAACTTTCTTGAGTGTTGATATTTTGAAAGACATGGTTGCTTGTTGATATGCTTGAGTATTGAAATCTTCATGTCAAAACTAGACTATTGCTTTGAACCATATAAAAGTCCAAATGTCCATGCTACAAAAGAAAAAGAATATGTGATGAACATGTTAGGCAGCATTCCACATCAAAAATTCTGTTTTTATCATTTACCTACTCGAGGACGAGTAGGAATTAAGCTTGGGGATGCTGATACGTCTCCAACGTATCTATAATTTTTTCTTGTTCCATGTTGTTATATTATCATTCTTGGATGTTTTACAATCATTTTATAGCAATTTTATATCATTTTTTGGGACTAACCTATTGACATAGTGCCCAGTGCCAATTGCTGTTTTTTGCTTGTTTTTAACTTCGCAGAATGATACGTCTATGTCGTATCTACTTTTCCTAAGGCTTTTGCTCTTGTTTTGGGCTCTAATTTGCATGAAACTAACCCGGACTAACGCTGTTTTCAGCAGAACTACCATGGTGTTGTTTTTGTGCAGAAATAAAAGTTCTCGAAATGGAAAAAAACTTTTTGGAGAATTTTTATACAATAAAGAAAAATACTGGAGCCAAGAACCACCGGAGGGGGGGGGGGGTCCCTAGGGGAGCACAACCCACCAGGGCGCGCCCCCCCTCCAAGCGCGCCCAGGTGGGTTGTGCCCACCTGGTGGCCCCGCAGACCCTATCTCCGACGCTATAAAATCCTATTTTCGAAGAAAAAAATAAGGAAGGAAGAATTATCATGTTTCACGAGACGGAGCCGCCGCCGCTGCCTCCTATTCTTCATTGTGAGGCCAGATCTGGAGTCCGTTTGGGGCTCCGGAGAGGGCAATCTTCGATCTTCATCATCACCAACCCTCCTTCATCGCCAATTCCATGATGCTCCTCACCAAGAGTGAGTAATTCCTTCGTAGGCTCGCTGCTCGGTGAGGAGTCGGATGAGATTCATCATGTAATCGAGTTAGTTTTGTTAGGGCTTGATCCCTAGTATCCACTATGTTTTGAGACTGATGTTGCTATGACTTTGCCATGCTTAATGCTTGTCACTTTGGGCTCGGGTGCCATGATTTCAGATCTGAACCGTTTATGTTTTTGCCATTATATCTATGTTTTAGATCCGATCTTGCAAGTTATAGTCACCTATTACGTGTTATATCCGTAAACCCCGTAGTGACAATATTCGGGATACTTTCCGGTGATGACCGTAGTTTGAGGAGTTCATGTATTCACTATGTGTTAATGCTTTGTTCCGGTTCTCTATTAAAAGGAGGCCTTAATATCCCTTAGTTTCCTTATGGACCCCGCTGCCACGGAAGGGTAGGACAAAAGATGTCATGCAAGTTCTTTCCATAAGCACGTATGACTATTTACAGAATACATGCCTACATTATATTTATGAACTGAAGCTAGTTTTGTATCGCCCTAGGTTATGACTGTTATATGATGAATATCATCCAACGAATTCACCGATCCAATGCCTACGAATTTTCCACATATTGTTCTTGCTAAGTTACTATTGCTATTGCCACTGTTACACTTGCTACAAAATCATTGCTATCACTGTTACCATTACTGCTACTGTTACCATTGCTATCAAAACTATCATATTACTGTGCTACTAATTACCTTGCTGCAGATAATTAATCTCCAGGTGTGGTTGAATTGACAACTCAACTGCTAATACCTTCAAATATTCTTTGACTCCCCTTGTGTCGAATCTATAAATTTGGGTTGAATACTCTACCCTCGAAAGCTGTTGCGATCCCTATACTTGTGGGTTATCAAGACCTTTTTCTGGCGCCGTTGCCGAGGAGCATAGCTATATTTGTTGAGTCACTTGGGATTATTATCTATTTATCACTATGAAGAATCTGAAGGATACTAAAACCAAGATTTTTCCCTCTAAGACGAGGGGAGGTAAGGAACTGCCATCTAGCTCTGCACTTGATTCACCTTCTATTTTGAGTAAGCTTGCGACACCATCACATGCTATTAATCCTATTATGTCACAAGTAATTGATGATGCTACTTCTACTATCAATGATACTCATGATGATTTTAGTACCTTGCTTGATGATAATGTGCCACTAGGTGAATTTCTTGATGAACAAATTGCTAGAGCTAAAGATATTGAGAATGTTGAAACTGATGAAAACTTTGAAACCGATGAAGTACTTGAAACTAAAAATCTTGAAACACCTATTAGGCCTAGCTCTCCTAGATATGAATTTCCTAGGATACCTGAAGTTATGTTATGGATGAGGAGACAGCTAAAGACTTTCTTGCTTGCAATGATAGAGATGATCTTAAGAAATTATTATGCAAACTGAAAGAAAAATCTTTGAATGCTAGAATGAAATGTGATCCTAAGTTTGCTACTTCACCTATCTTTGTTGATGATAAGGATTATGAATTCTCTGTTGACCCAGAGTTAATTACTTTGGTTGAATCTGATCCTTTCCATGGTTATGAAACTGAAACTGTTGTGGCACATCTTACTAAGTTAAATGATATAGCTACCCTTTTTGCTCATGATGAGAAAATCCGTTACTACTATATTTTGAAACTATTTCTGTTCTCATTAAAGGGTGATTGTCGTGGGAAACCATGGCCACCTATGGGGCCATCAGCCCCTTTTGGTTTGGCGGGGGGATGGACACGTTGCACAAAGAGCGGAGAAGCGTCGCGCAGCACGGCAGAGATCACACGGGCAGTTTTACCCAGGTTCGGGCCGCCGCGAGGCGTAAAACCCTACTCCTGCTTTGGTGGATTGATGGTGGATAATGGTGGTGGAACGTAGTACACTCGCCCGGCAAGGTCGCTCTGGGGGCGAGAATGGCTACGCGCGTATGGATATGCGAGGATCCAACCCTTTCTACGGTCGCCATGGGCCTCCTTTTATAGATAAAGGGGTCACCACAGTGGCAAATCAGTCTTTGTGTACTGATTAGATAGCTAACAGTGCTATCATATCTAACTCTGCAGGCTGACAGAGCGCATTAAATGCGCCGCTCTGTGTCACATCACAGCTCGCCCGGCAAGCCCTACCGGGCTGTTTTGCTAGCTTCGCGCCTGCTTGCTTGACACGTCCCAGGACGGGTGTCATATGGTGGTGTTTGCTGTAGGAAGTGGCTGCCATGTGGCAGAAAGCAGCCACTTAGTCACCTTGAAGCTTGACACCACTTCGATTACTGACTTGCGTCGCTTGTGAGGTGGAGCGGTGGAGTGGCTTGCCTCCGCCAGCCCCGGCAGGCCTACCGGGACGATCTGGGAGCTTGCTTCCGGGGCAAAACCCTAACCTTGCTAGGCTCGCCTGCCCGGCAAGGTAGGCCCTTCCCTTAACGATGCCTCGTTCCTCTGGTGTCGGAGGGATTGACCATAGGTAGCCTCATCCACTCCCCTTAGTGTTTCAAGACATCGGGGCTAGCAAAGCCCCTCGCACCTTCCAGACGCGCAGCCGGCTCCTTGGGCCGGCTGGGCCCAAGCGGTCGGCTCCTAGAAGGCGGCGCTCTCCTGGAAGGCGGCTTCAGGGGAGGCCGGCCCCTAGCAGACGGCCCATCCTCCCCTCGGAGTCTGCACTCAACCACTACGACAAGACAGAGCGTGGCTACAGGGCCACCTGCTCCCCCCAAATCCCGGAGGAGCCTGGCCACAGTGCGGGCTGACCGAGCGGACACCCCCTGCCAAGCGCAGGACTGTAGCCATGCGACTCGTGGAGTGGCCCTTGTCAGCCATGGTCATGCTACTGCAAAAGGCAATCAGTACGGCCCGCAGGCGGCGGGCCCTACCTGTCCGTGAGCCACCAGAAGACGGCGCTCCCCTAGAAGATGGTGTTGAGGGGCGGGCCGGCCTCCAGCAGGCGGCCCATCCCTTTCCCATCACGACGAGACCGAGCACGGCTACAGTGTGCACAGGCCAGGTGGCCTTCCCCCTTCCCTCGGAGTCTGCACTCACCTGCTCCGACGGGATGGAGCATGGCTACAGCGTGCGCTGACCAAGCGGCCAGCAACCCGTCAGACGATGAGACTGTAGCCATACGACTCCTGACGCAGCTTTCATCATCAAGTACAAGACTACAGAAAAGAGCAGGCAGCATGGCCCGCAGGCGGCGGGCCCTACCTATCATCCAGACTCTCGACAGTCGATGGGGCCCACCAGGTGGCGGGCCCCAGCAGCCAGCGGAGAACCCGGTGACCATAGACACTAACGTCCGGGTCCTACACCCGGCCGTATTACCATTGTACCCCTGGGGGGTAGGCCTATATAAACCCCCCAAGCTCACCCATGCAAAGGGTTCAGCACACACACCCCTCACACACACCACAGCTAGGAGAAGCAAGAGAGCTAGCCTTGCCCTTCTTCTTCCTCTAGCAATACAGCTCAAGGAGCACGATTGTAGCCACCCTTTGATCATAGCATCATGCGGAGACCTCGCAGAGCAGGACTAGGGGTGTTATCTCCACGGAGAGCCCCGAACCTGGGTAAGACTCGTGTGCATTCAAGCTCTCGCCCATTCCCGCTTCCAGGGCCCGACGACTTCCTTCTGTCCCCATCCATGATAAGCCACCCCCTGGCATCTGTTGCGAGATTACCCCGACAGTTGGCGCCCACCGTGGGGCTGTGCGCAGCGTCGGCCGGAGGCATGTTCTAGACGGGAACCCTCTTCCTCTCCGGTGAGCACATTGCGTCTGGCCTGATCAGCCAGCGTGGCACGCCCGTTGGCGCATGCACCAGCGCATCGCCTGATGTGGGAGCAGCCTGCCCCGCGAGCTGCCTCGCCGACCTCCTCGGCAAGGTCAGCCTCTCCGACGAGCCCGCCTTTGGCACGGGAGCGGCCTGCCCCACGAGCGGCCTCGTCGAGCTCTTCGACAAGCTCGGCATCTCCAACGATCTTGCCTCCGACGCGGAGTCCGTCGGCTCAGTCGACCCCTTCATCGAGCCCGTCGATATGCTCATCGACTTTGATGCGGCCTCCACCGATGCCTTCCCCGGCGACGTGGTGGTCGTTGACGATCCTCTCCCGCCTGTCACCAGCAACACCGACGCCGGCACCATCGCGGAGGTGCTGGTCACTGGCCACAACGGTGATTCCGCCGGGGCTGCCCAGGACCTGCTGCGAGTGGCCATGCAGGGCCTGACCACCCCCATTGCTGCTAACGCCGATGGGGCGACACTGGAGGCGTCCGTATCATGCTCCTTGACAGCGCCAACAAGATGGCGGCCATGAGACGCCGCGCTGAGGCTTGCCAGCGCGAGATCGACCGCATCGCCGGCGGCACGCCGGCTGCTGGCGAGCCTAGCCGAGCCGGCACCGTTCGGCAATGCGGCGCGGCCATAGCCAGCATGCTGGGAGTCGGACACCTGGTCTACACCACCCCAATGGAGAACCTGCGCGCTGCCCAGGCAGCAGCAGATGAGTTGGATAACCTGGAGGGCGGCGAGCGGCGCAGCCAGATGGCGCGCCTCCAGGAGCTCCTCGACGCTGCGACCAAGCAGCAAGACGCGTACCACCGCAAGATGGCAGCCGGCAAGCAAGCCGAAAACCACCCCTCCCGCCGTGAGCATGGTGCGCGGTCCCCAACAGGTGGTGACCGCGGTCAGCAAGACCCGGAGCCGGCTGCTAGCCGCAGCCGGCGCACTCGCCTTACGGTTGTGCGCAGCCAGCACGACCATCCATGAGTAGAGCACCGGCGGGATGAGCGTCCGCCACCCCCTCGCAGGGAGAGGCCGGCCTCTCCGCCGCCTGTGGATCATCCGACTCTCGGAGGCCGGCTGGGCCCCCATGAAGGAGTCGGAGAGAACGACGCGTGCCACCGGATCGAGCGGCTCGCTCGGTCCCTGGCCGTAGAAGAGGAAGACACGATCGACCCGGCCTGCTTCGGTCCCCGCATCCGTGACGAGCCCTTCCCAAAGGGTTCTCGCTCCCTCGAGACACTCCCAAGTAGGGGTGGAAACGGATCGGATGCGGATCGGATAGTGCTCTTACCACTTCCGTTTTCATATTTTCAAAATGAATACGAATGCGAATACGGATGTTATCGGATACGGATGCGGCTCGGATGTTATTCGAATATGGATACGTATCGGATGTTTTCTTGATTCGGAACAGATACGAATAATAGCGACATATTGCTTAAGTATATCAGTCAATAGCTATGTGACATGAAACAATCAGCTTGTGACATACAATAAGTCAATGATAAATAGTTTTATGAATAAATACTATTGTAATGCATAATAATTTCTAAGTTTAATCATACAAAGAGTAAAATTTGACTAGTTATTTGGCTTTTATGTTGGATAATTGGAATATTGGGGCAACAATTTTGAAAATTTCCTCCCATAATCTTATTCGGATACGGATATATCCACTTCCATATCCATATTTGTGTCAAAATCTCATGCCATATTTTATTTTCTATTTGTTAAATAAATTCGGATACGGATAATTTTCATTTTCATTTTGGTTCGGATGCGGATGTTTCGGATACGAATAGGCATTTTCTCGAATACGAATATCGGATATTTTGGATTATCCGCTACCAATTTCCACCCCTACTCCCAAGTACACCGGCTCCGTGAAGCCGGAGGACTGGCTGACCGACTACTCGACGTCAGTCAGCATAGCAAACGGCAACAAGCACGTTGCCATGAAGTACGTTCTGCTCATGCTCCAGAGCACGGCCCGGACATGGCTGAACAGCCTCAAGCCCTGCAGCGTCAATAGCTGGCTGGACTTCACCGATGTCTTCATCCGCAACTTCACCAGCACCTACAAGCGGCCCCCTAAGCCTCGCCAGCTCTCCATGTGCGTTCAGGGGCCGATCGAGTCCACCCGCGATTACCTGACGCGCTGGGCCGAGCTGCGCAACTCCTGCGAAGGGGTGCACGAGGTACAAGCCATCGAGTACTTCACCGCCGGATGCAGAGAAGGCACTCTGCTCAAGCACAAGCTCCTGTGCGACGAGCCGACTACATTGGACGAGCTCTTGGTCGTGGCGGACAAGTACGCCATGGCCGACTCCTCCATGAAGTCGGAGATCCGGGTCGACGCGTCCGGGAAAGTAATCCAGCCGGCCCCTCAAGCTCCGGCTGTTGACACCAACTGGCGCCAACAGTCGAACGACAACAATCGCAAGGCCCAGCAGCCGACTTCCAACAGCCGGCAAGTGGCAATCGTCGAAGACCAGTAGCCGGACGGGCAACCCGGCCCCAAGCGTCAGAAGGGCGGCAAGGGTGCTTGGCTGCCCGCCCTCTCCTTCGAGCAAGCCCTCGATGCTCCGTGCAAATTCCACAGCGGTGCGAAGCCGTCGAACCACACCACTCGGAAGTGCAGCTGGCTCGCCAGAATTGCCAAGGGCGAGGGCCTGCCGCCTCCACCAGCCGGCCAGGCGGCTCCGCCTCCTCAGCTGCTGGCGCCCCGCCCAGTCGGCATGCTCCACGACAAGTTCCCCGACACCAACGCCACCTACGTCGTCTTCACCAGCCAAGTCGACGACAAGCACAGTCAGTGGCAGCAACACCGCGAGGTGAACGCTGTCGCCTCAGAGGTCCCCCAGTTCTTGCATTGGTCCGAGAGGCCCATCAGCTGGAGCTGTGATAACCACCCGGCCATGATGCCCTCGCCGGGTGCCTATGCAATGGTGCTGGACTCCACCTTCTCAACGGAGAGGCGGGCCTGCCGCTTCTCCCGGATCCTGATAGACGGCGGCAGCAGCAGCAGCATCAACATCCTCTACCACGACACCATGGAGAAGCTGGGCATCAAGGAAAAGCAGCTCCTGCCCAGCCGAACCGTGTTCCATGGCATAGTCCCTGGGCTTTCCTGCTCCCCAATCGGCAAGATCAAGATTGATGTCCTGTTCGGCGACAAGACCCATTTCCGCCGTGAGCCAATCTGGTTTGAGGTGGTTGACTTGGACAGCCCCTACCACGCACTCTTGGGCCGGCCTGCACTGGCAAAATTCATGGCGGTGCCGCATTACGCCTACCTGAAGATGAAGATGCCGGGTCCCAAGGGCATCATCACCATTGCTGGCGACTACCAGAAGTCGCTCACGTGTGCTGCCGCCAGCAGCCGGCTGGCCGAGTCCCTCGTCATCGCCGAAGAGAAGTGCCTCCTTGACCAGGCGGTGGCCATGGCCAGCGAGCAGCCGACCATACCATCCGACCCCAAGGATGCGGAGGCCTAGGGCTCCTTCCAGCCGGCCAAGGAAACCAAGAAGATCGCCTTGGACCCGGCGCACCCGGAGAGATTTGCTGTCGTGGGGTCTCACCTCGACAGCAAATAGGAAAGCGAGCTTGTCGATTTCCTCCGTGAGAATCGGGACATCTTCGCATGGTCTCCCAAGGACATGCCGGGTGTTCTGACGGATTTTGTCAAGCACAAGCTACACGTGAGATTGGATGCAAAACCGGTCAAGCAACCCCTCTGCTGCCTATCAGAGGAGAAGAGAAGGATCATTGGTGAAGAAATCGCCCGGCTTCTGGCAACCGGCTTCATCATGGAAGTGTTCTACCCGGACTGGCTTGCCAACCCAGTCCTCGTTTTGAAGAAAAACAACAAGTGGCGCATGTGTATCGACTACACTAGCCTCAACAAAGCCTGCGCCAAGGACCCTTTTGCCTTGCCTCGGATAGATCAAGTGATCGACTCCACGGCCGGCTGCGAGCTGCTGTCCTTCTTGGACGCCTACTCCGGCTACCACCACATCAAGCTGGACCTGGCCGACCAATTGAAGACCGCCTTCATCACCCCTTTCGGTGCCTTCTGCTACATCACCATGACGTTTGGCCTGAGGAATGCTGGCACCACCTTTCAGCGCTGCATGCAGAAGTGCCTCCTGAAGCAACTCGGCAGGAACGCCCACATCTATGTGGACGACATCATGGTGAAGACGGAGAAGCGCGGCACTCTTTTGGAGGATCTCAAGGAGACTTTCGCCAACCTGCGCCGCTTCCAGATCAAGCTCAACCCGGAGAAGTGTGTCTTCAGAGTACCAGCCGGCCAGCCCCTTGGTTTCCTTGTTTCTGAGCGGGGGGTCGAATGCAACCCCGTGAAGATCAAGGACATCGAGCGGATGTAGAAGCCGACCCGGCTGCGGGATGTCCAGAAGTTCACCGGATGCTTGGCATCACTCAGCCAGTTCATCTGTCGGCTGGGCAAGAAGGCCCTCCCACTGTACCAGCTGATGAAGAAGACCACCTACTTTGAGTGGACCGACCAGGCGGACGAGGCCTTCCTCCAACTCAAGCGCATGATGTCCACGCCGCCTGTTCTGGCCGCTCCGGCTGCTAAAGAGCCCATGTTCCTCTACATCACCGCTACCAGCCGGATTGTCAACACCGTGATCATTGTCGAGCGCCCAGAAGACGGCAAAAGAAAAAGCCAAATAGAGAAAAGGCAAAACCGAGCTAGAACCCAGCAAAAGACAGTAGCATGTGGGAAAAAAATTATTTACATTGCAAAGACCCAAGGCCAGCATTCATAAGAGTTTAACACACCCCCAGTGGGTGGAACTGCGCATGATTAACTTGTTCTTCAAAGTACAAGACAGAGAATTCAAAAGATAAAGACCGCCTAGGCCGAAGGCGCCGTGGGCTGCTCGGATGGGTCGGCGGTGGCTGAGGCACCGGCTGGTGGGGCTTCTGGATGACGGACCTTGGCCTGGTCGATGTCGGCGGCGGCCGACGTAGTCTCCCGCAGCTCGCTGACTGAGGCCGGGTTGGGCTGAGTCCGGCTGGTCGCTCCACCGTCTGGTATGACGTCATCGCCTTCCTCGCCTTCGCTCTCCCCCGTGCCCTCGTTGCTGGAGGCAATCTCCTCCGCCGAGTCCTCCCCGTCGTTCGGGTTCAACCCGAACCAAGAGGGCGGCACCTCAGTGCTGTCTTCCGCCGCTCCGGGACGAAGATGCCGACGTCGGCGTAGTCGGCAAGGGTGGCCGTGTGCTTGATGATCTCCTCGTGCGCTGCCTCCAACTCCGGCCCAGCCTCCCAGCGGAACGTGGCCAGCTGGTCCAAGTTTATGCCAGGGTACCATGCCTTGACGTACTCCAGCGTCACCCTGGCGCCTGCCCACGCTGCGGCACCCTTCCAGGCCTCAAGCTGCTCGCCCGCCACCTCCAACCAGTCGGCGGTCCGACTGGGAGTCCGGGGCACCTGCGCACCCGGCCAGAGCCCCTCCAGGACATGCGACCCGGCGCGCTGAAGTCGGCGGAGCAGGCGGCGCGCTGGATCTAGGCGCATCCGGACGACCAAGAGCTGCTCGCCCAGATTCAGGGGCTGGGTCGGTAGAATGTCCGCGCCCAACCTCCTCCACTGATCACGCCACGCCTCGATTGCCTGGCAGATGGCAACGGAGCGACCGGGGAGATACTCTGTTCAAAAAAGAAGACTAAAGATTTAGAAGTCGGCCTCCCGCGGCGGCCGGCGACTAAGCCATGAAGGAAGAAAGGATCTACCTTCGAGCATATCCTCGACCACCTCGTAGCCGTCCGACAACAGCTTCTCCTTCTCAGCCCAGTCCGAGCGCTCAACCTCGAACTCGGCCTTAAGGAGCGCCTCTCCGTCCTTTAGCGCTCTCGCCTGGTCCGCCAGTTCCTTCTTGAGCCAGTCGCGCTCCGCGACCGCTTGGCTGCGTTCCAGCTCCTTGGCCTGGAGTTGGCTCTCAAGATCGCACACACGCGCCCTCAGATGGGCGGCAGCCTCTGCAAAAACCAGAAAGAATTGTCAGCATCGACAAAAAGAAGTCACCGAGAAGATCCGGCCCGACTGCTCAGCAGTCGGCCCGAATCTCGGGGGCTACACCCAGCGGGTGCGCTTGCGCGCCCCCACTAGAAGACGGCCTACGTACCGCGGCTCTTGTTCAACTCAGAAGTCCGGTTGGCAAGTAGCTGGTTCTGGGAGTTGTAGGCAGCCGCACGTAGATTGTGATAGTCCTGCAGCAAGAGTAACACTTCAACATTCAGAAACTCACCTTGAAGTTCCAACCCGCCTGCTCAGTAGCCGGCTTGGAACTCGGGGGCTACACCCAGTGGGTGCGCTGGCGCGCCCCCACTGAAGACCGCAAAAGCAAAAAAGATAACTCAAGTGCATACCCGGATGGTTGTCTGCATCGCCACCATCTCGTTCCTCGCTTGTAGGAGGGTGGCGCTGTGGGCTTTGAACATGTCGAGGACATCCTGCACCGCAACATTCAGGGCGGCCGGGCCGGCTCCCTGCGTCCAGCCGGGCCAGAGCGGAGCTCGTGGCCTCGGTGTCGGCCACCTGCGAGCTCGCGGCCTCGGCAACTGCCGGCCTCGGCGCAGAATTCGCCCGCGCTGGGCGCCTGCGCACAGAAGCGCGGGTCACCATGGCCTGGTTCGCCACCAGCTCGGTGCTGGATGGCGGCACCTCCGGCCCCTCAGGCTGGCCACCACCCCGCCTGCCACCATCCGGCGCGCGTGGCGCCCCTTCTACCTCCGGGACGATGGGGTCGGTCCCCTCCCGCTCCGGGGCTGCCTGGCCAGCTCCAGCTGATCCAGTCGACGCCCGGTCTTCCACCACCGGCGGCTCCGGCTGCTGCAAGTCAGTTGACCCTAGAACCGCGCTACGGGCCGGGTCCCCCGCAGCCATGGCGTCGGCCTCTGCCTGCGCCTTGGTCGCCGCATCCGCCTGCGCCTTGGCTGCTGCATCGGCCTCCGCCTGCGCCGCGGTTGCGGCCTCGGCCTCCGCCTGAGCCGCGGCCTCCCGCTCCTCATGTGCCTCCCGCGCGTTCTTCTCCGTCGCCTCCCGGAGGGCGGCGGCTGGGTCCACACGGCGGGTCTCCTCAGAGCCACCCACTGGTCCGATCACCAAGGCGGATGGAGCCCGCGATATGGAAAGGGGAGCCCTGCGCGGCAAGGCAGGCAAAGATAAGAAGTTTGTAAGGAAAAAGCAAGCGCAAATCAGAAACTCGCAGGAGAGAAACAACTAAGAAAAAAGTAGTCGAAGCACTCACCCAGACACCATGGGGCGGTCCTTCGGGGCCCTCCAGATGGTGGCCACCTTCGCGGCCTCTTGCCGCTTGGTCGCGGCGGTCGTCGACTTGGTTTTCTTGGATGGCCGGCTGCCGAACATCCTAGCATCGGCGCAGCGCTTAGACCCGCCGAGTGCTCCAGTCGGCGCCCCGCCTGTCGGCCGCACCGTCGAGGAGCTGGCACCCATCCTGTCGGCACCTTCAGGGTGGCGTCGCCCGTCGCCGTCCTCGTCGTCATCCGGCTAGTCCCGGACGTCGCCCCCTGCGCCACCTCCTGCGGCTCTGCCTGCTCCGGCGCCGCCCCCCGGTGGCGTCGTCCTCCTCCAACGCGGCCACCCCCAGCTCGGGGTTGCCCACGTCGCTCGTCTCCCGGTCCGCCATACACCGGTGGCCAGGAGCAGGCGCGCCGCCTCCTCCTTGGCCGACGAAGCGCTGCGCCGCATCCGATGGTCAGGGTGGATAAAGAGCACGACACGAACGAAGAAAGGAGACCATATACTAACCGCAGGCGGTGGGTTGGCGCGGCTGTACGGCGGCTTGCCGAAGCTCCAGTCGGTCTCGCTCAACTGGCTATTGGAGAAGTAGTTCACGAGCCAGACCACCTCAACAGTCGGCATCTCCTTCGTCGACATCCGGCAAGGGTCCCGGCGGCCGCTCATGTCGCAGATTGGATGCGGCCGAAGTTGGAGGGGCGAAACCCGGCAGTAGACGAAGGCGGCTAGCAGGTCCGCCGGTTGGAGACCCTCCAAGTCCGTCATCTGCTGAAGACGGTCGAGGGCATTGGTGATGGCGGCCGGCTGTGGCCTGCCGGGTTGCTGGCCCCAGTTGCTCCGTGGCTCAGGCGGCGGGCCGGCTGCGTAAGCCGGCAGGTTGATGTAGTCGTACGTCGGGTGAAAATTGCGGACGTAGAAGTACGACTTCTGCCACAACTTCGCCGACTCATGCAAGACGACGGGGGGAAACGAGGTCCCGGAGCCGGTGCACCGCACGGCAACGCAAGCGCCGCACTGGGCCGGCTCGCCCTTGGCCGCGGTGCCGAGCTTGAGGTAGAAGAACTTGCCCCACAAATCGAGTGTGGGCAAGACGCCGAGATAGCCTTCGCAGAAGGTGATGAAGGCTGAGAGGAGCACCACGGTGTTGGGCGTGAGGTGGTGAGGCTGCAGGTGGTAATAGTCGAGGAACTCGCGAAAGAAGCTACTCGCCGGCAAGCCGAAGCCGCGGAGGAAGTGGCTGCGGAACACGACGTACTCGCCGGCTTGCGGCGCCGGCGAGATCTCCCGCTCGTCCCGAAGGCGCACCCCCATGTGTGCCTCCCTGGGCATCCACTGCATCAGGCGGAGGAACTCAACGTGCCCATCGAGGACGTTCGAGCCATCCCACTCGCCTCGCGCCATGGTTCGTGGCAACTTGGTGGCGGCGCGGTGAGGTCAGGTAGCGGCGAGTCTGTGGCGGCGCGGCAAGGACTAAGTGATGGCGAGCTGCGGTGGCGCCTCAGAAACGGGTGGCGCAGCGGCAGCGCAGCGGCAACAAGAGCAGAGGAGAGGTAGGAGAAGAAGAAGAGAGGAGGGGGGCGCGTGCGTTCGGCCGCACCCCTGCCGCCTACTTATACAGCGGCGGTGGCGGAGCCGAGGCGACGCATCGTGGGGGCGTGGGGATTAACTGCGCCCACGCCCCGCACGTCCCCACATATTCCGCGCCATAAAGGTGCGCGATCATTGCGCTTGGGAAGGGTAACCGCCCACCTCGGCCGCAGCGGATCCGCGCGTGTGTCGAGGCCCTGTAGTGGTGGGCCCAGGCTTGCGGCGATGTCCCGTCATGCGCGTGGGCTGGCAGGCCGGCCAGGCCTGCTGGCGCCATGTGGCAAGCGAGCAACAGGCGGCAGGCACGCCACCCGGCGCCGCCACGACGACTCAAATTCGTCAGGTGGCCGGCCCAGCCTCGGCCGGTTCCTATCAGACGGCTTCTACCAGTCGGACGAAGCAAGGGCGTAGGATCTCTCAGAGGAGGAAACTGCTGAGGCACCCCGGCTTGAGCCGCGGCGCCTCACCAGCTTCGGGGACTACTGTTGGAGGGATTGACCACGGGTAGCCTCATCCACTCCCCTTAGCATTTCAAGACATCGGGGCTAGCAAAGCCCCTCGCACCTTCCAGACGTGCAGCCGGCTCCTTGGGCCGGCTGGGCCCAAGCGGCCGGCTCCTAGAAGGTGGCGCTCTCCTGGAAGGCGGCTTCAGGGGAGGCCGGCCCCTAGCAGACGGCCCATCCTCCCCTCGGAGTGTGCACTCAACCACTACGACAAGACAGAGCGTGGCTACCGGGCCACCTGCTCCGCCCAAATACCGGAGGAGCGTGGCCACAGTGCGGGCTGATAGAGCGGACACCCCATGCCAAGCGCAGGACTGTAGCCATGTGACTCATGGAGTGGCCCTCGTCAGCCAGGGTCACGCTACTGCAAAAGGCAATCAGTACGACCCGCAGGCGGCGGGCCCTACCTGTCCGTGAGCCACCAGAAGATGGTGCTCCCCTAGAAGACGGCGTTGAGGGGAGGGCCGACCTCTAGCAGGCGGCCCATCCCTTTCCCATCATGACAAGACCGAGCACGGCTACAGTGTGCGCAGGCTAGGCGGCCTTTCCCCTTCCCTCGGAGTCTGCACTCACCTGCTCTTACGGGATGGAGCATGGCTATAGCATGCGCTGACCAAGCGGCCACCAACCCGCCAGACAATGAGACTGTAGCCATACGACTCCTGACGCGGCTTTCGTCATCAAGTACAAGACTATAGAAAAGAGCAGGCGGCATGGCCCGCAGGAGGCGGGCCTTACCTGTCATCCGGACTCTCGACAGTCGGCGGGGCCCACCAGGCGGTGGGCCCCAGCAGCCGGCGGAGAACCCGGTGACCATAGACACTGACGTCTAGGTCCTATACCCGGCCGTATTACCATTGTACCCCTGGGGGGGGGGGGTAGGCCTATATAAACCCCCCAGGCTCACCCATGCAAAGGGTTCAGCACACACGCCCCTCACACACACCACAGCTAGGAGAAGCAAGAGAGCTAGCCTTACCCTTCTTCTTCCTCTAGCAATACAGCTCAAGGAGCACGATTGTAGCCACCCTTTGATCATAGCATCATGCGGAGACCCCGCAGAGCAGGACTAGGGGTGTTATCTCCATGGAGAGCCCCAAACCTGGGTAAGACTCGTGTGCGTTCGAGCTCTCGCCCATTCCCGTTTCCAGGGCCCGACGACGTCCTTCTGTCCCCATCCATGATAAGCCACCCCCTGGCATCTGTCGCGAGATTACCCCGACATCTGGCTCGCCTTGGCCTTCTCGACTTGCTCTTGGATCCTTCAAAGGAATTGATCCTCCTTGTTTGGTATGATCTTGGTCTTGTAATATTGTCTCTGGCCTATGCACAGTCCGTGCAATGGACCCAGGGTCTGTTGCACCGACAGGAGCCCCCGGGCCTGGCACGGACGCGCCGCTGGGCGTCGTCGGGGTAGGCCCTAACCAGTGCACAGGAAGAAATGTAAGGGCTGCTTCGCCCTTGAGATCTTCTTTGCTTCTTCATTAACCTGAGTTTGGGTCGGTTTTCGGTTTTCCCGCGTGCCGTGCAACACCAATTGTAGTGGGGCCATTCTTGTAATGGCCCGTGAATGACTTTAATGCACGGGCGGGTAACTGCCAATTCACCCTTCCCACCGCGCCCTTATCCTCAGGCACGTATGCCGCATGCATTGAGTGGGGTAGGTAATTGCTACCTCTTGAGCTTGCGTTGGTTTTTCCCTTGAAGAGGAAAGGGTGATGCAACAAAGTAGAGTAAGTATTTCCCTCAGTTTTGAGAACCAAGGTATCAATCCAGTAGGAGACAACGCGCAAGCCACCGAATACCTGCACAAACAAACACCAACTTGCACCCAACGCGATAATGGGGTTGTCAATCCCTTCACGGTTATTTGCAAAGTGAGATCTGATAGAGATGGATAAACGGTAAAGTTATGTTTTTGGGTTTATGGAACGGAAAGTAAAAGATTGCAAAAAAAGTAAATAGGAAACTAAAATTGTAGATCGGAAACTAATATGATGGAAAGTAGAAGATTATATGATGGAAAATAGAAGATTGTA
This sequence comes from Thinopyrum elongatum, assembly GCA_011799875.1. Classification (NCBI taxonomy): domain Eukaryota; kingdom Viridiplantae; phylum Streptophyta; class Magnoliopsida; order Poales; family Poaceae; genus Thinopyrum; species Thinopyrum elongatum. The sequence goes on along the minus strand of CM022303.1, from coordinate 561,895,724 downwards.
TGATGGAAAATAGACCCGGGGGCCATAGGTTTCACTAGAGGCTTCTCTCAAGATAGAAAATAATACGGTGTGTGAACAAATTACTGCCGAGCAATTGATAGCAAAGCGCAAAGTTATGACGATATCTAAGGCAATGATCATGAATATAGGCATCACGTCCGTGTCAAGTAGACCGAAATGATTCTGCATCTACTACTATTACTCCACACATCGACCGACTCCTGCCTGCATCTAGAGTATTTAGTTCATGAAGAACAGAGTAATGAATTAAGTAAAGGCAAAGGAACTAGGTCGGTGGAGTCACGAGGGGCCCACAAGGGTGGGGGGCGCGCCCTACCCCCTTGGGCACGCCCTCCAACCTTGTGGCCGCCTCGTGGCTTTCCTGACGTGCACTCCAAGTCCTCTGGATGTCTTCTGGTCCAAGAAAAATCATCGCGAAAGTTTTATTCCGTTTGGTATTCCTTTTCTGCGAAACTCTAAAACAAGGAAAAAAACTGGAACTGGCACTGGGCTCTAAGTTAATAGGTTAGTCCCAAAAATCATATAAAATAGCATATTAATGCATATAAAACATCCAAAACATATAATATAATAGCATGGAACAATGAAAAATTATAGATACGTTGGAGACGTATCAGTAATGGAAGCGCGTGGTACGGGAGAGCATCAAAGCAGGGGCCCAATCTTCTTAGATTGGTGGAGGAGGACAGCGGGTACTTGCCGGGGAATCAGCCCCCATCTCCAACACGCCTATAAAAGGAGGAGTGGGGGAGGAGCGGAGGCATTCATCCACATTCCAATCTTCCTCCGCCTTCTGCTTCTTCTAGGTATGCTGAAAGGAAGAGCCTGGGGCCAGCCCCCGGGCCCTAGCTTGGAGTTGCTGACGATGTCGAATGCTCGTGCTGATGCTTGGGAAGTGAGTCTGGTTCGGTGCCGCGCGTTGCCGGTGGTCGCCATCTTGTTGTCGACGTGTCCGGGGCTCTTGATGCTTGCCTGGGATGCAGTGTATGGGGCCCTTGGTAATCCCAACACTGCTCCTTCTGGCGGACCTCATATTCTTGTTAAGGATGGTAACGTCTTCCTGCCCGCCAAGGTGGGGAGCGGCGCACTTCGAGTGTCCTGCTTGTCGCAGTCACTCGCCGTCTCTTCGGGGGAGGTGCCGGGCTGGGGGCCCGGCGTCTTCCTGGAGTGGTGTTGATGAAGATGAAGTTCGGGAAGACGGAGAAGGTGGGAGGCAGACCGTCAGGTCGGAGTACAAGGGCACCGACGTGCTCCTCTCGTACTGACGTCCTGCCGCCTCGTCTTTCGTTCTTCCCCTCCCCTCCCTGGCACCGTCATCACCAGGCTCCCGACTGTTGGGGAGGGGCCACTCTCTTGGTGCCTTCGCCTCCTCCAGCAGTCTTCCGGCTGAGCTCCGACGGTCTTCCCTATTGGCGCTTGTGCTGGGGCTTTTAACTGGTCCTGGAGGTGGTGACCAGGGCACCGCTGAGCCGCTCCTTCTGCCCCCTTCTTTGCAGCCTCGCCACTCCCGATCTTGTCAGGTCGCACCCGGCAGGCCATGACGGGATCGGGGTGGGCTCCTGCCCGGGCAGTCCTCCTGAGCTCTCCTCTTCACACTGCACTACCTGGGATAAAAAGGGATAGGGAGAGGAGTTTACGGGGCACTTATCTTTTTTTCAGTCTTAAATCTATAGGTACTTGCCAAATTTTAGTTCAAATAATGTAATCTCTTGTATCCATGTTTATGTTCCGTGAGATTTGTACTTTTTGATCAACATATTAATGAAAAAGATAAGCTTGCCGGGCACTTGTGCATGTATGACATCCATGCAGAGGTGAAACACCTTCATACTTTCACGTAAACAAGTAAGTCCCGGTAAGCTACCTTGCCGGCACCCCATAGGACTGCTGCCGTGAGGCTGAGCCTGCCGGTTGCAGAACCTATTGGGAGAGACCAGCCCCCCGCCAACCCCTTTTAGCCAAAGTCCACTATGACCATCCTGACCGAAGCAACGTTCGTGCCAGTAGATGGGAGCACCTTTGTTTCCGAGGCGGCGAGGTTTTCGTATGCACAAGTTCTACTCACGGAACATGTATGGATAAGAGATGGAACTTATCTGTTTGGCTTGCCGGAGATCGCAGTGTTGGCTTGTCTTCGCATCCTCTTCCCAGGACTAAGTCCACAGCAGGAGCCTGTAGTTTATGCAAATGAAGATGATGCCAGAAGCAATCTATCTACATGATCATGCAACCTATCTACATGAATCATGCAATGCTTATGCATGCATGCAACTTATCGGGGGCCCCCAGCGCTTCATTTATTTCTCTGTTGCTCAGGGTCTTCGCTGGCTTTGTACAATGGGTTACATGCAACTGAGGCAAGGCCTGTACAAAAGGGTGGCTGCCGGGCAGGGCCCGACAGCCGCGCCTTACGGGTAGAACTTACGGAGATGCTCAATATTCCATGAGTTTTGCAATTGAATGCCATTTCCGGTCTCCAGATGGACTGCGCCAGGTCTGGTGACTCGTACTACCTGGTAAGGGCTTTCCCACTTCGGCGATAGCTTGTTTGTACCCTTGGCAGACTGAACGCACCTAAGGACAAGGTCGCCTTCCTCAAAACACCGGGCATGAACCATGCGGCTATGATAGCGACGCAGGGCTTGCTGATAGCGTGCAGCACGCATAGCAGCCCAGAGACGGTTCTCCTCGAGAAGCACAGCGTCGTCACGCATGTGCTGTTCCTGCGCTACTTCATCATAGGCAAGCACTCGAGGTGACCCGTAAATGAGTTCCGTGGGGAGAACTGCTTCTGCCCCATAGACTAGGGAGAAGGTAGTCTGCCCGGTAGCTCGGTTTGGTGTCATTCTGAGGGACCAAAGAACCACCGGCAGCTCATTGATCCATTGCCTGCCGTGCTTCCGCAGCTTATCGAACGTTCTTGTCTTGAGTCCTCACATCACTTCAGCATTTGCCCTCTCAGCTTGTCCATTGCTTTTGGGATGTGCGACAGATGCAAATGAGATCTTGCTTTCGAGGGCATGAACATATTGCATGAAGGCGCGGCTCGTGAACTGGGTGCCGTTGTCAGTGATGATCCGGGCAGGAACCCCGAAGCGGCACACCAATCCTTTCAAGAACTTGATAGCTGACTGAGCAGTCACCTTTCTCACGGCATCTACTTCCGGCCACTTTGTAAACTTGTCGATTGCAATGAACAAGAATTCAAAGCCCCCGGTAGCTCGGGTGAAAGGGCCGAGGATATCGAGCCCCCAGACCAAAAATGGCCATGACAAAGGGATTGTCTAGAGTGCTTGGGCAGGCAGATGGATATTTTTGGAATGGAACTGACAGGCTTCACACTTGGTGATGAGCTCAACCGCATCTTGGAGGGCTGTGGGCCAATAGAATCCTTGCCGGAATGCTTTCCCAACCAAAGCCCTTGATCCAATATGGGAGCCGCACATGCCTTTGTGTATCTCTGCCAGCAGTTCCTTTCCTCCTTCCCGATAAATACACTTCAATTTCACACCGTTGGGCCTTCTTCTGTACAGTGTGTCATCGACAAACTGATACATACTGGCCCTTCGGGCTACTCTTTCAGCTTCTTCTTGCTCTTCGGGAAGTTCTTCGGTTTGGAGGAAATGGACTATGTGCCTTGCCCAAGTTGGAGCCTGAGGCTCGGCAACAAGGACTAGCGGCACCTCCTCATTCGTGGGGGCGCATCCCTTGACTGCGGGGACCAGTGGCCCGGCAAGAGGGAGCACCCGGCAAGTGAAGCGGAGTTGTTTCCGGCAGGGTCCCTGCCAGGAGCCCCGAAAGGCTCTATCGGGAGAGGCTTACCGGACTCCAATTCCCTCCTCTTTAGGGCCATTGTTGTCGGGGATACGGAGAGCTGAGTAAGATGGAGAACAAAAGTCCCTGGTTCCACAGGAAGCTTCTACGCAGCGCACATTGACAGGTGATCAGCAATACTATTTTCCGCACGGGGTACGTGTTCTGTTTGCAACCCGTTAAAGCGCTCCTCCAATCTTCTCACTTCCTCGACGTATGTCTCCATCAATGGGCTTTGGTAATCCTTGTTGACTTGTCTCACCACCAGTTGAGAATCTCCTTGAATGATCAGCTTCTTGATTCCCAATTCTGTGGCAATTCTGAGCCTGGCAAGAAGCCCTTCATATTCTACTGTATTGTTGGTTGCCTCCTCCCGGGGAAAGTGCATCTGGACGACGTACCTCAGGTGCTCTCCAGTGGGAGCCATGAGAAGCACGCCAGACCCTGCACCTTGTAGGGAGAAGGCACCATCGAAATACAGGATCCATTCTTGGGGCGCTTCCTTGCCGGGGATAACTGTTTCCTGTACTTCTTCATCAGGGGTTGGCGTCCATTCTGCAATAAACTCTGCCAACGCCCTGCTCTGGATTGTTGATGTGCTTTCAAACTTCAGGGCAAAGCTGGATAACTCCAATGCCCACTCCACTATCCTGCCGGTGGCCTCTGGGTTTCGAAGTATCCTTTGCAATGGGAAGCGGGTGACAACCGTGATCTCATGGGCTTGGAAGTAGTGGCGCAGTTTCCTTGAGGCCATGACAAGGCTAAAGATCAACTTTTGCACGCCAGAATACCTGGATCTAGCCCCCTGCAATAGGGAGCTGACGAAGTATACTGGGCGCTGCACCACCTTCTTCCTTGCCGTGTCCTTGGGGTTGCTTCCGCTGCCGTGCTCTTCTTTGTCCTGATCCGTATCTGGCCTTGCCGGGCCGCTCTCTTCCTCTTCCCCTGGTGGGACACTCACTAAGGTGGCTGCTTCTTCCACTTCTCGCTGTGCTACTAGGACCGCACTAACCACTTGATTAGTTGCTGCCAGATATAGCAGTAACGGCTCTTGTGGTTTGGGTGCGACCAAAGTAGGCACAGAAGATAAGTAGGCCTTCAAATCCTGCAGTGCTGCATCTGCTTCTGAGGTCCACTTCAAGTGTACTGCCTTCTTCAAAATCTTGAAGAACGGCAAGGCATGCTCGGCAGACTTGGAGATGAACCTGCTAAGCGCGACAACGCATCCTGTCAAATGCCTCACATCCTTAACTATCTTGTGTGCCTGTATCTGCTCAATAGCCTTGATCTTATCGGGGTTGGCCTCTATCCCCCGGTGGGACACAAAGAAACCAAGTAGCTTGCCGGAGGGAACGCCAAACACACACTTCTCCGAATTCAGCTTCAAGTTGATCTTGTGCAGATTAGCTAATGTCTCTTCTAAATCCTGAATGAGGGTTGATCTGTCCTTGGTCTTGACCACAATATCATCCATATAGGCTTCAATGTTCCTGTGCAACTGTGGTTCAAAGCCAGTCTGGACTGCTCTTGCAAAAGTGGAACCGACACTCTTCAACCCAAAAGGCATGCGCACAAAGCTGTACGTGCCGCATGGGGTGATGAATGAGGTCTTTTCTTCGTCTTCCTTGGACATAAAAATCTGATGGTATCCAGAGTATGCATCCAAAAAAGAGAGCAACTCACATCCTAAAGTGGAATCCACGATCTGGTCGATGCACGGCAAGGGAAATGGGTCCTTTGGGCATGCCTTGTTTAGATCCGTAAAATCTATGCAAAGCCTCCATTTTCCATTAGCCTTGCGCACAACCACTGGGTTTGCTAACCATGTTGGATGCAGTACTCCTCTGACCAGACCAACTGCTTCAAGTTTCTTGATTTCCTCGGCAATGAACTGCTGCCGTTCCAAGGCCTGCTTCCGAACCTTCTGCTTGATAGGCTGGGCATGTGGGCAGACAGCAAGGTGGTGCTCGATTACCTCCCTGGGAACACCGGGGATATCAGATGGTTGCCAGGCAAACACATCAACATTCTCCCATAGGAAGGCAACGAGCGCGCTTTCCTATTTGTCATCAAGGGTGGCGCTAATAGTGAAAGTACCATCAGCGCCAGCCAGCCTTGCCATGACCTTTTTCACTTGGGGTGGAGTAGCCTTGGATCTCTTGCTGTTGGAACTCTCTGGTGTATCATCAATGGGCGTGGCACATTCCACAGAGGTACGCTTCCCAGATTCCTTGCCAGTGCCTCTGGTATGCTTCTCCTTGGCGGGAACTGTGGCTTTCGCGGCCTCTGCCGCGACCGTGTCCCGGTACATCTTATCCATGCAAATAATTGCGTCTTTCTTGTCCGAAGGAATGGAAATGACGCCCATCGGCCCTGGCATCTTCAAGGTGTTGTAGGCATAGTGGGATGCTACCATGAATTTGGCTAGGGCCGGGTGCCCAAGGATCCCGTTGTACGGCAAAGGGAGGTCAACCACTTCAACCACAACTTTCTCAGTCCTGTAGTTCAACTCCGCTCCAAATGTCACTGGCAACGTAACCTTTCCCTTAGGATGGCTCCTGCCGGGATTGACTCCTTGAAACATGCCTGTGGCCTTAAGTTCTTCCTCTGCTATCTAGAGTTTGCCGATAACCTTTGGGGAAATCAGATTCAACCCGGCCCCGCCATCAACCAGCATCTTTGTGACCTTGAGGTTGCGAATTATTGGTTAGACCAACAATGGCAAGCACCCTACCGCAGTGATGCGGTCGGGGTGGTCATCTTCATCAAAGATGATGGGCGTGCGTGACCACTTGAGCGGCTTCCGAGAATCTGCCGCTGGCTCCATGGCATTGACTTCACGCGCCCACTGTTTAAGTTGGCGGTGAGAGGAGTGCAAAGATGCACCCCCGTCAATGCATAGGGCATCAGTGGCCTTCTGGAATTCCTGCTCACTGGTTTCCTCTTCATTCCCTCCATCACTCTCATTACTGCAATCCTCCTTCTCTCGGCCCTTGGCGGGTTTCCCTTGGTTCTGAGGAGCCTTGCCGGAGCGATTTGCTTCACCACCCCGGCCCTTCCCGCCAGCGCCATTCTGACCTTTTTGCTTATCACGCTTCTCATATTCAGCCTTTTGTCTCTTGACGAGCTGCTCAACTTGATAACACTCCTCGAGATCATGGCCCTTGGTCCAATGAATCTTACAGTACGACCCATCACCTTTCCCAGCTTTATCGGTAGCCGCCGCCTCCCGGCAGTGAGCGCATGCGGTAGCCTCCTTGCCGGGGGCTTCAGCCTTGGCATTCTTGCCAGTACTAGGCGTGCCTGACCCCTCAACAGCTATCATTGTCTTATCCTTGCACTTCTTGTTGTGCTTCTTGTTCTTCTTCTTCTTACTGATGGTTTCGTCATCATCTTCTAAGTCGATGTCGACGCAATCTTCCTCTCCAGGAAGTTTCCTCCCTTCCTCCACCCGAGCACACTTGTCCACCAAAGTGTAGAGCTCCTTCATAGTCTTGGGCAACCGAACATTCATCTTGGAATGCATCCTGCGGTTGCGCACGTTGGATTGGAGGGCAGCTATCACGGCAGCTGGGTGGATATCTGGGATATTTCTATGGACTCGACTGAATCTCTGCAAGTACTTCCGCAAAGATTCTCCTTCTTTCTGCCAGAGAAGCTGCAAGTCACTGGGCCACCCTGGTTCTTGATGGCCACTCGTGAAGGCACCAATGAACTCGTGGCACAGGTCAGCCCAGGTCGAAATGGAGTTCTCCGGTAGGTGCATCAGCCAAGACCTCACATTTGACTTGAGGGCCAAAGGGAAGTAGTTGGCGAACACCTTCTCATCTCTTCCCCCGGCAGCTTGAACAATGATGGTGTAGATGCTCAAGAACTCTACCAGGTTTAGTCTCCCATCATACTTCTCGGGTATCTCTGGCTTGAACATGCGAGTGGATGGCCAACAAACTTGCCGCAGCTCACGGGTGAAGGCAGGGCGCCCAACCTCGAAAGGCAGGCACCCACCATCTCCGAGCGCGGGCTCGTCGACGTCGGGGCCATCGCACCCATTGGTCTGGCGGGGGTTGTCGCGGCACCGCTTGTCGATGAGGCGCGCGCCTTCCCTTCGCCTACCCTCCGGGGCACGCTGTTGGCCTTGACGCGCTCGAGGATCTGACGAGGCCATCGAGACGTCATCGGGCGCTTGGACTTGCCGCTCCCGAGCGGCTTGCCGTGGTGGGGATTGCACCATGAGGGTGGCCCCTCCCACACGACCAGCCGCACAAGCCGTCGTTGCTGCCTGGGAAGGCCGTGGCGGTCCGACCCGCTGTGATCCTTCCGCCTCGGCAAAACCAATCAAACTTTGGATGGTGGCTCACCACTCATCCATCTGGTCTGCCGCTGGCAGAAATCTCAGTAGCAGTTGGGCCTGCGCCATGGCTTCGGAGGCAGTGCTTGGCATAGGTGATGATGATGTAGATCGTAGCGTCGCTCGGCTCCTGACATTGCCAGTGGCGACTGTGCCGCGCTCTTGCTGTTGTGAACCAGCCGTTTGGACGACATGGTGACGCGGCGGAGGCGCTTGAGGGCCAGCGGCTCCATTGGGCAATGTAGCTAGGTCAGCCCGCCCCGGGGGTGGCGCGTGCCCTGCGGTCGCGCCCGCAGCGGGGGCGGCCAAAGGGTTGCGATTCGCCCCAGAGCGAGCATCACCACTGCGGCTGTGCCCGTTGGCGAGGAGAAGGGGTTCGGGCAGAATGATCCCTCCATCCGTACCTCATGGAGCATGGCGTCGGGATGTTGTTGATGCTGTCCTTCCCCGGTACCTCCCGTTCCTGCTTCGGCCGTGGGGGAGGTGGCGACGGCGCCGCCTGTGCCAACCACGTCCCCCGCAGCATCTACATCCTCGCAAGTCCCCGCATTCCCCGCGACGTCAGCGGTCGCGGGCGGCGGAGCCTTCGAGGTGGACGGGTGATTTGCAGCTCCGGGCTTCCTCTTGGGTGCCATAGTCGGTGACGCCGTCGATGATGAAAATGTCGATGAAGATGACGTGCAGCATACGCTCTCGGTTTCGCGCAAGTGATCCCCCTACCTGGCGCGCCAAAGATGTCATGGGAAACCACGGCCACCTATGGGGCCATCAACCCCTTTTGGTTCGGCGGGGGGATGGACACGTTGCACAAAGAGCGGAGAAGCGTCGAGCAGCACGGCAGAGATCACACGGGCAGTTTTACCCAGGTTCGGGCTGCCGCGAGGCGTAAAACCCTACTCCTGCTTTGGTGGATTGATGGTGGATAATGGTGGTGGAACATAGCACACTCGCCCGGCAAGGTTGCTCTGGGGGCGAGAATGGCTACACACGTATGGATATGTGAGGATCCAACCCTTTCTACGGTCGCCATGGGCCTCCTTTTATAGATAAAGGGGTCACCACAGTGGCAAATCAGTCTTTGCGTACTGATTAGATAGCTAACAGTGCTATCATATCTAACTCTGCAGGCTGACAGAGCGCATTAAATGCACCGCTCTATGTCACATCACAGCTCGCCCGGCAAGCCCTGCCGGGCTGTTTTGCCAGCTTCGCGCCTGCTTGCTTGACACGTCCCAGGACGGGTGTCATATGGTGGTGTTTGCTGTAGGAAGTGGCTGCCATGTGGCAGAAAGCAGCCACTTAGTCACCTTGGAGCTTGACACCACTTCGATTACTAACTTGCATCGCTTGTGAGGTGGAGCGGTGGAGTGGCTTGCCCCCGCCAGCCCCGGCAGGCCTACCGGGATGATCTGGGAGCTTGCTTCCGGGGCAAAACCCTAACCTTGCTAGGCTCACCTACCCAGCAAGGTAGGCCCTTCCCTTAACGATGCCTCGTTCCTCTGGCTCGCCTTAGCCTTCTCGACTTGCTCTTGGATCCTTTAAAGGAATTGATCCTCCTTGTTTGGTATGATCTTGGTCTTGTAATCTTGTCTCTGGCCTGTGCACAGTCCGTGCAATGGACCCAGGGTCTATTGCACCGACAGTGATGCTAAGATATGGTACAATACACTTGCTCCTGGTTGTGTACGTAGTCCCCAGGATATGATTTACTATTTCTCAGAAAAATATTTTCCTGCTCATAAGAAACCATCTGCCTTACAAGAAATATTGAACTTTGTGCAAATTGAAGAAGAGAGTCTCCCACAAGCTTGGGGGAGGCTTCTCCAATTGCTTAATGCTTTGCCTGATCATCCTCTTAAGAAAAATGAAATACTTGATATCTTCTATATTGGAGTAACCGATGCTTCTAGGGACTTCCTAGATAGTTGTGCTGGTTGTGTTGTCAGGGAACGAACTGTTGAACAAGCTGAGGAATTATTGAATAATATATTGAAAACTTATGATGATTGGACTCTTCCTGAACCACCGCCTAAACCCACTCCGAAGAAGAGGGGTATCTTATATCTCAGTCCTGAAGATATGCAAGAGGCAAAGAAAAGTATGAAGGAAAAAGGTATTAAAGTAGAGGATGTTAAGAATTTACCACCTGTTGAAGAAATACATGGACTTGATACACCACCACCACGGGTGATAGAGGTAAATTCTTTATTAAAGTTTGATGAAGGTGATATCCCTTATAATAAACATCCTAGTCAGTGCTTATATGAGTTTGACAACTACATTATGAAACAAGATCACTTCAATGCCAATGTTATGAAACAATTGAAATACAATTCTGACATGATTACTCGCTTGAGTGACTTGTTATTTAGAATCTCCAATGATGTTAGAGGTGTAGGAAAACATGCCTCTATGGTTCAAACTCAATTAGAACAAGTTGCTAAGTCCCAAAGAGAATTACTTGTTGAAATGAATAATAATATAAATGACTTTGCAGTTAGAGTAGCAACTAGAGGAGGTAAAATGACTCAGGAACCACTTTATTCTGTAGGACAGCCTAAAAGAATTGAACAAGACTCTCAAAGAATTAACACTGATGCACCTAGTCCTTCTAAAAAGAAAAAGAGGAAGAAAAATGATAGGACTCTGCATACATCTAGTGAACCTGAGATAGAAAAACCTCCTGAAAATAATAATGATGTCTCTATTTCTGATGCTGAAACTCAATCTGCTAATGAACATTCACCTAGTGATAATGAAAAAGAAAATGATGATGTTCATGAAGACACTCAACCAGACAATGATAAACAACCAGATATGATGTGGAAATAGAACCAGCTGTTGATCTTGATTTCCCACAACCTAAACATAAAAGATATGATAAAATAGACTTTGTTGCTAGAAAGCATGGAAGAGAAAGAGAACCATGGGTTAAAAAACCCATGCCTTTCCACCCAAATCAACTAAGAAAAAAGATGATGAAGAATTTGAATGCTTTGCTGAAATGCTTAGGCCAGTCTTTTTGCGCACTCGCTTGACTGATATTTTAAAGATGGCCCCTTATGCAAAATATATGAAAGACATCATCACTAATAAGAGAATATTACCTGAAGCTCTAATCTCCACCATGCTTGCTAATTACTCTTTTAAGGATGGAGTACCTAAAAAACTTGGAGATCCAGGAATACCAACTATACCTTGCTCCATCAAAAGAAAATATGTTAAAACTGCTTTGTGTGATCTAGGAGCTGGTGTTAGTGTTATGCCTTTCTCCTTATATAAAAGACATGATTTGAATAAACTCACACCTACTAAAATATCCTTGCAAATGGCTGACAAATCAACTGCCATACCTATCGGTATTTGTGAGGATGTGCCCGTTGTTGTTGCAAATGTTACTATCTTAACTGACTTTGTTATACTTGAGATGCCCGAGGATGACAACATGTCGATTATCCTTGGTAGGCCCTTCTTGAATACTGCAGGGGCTGTTATTGATTGCAATAAAAGCAAGGTCACTTTTCATATCAATGGTAATGAGCATACGGTGCACTTTCCGAAGAAACAATTCCAAGTGAATGGTATTAATGTTATTGAAAAATCTCCGACACTCACTATTGGAAGTTTTCAACTACCTCTACCTACTGCCAAAAAGAAATATGAAATGCTTATTGTTGGGGACATGCATATCCCCGTTGAGGTAACTTAGTGTTTTACGAAAGTTCTTCGGTTTCATGCTAATCGAAGGTGGTTATTAATAAGACATGATCAACCTTATTAATGGATCATTTTTGAGAGGTATGAAGTTGATGAATTTAGTAGGCACAATCTTCTGTTCCCAACTTTTGTTTTCTGTTTTTCTTAGTTAAATAAAACAAATTGCCATGTTTTGTCTGTTTTCTGAATTTCTCGTGCAATAAAAAAATGACCCAAAAATAAAAGTTCTCAGAATGCCTTGAAAATTTAATACAATTTTTTTTGAATATTTCTGAATTTTTGATGCAAATAACATCAGAGGGGGGTGCACCAGGTGGGCACAACCCAGCTGGGCGCGCCAGCAGCCCCAGGCGCGCCCTAGTGGGTTGTGGTCCCCACGTGGGCCCCCTCACTTATCTCTTTAGCCCATGTCATCACCTACCTCCAGAAAAAATCACCATTGCTCTGTCTCTCTCTCTCTCTCGTGTTCTTGCTCTCAAACCCGCGGATTTCGATCTCTTTGCTCGAAGCTCCGTGTCCAAAACTGTTTTGGGGGATTGCTACTTGGTATGTGACTCCTCCATTGCTCCAATTAGTTTTTGCTTTAGTGGTTTATATTTTGAATAATTAGCTACTCTTGGTGCTACTGCAGATGAGCTTGCATGTTGAATTCTTAGAGTTCTAAGTAGTTTGAATGCTTAATATGGCCTCTATGCATCCCTATGAGTAGTTGCTATTAATCTTGTGAAGTTTTGTTGACAAAAATTTTGTGGACTAAATTTTTTAGAATTTTTTTCATAGGAATAAGATGAGTTTCTTTAGGAAGTTTGCCTCCAAGAAAATCTCTAAGGGAGTTATTGGGGAATCATCGGACAATGATCTCCATACTCAGAGAAGGGCGGAGGTGCGGCCGTGCGAATGGCCGCATAACCCCTTCATGGATGGAGCCGGGATCCGTCAAGAGTTCGCACAATTTGCTGCTAATGCTGGGCTTACCGACTTCATCGCAGCTGAATGTGAACAATACCATCTCCTCACAAATTCCTTTGTGCAAAGTTTCCATTTTCTGAGTAGGAATAATCCCCCTGAGGTGCAGTTTAATTTATATGCTGAAACCTGTCAGATACCACTTACTGACTTTTGTGACATATGCTTGATCCCTTCTGACGGGGAAATAAGAGAGCCTAGGCCTGCAGAGTTTGAGGACTTTTATCGTACTCTTTCAGTAGGAGATGAGAGAGGCGTGTCGAGTGTCACTTCTACTAGTTTGCATTTTCCTTTTGTGCACTATTTTGCTCTATTTATTGCTAAGTGTTTAATTGCTAGAGAGAAGGTCGGTGCACTTTGTGCTCCGAACTTCGCCATCCTACGCCATGCACTATACGGCGATAACACTTATAGCCTAGGGGCCATTATTGCACGCCGTTTGCACCTTAACAGAACCAAGGGTAAAATTCATGGCGGTATTTATGCTACTAGTTTAGCGACTCACTTTAACGTTCAGATACGCCAACATGATTATCGTTTAACCAAGGTTTATTTAGACCACCAGGCGATGAGGGATCACCAGTTTACTGACATTGATAACTCTATTAATAATATTCCTTAAAACCTGGTTTTCAGTGAGAACACCCATGATATTATTTTGTTGCCTGCACCTGCTTTGTTTGACTCTATTGCCAGGGGCGGATACAGGATTATGCCTGAAGATATTATTGCCTATCGGAACGCCCATGCAAAGGCAGAGGAGGAGCCACAGGAGTGGGATGCTCAGGTACCCGCTCCACATCACTTCGAGATGGGACCGGATGGCTACTACGAGTGGTGATCACCAAGCTAGGCCAAAAGCCTAAGCTTGGGGGAGTACGTATTTCCACCAACATTACATTCATGTTCACACATTTCATTCCAGTTGTCGATGTTCACACTTTTTCATTGTATTATCCATGCTATATTTATTTTCTCACTTTCTTCTTGTGTGTTTAAAAAACTTTGAGAAAATCCAAAAAAAATGTTTCTTGGTTCTTTTCGGTTTTTCTCTCTAGTTTAGTTAGTTGTAGTATTAAAGGAAAACCCAAAAAGATTTCCTTGTTCTTCTATTGCTTTTTGGGAGCTCTCCCGTGTAAATCGTTTTTCTCGTTTTTGTTTTCCTTTTTCTTTAACTTGCTTTCTTCTAGAAAAACTAAAAAATCCAAAAATATTTTAGTGTGTTTCTTTGAAATTCTTTTCTTTTTGAGTCGTACCGAGGAGAAGACCACAATGAAAATGTTGAGTGGCTCTCGTTTGCATTGTTATTGATCTAACAAAGAGCCCATATTACCTTGTCTTCTCCCCTTCAATAAAATGTTTCCAGATTCTAGCTTAGTCCATGGCACTCTTGCACTATTATTATTTTCATATCATTCGGTTATGCTAGTGAAAGGCAATAATGATGATATTTGATGAACTGGCTGTGGCAGAGAGAAACGGGTATGAACTCAACTTGTTCTATTTTTGTAAATATGTTTAACCTAGTATCCATGATTCAGCATATTATGATCAAACATGTTTGCAATGACAATTCGAGATTATAGTTTCTCATGCCATGTTTAAGTAGCTAGGAGCGGATAATGATTTATCTTGGATGTCAACATGCATTAAAATGATTGTGATGTGGTATGATGATATGGTATCCTCCTCCGAATGTTTCGAGTGTCTTGACTTGGCACATGTTCACGCATGTAGTTGAATCAAAACCAACATAGCCTCTATGATATTTATGTTCATGGTGTTCATATCCTACTCATGCTAGTATTCAATGTTTATTATGCATAATGCATGTTCATGACCATTTTTGCTCTCTAGCTGGCCGCTTCTCAACCTATTTGCTAGCCTTCGCCTGTATTAAGCGGAAATACTGCTTGTGCATCAAAATCCTAAAACCCAAGTTATTCCAGATGAGTCCACCATACCTACCTATGCGGTATTACCCTGCTGTTCTAAGTAAATTTGCATGTGCCACCTGTAAAATTTCAAATGAACATCTGTTTTTTGTGTGCCTGGATTGTTTATAGAGCGACAGGGGGTAGTCAGTATCTTCCATGCCAAGCGGGTTATTCTCATGATGAGTGTTTATTCACTCGTCCTTGCACAAGAGGGACGGTAATAGGGATTCCCAGTCCCAAAATAAAAAATTGCAAATAACTAAATAAAACTCCCCAGGACTGATGTTGGTATGGATGGTACCCGTGTATTCGGCTAGCTGTGGAGTGTGTTTGTTGGTGGAGGGGGAGTAAACCTTTAATTTTATCGCTTGGGAACCACCACTAATGTGTTTAGCATGGAAGATATTGATAGCTTTTGGTCATGAATTAAATAGGAAGGGTGCATTTCCCAAAATTCCATTTATCTCTGATTTAAGCTTCGAGCTCTGGCACCTCTGCAAATCTCTGCTTCCCTCTGTGAAGGGACTATCTATTTACTTTTATGTTGAGTCATCACCTTCTCAATCAAGCGCCAGATCTGAGAGCACTATTGTCATCCTCATGAATTGTGTATAGTTAATGTTGAATGCATCATGACTGGATCTTTTCTACCATGAATTACAATGTTTAGTCGCTGGTTGAACTTTGGAGGTGCTCTGCATTTATGTTTTGCGGTCTCAGAAAGGGCTAGCGAGATACCACTGTTGTCATATTATATCATGGTTGTTTTGACAAAGTGTTGTCACTTGAGATATCTTATTATTGCTCGCTAGTTGCTTGTGCTATTGATATGAGTTAATATAATTTTTAAGAGTTATTGTTGACATGGTTAGTTATAATCTTTGCTGAAAACCTGGGTGCTACTTAAGCTTATTTATGTAAACACGAACAAAAGAGTTCGTAAAAGTTTTTCTTTTTCACTTTCAGTTTATCAACTGAATTGCTTGAGGACAAGCAAAGGTTTAAGCTTGGGGGAGTTGATACGTCTCCGTCGTATCTACTTTTCCTAACGCTTTTGCTCTTGTTTTGGACTCTAATTAATTTGCATGATTTGAATGAAACTAACCCGGACTGACGCTGTTTTTAGCAGAACTACCATGGTGTTGTTTTTATGCAGAAATAAAAGTTCTCGGAATGGAACGAAACATTTTGGAGAATTTTTATACAATAACAGAAAAATACTGGAGCCAAGAGCCACCGGAGGGGGGGGGGGGTCCCTGGGGGAGCACAACCCACCAGGGCGCGTCCGCCCTCCAGGCGCGCCTAGGTGGGTTGAGCCCACCTGGTGGCCCAGCAGACCCTATCTCCGACGCTATAAAATCCTATTTTCAGAGAAAAAATAAGGGAGGAAGAATTATCGCGTTTCACGAGACGGAGCCGCCGCCTCCTGTTCTTCATCGAGAGGCCAGATTTGGAGTCCGTTTGGGGCTCCGGAGAGGGGAATCTTCGATCTTCGTCATCACCAACCCTCCTTCATCGCTAATTCCATGATGCTCCCCACCGGGAGTGAGTAATTCCTTCGTGGGCTCGCTGGTCGGTGAGGAGTTGGATGAGATTCATCATGTAATCAAGTTAGTTTTGTTAGGGCTTGATCCCTAGTATCCACTATGTTCTGAGATTGATGTTGCTATGACTTTGCCATGCTTAATGCTTGTTGCTTTGGGCCCGGGTGCCATGATTTCAGATCTGAATCGTTTATGTTTTCAACATCATATCTATGTTCTAGATCCGATCTTGCAAGTTATAGTCACCTATTACATGTTATATCCATAAACGCCGGAGTGACAATATTCGGGATACTTTTTGGTTGTCGGGGTACACAAACAGGGGTGTATGTATCCCCCTAACTTGTGCACGGACAGGCAAGTCTTCGGCACGGCAGCAATGAAGCAAGGTTATAGTATCCAAGACAAGGCCAACCAGAAGAGATAGCTCTTTGAGAAATCAAAGGGCAGATCAAGAAGACCAAGACAAGCCGAAGGAACAAGATATCACTAAGGAAAAAGCCTCCCTTGCCGGGCAGGCGAGCCTGGTCAGGTTGATGTTCACCCCAAGGGCAAGTCCCAAGACCTCCCCAGCAAGGGTTGTCGGGGCGCCCACGGCCTGCTTCCCCGCCAAGGCTCCACCGATCCACCTCACAAGCAACGCAAGTCACTTATCGGTGCGGTGTCGAGCCCCCAAGTGATTAAGTGGCTATCATTTGGCACGTGGCAGCCACTTCTGAGGAAGATCACCCCTGAATGACGCCCGTCCAGGGGCATGTCACGCAGACAAATGAGAAGGTGGTTGAATGGCATGGCAAGGCTTGCCGGGTTACATCCATGACATGACACTAAGCGATGCATTTAATGCGCTTTTTCCTGTCTGCATAGTTAGGTATGATAGCACTGTCGCTATCTAATCACTGGGTAATGATTATTTTTCCACTGTGGTAACCCCTTGACCTACAAAAGGAGGGTCGAGGCAACCTTAGAAAGGATTCGGACCCTTACTCATACGCGCGTAGCTGCTCTCCCCGAGGCGACCTTGCCGGGCTTGAGCGCTACGTCTCCACCACGGTCCTCTCATCAATCCACCAAAGCATGAGTAGGGTTTTACGCCTCACGGCGGCCTGAACCTGGGTAAAAACCACCCGTGCCACCGCTGCCGTGCTGCTCTATGGCCTCCGCTCTTTGTGCAACGTGCCCTTCCCCCTTGCCGAACCACAAGGGGCCGATGGCCCCATAGGTGACCGTGTTGAACCACGACATCTTTGGCGTGCCATGTAGTGGGTAGCGCTTGTGTGAACCCGAGATCGCAAGCAGCGCGTCAAGCTACACCAACATCAGCATCGACGCTCACATCATCAGCGACTCCTAAGGAGAGAGGCGATGCCACCCCCTCATTCCGCCTTGTCCGGACCCCGTCGCCTACATCCGCCAAGGCCAGGACGACGATGGGACAGGGAGGTAGCAGCGGTGCGATGGCCCCAGGCCGTCCGGGCAGCATGGCCTCTGCACTGCCCCTGCCCAAAGGAGAAGAGCGAGGCACGTGGCGACGCTGTCCTCCTGGCGGGTTTCCACCAAGCATGCCAGGTGACTAAGAGAATCACCAAGGCGGGCGGAAAGCGTGGTATGGTGTCCTCCTCCTCCCTCGTTTTTGCTCGTCGACAACAGAGCCGCGCAGGGGGCAACGTTTTCAACATCGATGAGCCCACGCGGAACTTGGTTCAGCACTTAACCTGCCAAGGGAAAGTCCCGAGGGAAGCGCTGGTGCAAATCCGTTGACTGACGCCCTGACAAGCACGCTCCGGCAGGGCTGTTCGCTCTAGCGTGACTTTTTATTCCGATGGCCGTGATGTCATCGACAGCAAAGGGAGAGAGGAAAGAGGAACCAACCATCCCTTTTCGTCATGCGTTATCGCCCGCAGATATTCGATTACCCCCTCCGGCCCTTGCCCGGGGTGGGCATGCAACTAACAAACTGCCAAGTCTCTTTATTGCGCATGCTTTTGTTGTTAATTTTTTGCAGGCCTGAGGCTGGCACATAAATACCATCCTTTCGAGATATGCAGATGTAACAAATGACCGCAGTTAAGAGAGGAGGGAAGCATGGACGAAAGCTAAGTTCGCATGTCACTGATCTTTTCTCTCTCTAGAATCCGCATTTGCTTATACCTCGGATAACCAGGGTGTTTCGTATGGAGAAATCTTTCGTGTGATGGCGCCTTGTCGGATTTGTCTGCGCCCCCACTCTATTCTGATCCTGCTCACAGAGCGGGCGGCTGCGTCAAAGACGCCTAAGGAAAAACTTGCCGGGGCATGTCTTCGCCAGCTGAATGCTAAGGACCCGTTCCTCGCAGCAATCGCAGCAGCATGCTACTGGCGGGCAACCAAGACATACAAGAAGAAACTAACCATACGAACATCCATGGATAGAACACAAGAGGGATATAATGCATTGGGAATTAATTAAGCACCAGTTTAGTGCGAGCAAAAGTAGTACGGGATCTAAACACAAGACATGCATAATGTTTTGTTACAGGGCAACACGGCGACGCGAATAATTCGGGGCCGTGCTTGGCGGCCTTATGAAGCCCTGGGGACAGAGAGCACCTTGTTGGCATAAGGTGCAGCCTTCTCCTCGGCAGCGGAAACGTCAGTGCCTGCCGGCAGCTTCCTGAAGCCATCGGCAAGGTTGATGTCCGGATGGCAGAAGACGATGTTGCTCAAGACCATGAAGATGGCATTTCGGGCAAGCTTTCAGGACTCGCTCGCAAAATGAGCAGCTCTTTCTTCCTCATGTACCTTCAGCCCTTCGATCAATCCGTCGAAGAAGAGCGCCAGCTTGACACTTGGGACCTCATGCCTGCCAACCGAGAAGGCTGGGCTCTCCATGCCCATCGTTGCAATATGGGTAGTGAGGCGCTCGGCAATGTCGACCAGGTTCTTGATCCAAAGATCGCACTGCTGAACCTGGTTCGCCAATTTGTCCTCCGCATCCTTCTGGAGGATCTTTGTGTTCTCCAAATCCCTTATCAACTGCTTCTCACAAACCCCGGCAGACTCAATTGAGCTCTCTAAGGTGCCAAGCCTTGCCTTCATACCAGTAATGGTGCCGTTAGCGGTATTAAGCTCCTGGCCCTTGGAGGAGAGTTGCGATTGCACCTCTTTCATAAGGATCTCTGCCTTCTGCGCCTCCTCCTTGAGGGCTGCAGCCTCCTTGGCACTCCCGACGAGCTCCTCCGTTAGTTTCGCCACATGTTGGTCAAGATCAGCTTTGGCAATGGATGCAGCGGCAAGGTCATCGGCAACCTTCTTCAGCTGAGCAGTAGAGTCAAGGGTGAGCGTGTCAAGGGCCACCTTGTGCTTGTCTTCCAGCTCCTTGGTGCATTGCTGGACGAGGATCTCCAACTCTCCGTCCTTGTTGCGAAGGGTGGTCTCGAGGCTCTCTTCCCGGGAAGAGATGTCCTTCTCTCTAGCGTCCAGAAGCGCTACGCACTCTGCCAGATAGGCTTCTCGGGCGGCGACGTCCTCTTTCGCCATGGAGATCGTGTCCTATTGCCGCAGAAGGACTTGGAACTACTTGTTGTGCCACTCGCGCAGCTTGCTACCCTTGTCCCTCAGCTTCTGATCCACGCTGTTGGCGGAGTTGCGTTGCTCTTTGAGCGCCAGCCACTTCTGGCGGTACCTGTTCTGCATCTCCTTGATGCCTGTTGCCACCGACTCCAGGAAGATTAGGTCCAGAACTGCGCTGACTGAGTCGTTAGCCTCTTCGGCATGCTGGGACAATGGTGCCATGATATGCTGGATCTCTTCGTCAAGATCATTGCTTGCTGCCGCAGATGAGTCAAGGGCTCCAAGTCCAGGTTGTGCAAGGGCCAGCGCCAGACTGCTCGAGGATGGCTGTGGGGCTGCGGCCGAGGCGCCAAATTGGGGAGGAGGGCTCATGGTCTGAAGGGGGACCTTCTCCTCGACCACCACCTCCAGTCCTGGCACGCTGCCGACGACCTCCTCTGGGACCTCTCGGATATCCCCGGTAGTGTGTTCTTGACCCTCCGCGGCAGTGATCTTAGCCACCTCTTCAGTAGCATCCTTGCCGATGCTGGCCACTTCTTACAGCAGTTCTGGTTCCTCGACCACCGGGGCTGCAAACGAGATCAAGCAAACAATGGCAAAGAAATAGTATGCGTCAGAAGGACAGAGGCTCGAAGCAAAATGATGAAGGCAACAGAAGACGGAAGGGCAAGCAAGTTACCCGGAGTCGTTTGCCGTGGAAGGGCTTCGGTTTCCCCAGCAGCGTCGGTTGCCGGGATGCGACCACCGCCCTCTCCCTCGGTGACCATGGCGTCAGCTTGAGCCAGTCCTTCCGTGGAGGCCCTCGCCGGAGATCCCTCGGCTTGGATATTAGGAAGGGTGGACCCCTCTTGTAGAGCCTCGCCGGGGGGAATCTCCCCCTCTTCCTTGGCGGGAGGTGAGGCGTGTTCTTCTATGCCACCCTTGGCGGGGGAGACCTTCCGCATGCTTCCATGCCGGGGGCTGTGCTGGGGGCTTGACGCTGGATCGATCGTGCTGCTTCCCGCCAAGCCCGTGCCCTCCGATGACCCCAACAGCTCCACCTGCCTGAGCCGTTTTGACCGGTGGATGAGGGTTTCTTCCTCCTCCTCTTCCCTGTCGAAGGCAGCAAACAGGATCGAGTCAGCGAATCAGCATATACACAAAACACCAACTAGGGAGGAGAGTATTTTCCTTACTCTGAGTCCATGAGCATGGAGCTTAGCGCGAACTCCATAGGTGGCGGGGGTGCTCTGCTTCTCTTCAAGGTTGGGGGGGGGGCAGTACTTCCTGGCAACTTCCAGTCCTGTTGAGATGCAGGGGGCTCCAACGAGGATGAGCTGCGCTAGGAGCTCGAGTCTGATTGGGAGCTGGAGTCGACTCCCGAGACTGCCCGTCGCTTGGAGGGAGGGGTCTTGGCCTCTGAAAGGCAAGAAGAATGCCGACGCTCCACGTCTGGCTTGTCGCTCTTGGAGGCGATCTTCTTCACCTTCCCGACGGCAGGCACATGAGCAGGAGCCGCTATTCCCCGACTAGCCGCCCGCCTACGAGGGTGCTAATCCAAGTCCGGCTCGGGGGCTTGAGGGCCCGCTGAGAGCCACTCCTCCTTGGGCTGCTCCACCACCCCGGCCTCGTCCCCTTCCTGGGCTTCCACTACCACGGCATACAAAGCTTCGATCCCGGCAGGCTCAGTCCCGGCAGGGTCATCCCTGGCAATCTCCTCTGTGGCGTGTGCCTCGCCCCTGTCATGGGAGGTGCCCTCACCTTCGGCCTCCCCTTCCCCTTCCTCCTCCACCCTTTCGGGCTTTGCCTTCCCGGCAGCCCGAAACGCATTATCCTCCTCAATCCGCCTCTTGATGAAATCCGCCTATACCTTGGAGGTGCACTTGAACATGTTGTTCTCCACCTTGGTAGCCCTTTCCACTAGGTTGGAAGTCCACTCAAGTTCTGCGTCAAGCTCGGGTAATTGGCAATCACCCACAACCCCATAAGCATTGTAGTCGGGCATCCACTTCAAAATCCGGTCCAAGGCAGAGTTGACGTTCAGCAGAACAACCCCTGTCGGCAATTTGAATGGCCCAAGGCTACCGAACAGTTGTTCGCATAGCCAGCCGTGGCCATAAACCGATAGGCTGTTGATGAGGCCTGGATACAGGCGCATCCTATCCGCAGCATCTCCGTACCGCCAGGCAAACCTGTCCCTTTTTTGCAGTGGCGCGATGCGGCGTCGAAGAAAATTGGCTCCCACATGTTCGATGGTTAGCTCGGCAACCTTGAGGCGGGCAATTCTGTTCAGCACTGGGTGAAGCCTGTCGTCAGTAAGGCCAAATTCCCTCCAGTCATTGCCGCGCACGATGCACTCCGTTTGCGCTTGGCAATAATCTGGAGCATCCTCATCCTGGATCCAACACCAGTCCGCCCGCCATTCCTCCCATCTGCCTCGCTGCTGCCCAGGGAGATAATCCCAAATCTCCCTCCTCTCCCGGGGGATCCAACTTATGTTCCCCGAGTGATGGGCCTTGTTTTCCACCCTCGGAACAAAAAAGTGCCTAAACAGATCCACATTGGGGGCAACCCCGACAAAGTTATCACACAGGTGGGCAAAAATCGCCATGCACGCCATCGCATTTGGCGTAAAATCTAAGAGGTGGAACTCGTACACCACCATCATCGCCTCAAAGAAATCTGAGAAGGGGGGACAGAGGCCGCAGAGGAAATACACGCAGAAAAATCGATATGAATTCGGCGGATCCTTCTTCCCCTCCAGCAAGACCACGGGCGCACCATGCACCTTTGGAACTTCCCTCCCCCACATATATCCATACCTTGCGACCAAGGCGTCCACTGGTACAGTGAGGTGTTATACAAATGGTTTTTAATCCCTTTCCGCGACGGCATTTCGAACCATCGCCGAGTGAGTGACTGCGATAGGGGGGTCCTTCCCACACGACCCAGAAACCGTCGGGGATAGGGAGCCTTGATGTATACAGTTGTCCCTACTAAACTGTTTCTGATATCTCGAATATCCGAAACGCTCCATCCTTGCAACTCGTTTGTGCTCGGATTGCCATCGCAGTCGGTATTCTGTGGTGCTACGTTTACGATGAGTGACCCATCACAAACGGTTCACGATTATAGAAGCAGACAATCACACACATTTACTTTTCCTCGACTATATGCGATTCAATGTAAGAGCGCACACAATTGTCGCTATAAAACTGTATGTGAAGCTTGAATACATCCCACACGATTCATCCGTCGTACCCGCGTCGGATGATCGACCTATCGCACACGTTCTTCTATGACCAAACATTTGCGATGCGCACAACATCACAAACAATCCATAATTGTGAATCGTGTGTGATAAGGTGACTATCGTAAACATTTAATAAGAAAGAACTGTGTGCGATGCTGTTGTTAATCGCACACATTTTTTCTTGACTGATCGTGTGTGCAGTAGAGATTGATCGCACACATAGTGGATCTTAGAAACGTGTCTGATCTCCACGTCTATCGCAGACGTTTTGCTTTCGCAAACCGTGTGCAGTGTAATCCCTAATTAATCCCTAATTTAAAAATCACATGTTTTGAATTTGGAAGTAGGCAATCACTTATTTCATATCCAACCATGTTTATTACAAATATAGGTTCAACCACGAATGCATAATTCGACGCACAGGTACATATACTGAAGAACTACAAAAGCACCAAGTAAAGAATGATGAACCACAGTTGTACTAAAGACTGTAAAGAGAGAGGCGAAAGACATTCTGGTTGCTGGAGAAGGTGAAGCGGAATGCCCATATTGTGCCCTCCTCCATGCGTAATGCACGCATGACTCTAGGCCAACCCCTTGTCATGGCTGCCCGTCCATCCTTCACTGTCTTCATTAGGACTTCTCGATGCTCATTGTAGTATGGATGAAATACTTTAACCTTCATTGCGTGTCCACCAATCATGTACTTTGCGAGGTAATCTTGAGTGAACTGCTTCGGGAACCACTGCGAACGAAAAAGATTCAGACATTGTTGTCTAACAACTCATTATGGGCAGTAAAAAGAGAAGGCTACAGAGTTTGTAGTTACCATCCTACAGCTCACTGTTGTGTTGGATAGAGCATAAACAAATAATTTGCTTGCCACCATTCGTATCTTTTTGCTAATAATCCTTATCAGTTTCCTCACTTGATGCTTGTTCATGAATATCTCATTGCCCCGTACGCAAAAAGGGTCGATGCGTGGATCCTTGCCAAGGGCATATGTACCTACAAGCAACAAGTCAATATTAGAAGCTAACAAGTGTCCAGGCCTGGATCTATATGCACTACATTATGGAATGACGGGTGGATTACAAGCCGAGGGATGAAACTAACCTTGGCAGAAAATGGTGGCCACTCCCGTTGTTGTCCTGCATAAGTAGTGGAAAGGCATGATAAGTACAGCAACCATAAGATCAAACAAATATAGCAAAGGTAAACAACATCATCTCCAAATGATAGCTTGAATGTGTTGGTTTCAACATGCTGTTAAAGCAGATATAAAATGGAAGGCAATGTTACCGACAACAGGCTTAACAGCCATCAAATATTGCAATTCAAACTGGTATTGTTGAAAATGAATAGAACATAGGTAATTCTTAAACATCACACTGGATAAATGTGTAAAACTGAAATAAAGGGCATGTGTTAACTACACCAGGTATAACTGGAACCAAATATAGCCGTTCAAACTGGTATTGATGCAGTCGAGCGGCACAGTTCTGACTTGCACATAATGAACATCACATTGTGAATGACTGAAATAAACAAGGCATAAATGATCAGTATAACAAGCAAATATAGCCATTGAAAACTAGACAGAGTCTCACTGCAACCAACCTAACAAGCAAATATAGATAAACATGGCATATGCTTGAAAACTGGACAAATGCTCACTGCAACCAACCTAACAAGTAAATACAGATAAACAAGGCATCTGCTTGAAAACTAGACAAATGCTCACTGCAACCAACCTAACAACCAAATACAGATAAACAAGGCATCTGCTTGATAACTGGACAAATGCTCACTGCAACCAACCTAAGAACCAAATACATATAAACAAGGCATCTGCTCGATAACTGGAAAAATGCTCACTGCAACCAACCTAACAACCAAATACAGATAAACAAGGCATCTACTCACTATAAACAACCAAATATAGCCATTCATGAAATTGAATTGGACAATTCATACTTAAACATCACATAACCCTATTGAACAATACATTTTTGCATAACTGAAATAATTAAACACGACACAGTTA
Source organism: Thinopyrum elongatum (assembly GCA_011799875.1). Taxonomy (NCBI): domain Eukaryota; kingdom Viridiplantae; phylum Streptophyta; class Magnoliopsida; order Poales; family Poaceae; genus Thinopyrum; species Thinopyrum elongatum. The sequence continues at coordinate 561,870,547 of CM022303.1, read as the reverse complement.
AAACACCGCACGGCAAATGCTACTACTTATTGACAAAGGGTACGGGTTGGCAAGCTAGAAAAGGTAAGGTTTGCTGATAGGATGTTGCCTCACATGTCATGGACGGGATCCTTCCAGTTGGAAGAGCACAGACCCATGGTGCGGTCTCTGATGTCACAGTTGGGCTATTTCACCTTGGAAGAACCTTTGTGGGTGCCCTTCTCGTGGTTGTGGTCGATGAGATCTGACTTGGCAATTGAGGATCCCAAGCCGCCGCCATAGAACACGTCCTTCAGAAATGACAAAATGGGCTCGATGGCGTACAAGGATCGCAAATCCTTGACCGCGTGGCGGAGGAGATCAGTGGCAGGGCCATCAAAGAGATCGATGGCGGTTGAACCAGAGGGGTTGAGGATGGACCACTTAAACTGTGACATGGCCCGTGTGAAGCCGTCGCTGTCGATGAGCTTGATGTCGTAGCTAGCTTTCCCGAGATATAGTAATACGCTAGCCCGCTGACATGAAGCCTTCGGCATGGCAACGTAGTCAATGTCTTCGCCGGCTTCCATGGCGACGTGTTGCTCCGGGATCGACAGGTCGGGGCGAACGGCGGCCACCTCGCCAACGTCCGTCGGAGAGGCCATGATAAACCTCTTCTTGGCCGAACGCTCGTCGGGCTCCCCGGGATACGTGGTGGAGCTTAGGCTGTGACATTCTGGAGCAGGGGATGTGGATCTGGCGGGGAGGGACACCGCAGGCCTCATCTAAAAACTCAGGGGAGTGGGGCGACGTTATGGGAATCTCTGGGTAACCTGAACTTTATTATCTAAGCTAGGAGGAACGGCAGACCGACAGGGGTTGGCGGCGGCGGCGACGAGCTAGGGTTCGAGGGGGGGAGGGGGCCGGGTGGGGACTGTGCAGGGGATGTGGTGTTTGAGGATACGCCGCGGCTACTGAAAATTTTAGTAATGGCGGTGGAGATGGTGGTGGACGAGGGAGGGCGACGGTTCAAATGCCTCGGCTACTGCAATTTTACTATAAGGTCGGTGCTGGAGGAGTGTGGGCGACGGTTGAAGTACGGCGGCTACTAAAATTTGGGTAAAGGAATTGATGCGGGGCGGGAGTACCCAAGATCGCGCACAATCCAATAAGAATATGTGTGTATGATAATAAGGAAAAGTGGCGGAACCGCCGATTTTTGCAACGCTCAAGGCAGGTAGTTTGTTTTTAGATTTCTAGCTAGCTGGTCTATCGCACACGGTTCGTCCTAATTTTCAGGCGTAGACGTGGAATTCAATCTAAATAAACTACCCGCCTTTAGCTTGCGCAGGTGGGGATTTTACAGCGCACTTGCATCCCACACGGTTAAGCCAGTACCTCCACCTTTGCTCGCGCTTGCGCAGTTGTGGTGATTTTACAGCGCACTTGCATCGCACACGGTTGAGCCAGTACCTCCACCTTTTCTCGCGCTTGCGTAGTCGTGGTGATTCATAGCACACTTGCATTGCACACGGTTAAGACATTATACCTGTGTCCGTTGAGCGGCATCAGAGTCTTTGCAGCAAAAAAAAGTTAGAGAGGGTCAGAAGATATCCAGACCAGCATGTGGCCCAAATATATATGAGTGAAAAGGGTGGTCTGTGATGTTCAAAATTCCAATGCACAACTTTGACCGCGCGGGCCCATGGTTGGGCGCATCCTCGAAGATCGATGAGAGGGGCCAGAAGTCAAGAACCACGTGGAAGTGGCCAAATATATGTAGGAATATAGGTTGTGATGATTAAAACTTTAAATACACAATGCACAACTTTGGTGGCACCTTCCTCGCAAACCCGAAAGCACCCTTGGATATATCTATAATGACATAATGTCCTAGCTAGCTAGGGTGCTTGACCCACCTCCCACTTTGTGTCAGCGGGGCGGATGCACGTAATGATACTTTGGTCATACATGCATGTCGCCATGACCTACCATAAGACGGACCAGTGAATCTATCGTTTGGTCAAACGACAACTGTTGTTGTCGATAAACCACTTGGGCCAATAGATTGAACCATCATAAAAAAAAGCACGGGAGGGACCACAAAACCAGCACCTCTTGCATGCGGCCCAAAGTGATGTACGTTGGAAGGGGTGATGTGTGTTTTCAATATAGAATAATGTACAATTTAGATGTGGTGCCTACCTCTCGATACAGACAACAACCATGAAGGCCAGGTAGTTAAGGACGAGATACGCAGGGTACGGTGTAGGTCGAACCCAGCAATCCGAGCATGTGGGAGGGAATCCTGACAACGCATGAGCTCGAGCTTTGGTTGAACGACATGTGACGGTGACCGGCCCTAACACGAACTAGGAGGAATCCATTCATGGCCAACACATACCCCTCGTTATCGGTCAAAGGGATGATATATATACACTCGGGGAGCCCACAGATATGCGTGCCGTCACAAAAAACCGCACAAGGGAGACGTGGTCGATCCAAAGACCCCGTATACACTGCATGCAGCCCGAAAATATGTATGGGTACGGTGGTGTGTGATGTGTTTAAATCCCGAATGCACAACTTCGATGGGCCACCAACTATATTACAAACCGAACACCATACTTGACCCCAAGCCTTGTTCAATACGTACGATGTCGGTTTCCCAACTTTGAGGCGACAGGGGGGGGGGGGGGGGTGGGGTGGGGGGGGGGGGGGGGTCATCCAACGCATGCGCTCAAACTTTATTTGGTCTAACATGGCACACATAGCAATAGGAAACCATCATGGTCAAACCCTTCTCGTTGTTGGGTCAAAGGGATAGATTGTGTGGGCCCCCCTCGTTATCGGTCAAGGACAATATATGTACCTCGGGGAGCCCACAGATATGTGCAGCGTCTATAAACTGCACAAGGGAGACATGCTCGATCAGAACACTGCATGCGACCTGAAAAAAATGTATGGGTCTGGTGTGTGATTTGTTCAAATCCCGAAAGCACAAGTTCGATGGGGCACCAACTACATCAGTAACATTACAAACTGAACATCGTACCCCCCGCAGCCAGGTTAAAGACGTACGATGTCGGGAATGCAACTTTGAGGTGGATTGGGGGGGGGGGGGGTGGGTGGGTTGGGGGGGGGGGGTAGGGGCCAGGTGCCATCCAACGCATGTGCTGAAACTTGATTTTCTCTAACATAGCACACAGATCAAAGAGTAAACCCTACTCGTGCGTTGAGTCAAAGGGATAATTGTGTGGGCCTACAGATGTCAATCATTCTTTGATTTTTGAGAACAAAAAATAACCAATAAAAACATAGTCTACAAATTAGCAAAACAAGGATCCCATGCCAGGAAACATAGTAGAGAAACGGTAGCGTGTTTGGATATATAACAACATTAATATAGAAAACTTAGTAGAGAAGGAAGAGTGAGCTAGCACGACGCATGCGCATAGTGCTTACCCATATACTGCATGTGCCGTCGAAAGGGATGAGGATTGCCGTTCGATCTGGGAGCATCCAACGGTCAGACGTACGATCCATGGGGTTTGGGTTCTGGCCAATCAGAACGCACGACTCAGATCGCGCGCGCAGCAGGGGGCATCGGCCACGGTTTGGTAGGCACACGGCTTTCCTGAGTGAACCACGTGCTATTTGAAAACATTTCGTGAGAAGAATCTTGGTTTTTAAATCCCCGTAAATCCAAAACTCACCTGAAAATCGTGAAACTTGGCATGGTGTCACGACATGGCACATATATGTCGAGGAATTTTTTTTGTCCATTTTGGCGCAAGTTTTATTACCAGACTCTTATAAACCGGAGCTTCTCTCAAAGAAGCCTTGTGGTTCCGATAGGGAAACGTGTGCCCCTTGTGGACGAAACGATAATCACTGCCTCTTTTCGCCTTGTATTTTCTTCTACGGGTAACATGGAACGACAGGATATCCGTGCTGAAATTTAAATTTATTCAGGGTTCGTTTGGCCTTTTTATACACTAATTGAGTTTCCTAGGCATTTAATGTCCATAATTCAAATTTGAACTACAAATACATTCTCCAGTTCACCAAAATGGCTAGAAAAATTATACATGTGTCCTTGGGTGCATGTTTAGGTCCCATGCCAGGAATGGGAATGAATTACAACCGTACCGGCGTCCTGGCTCGTCCTCAAACATTTGGAATCTCGGTTTTTAAATCGCCATAAATCCAAAACTCACCAGAAAGTCATGAAAGTTGGCATGGTGTCACGTCATGGCACATATATGTCATGGTAAAAACATTGTCCAATTTGGGTGAAGCTTTATTACAAACCTCTTACAAACCGGAGCTTCTTTCAAAGAAGCCTCGTGGTTCCGATAGGGAAACGTGTCCCCCTTGTGGGCGAAACAATAATCACTGCCTCTTTTCGCCTTGTATTTTCTTCTACGGGCAACATGGAACGACAGGATATCCATGCTGAAATTTAAACTTATTCAGGGTTCGTTTGGCCTCTTTATACACTAATTGAGTTTCCTTGGCATTTAATGTCCATAATTCAAATCTGAACTACAAATACATGTTCCAGTTCACCAAAATGGCTAGAAAAATTATACATGTGTCCTTGGGTGCATGTTTAGGTCCCATGCCAGGAATGGGAATGAATTACAACCGTACCGGCGTCCTGGTTCGTCCTCAAACATTTGGAATCTCGGTTTTTAAATCCCCATAAATCCAAAACTCACCAGAAAGTCATGAAAGGTGGCATGGTGTCACGTCATGGCACATATATATCATGGTAAAAACATTGTCCAATTTGGGCTAAGATTTATTACAACCTCTTACAAACCGGAGCCTGTCGCAAGAACCCTCGTGGTTTTGATAGGAAAACATGTCCCCTTGTGGGCGAAACGATAATCGCTCCCTCTTCTAGCCTCGTATTTTCTTCTACAAGCAACATGGAACAACGGGAGATTCGCGCTGAACTTTGAAATTATTCAGGGTTCGTTTGACCTTTTTTATTCATTAATTGAGTTTTCTAGGCATTTAATGTCCATAATTCAAATCTGAACTACAAATACATGCTCCAGTGCACCAAAATGGCTAGAAAAAACGTACATGTGTCCTTGGGGTGCATGTTTAGGTCCCATGGAAGGAATGGGAATGAATTCAACCGTCTCGGCGTCCTGGCTTGGCCACAAACATTGTGAATCTTGGTTTTTAAATCTCTGTAAATCCAAAACTCACCAGGAAATCATGAAACTTGGCATGGTGTCATTACATATCACATATATGTCGTGGTAAAATAATTGTCCAATTTGGGCCAAGCTATATTACAAGCCTCTTACAAACCGAAGCTTCTTGCAACCCTCGTTGTTTCGGTAGGGAAACATGCACTACTGGAAACAGAGAATTTGCCATCAGTCAGCTCTTTGCCATTTGCTAGCTGACGGCAAAGAAGGCCTTTGCCGTCTGCTTATAAAAAACTAATGGCAAAGACAAAGCTGACGACAAAGACACTACTTGCCATCAGCCAGTTCTTTGCCGTCTGCTAGCGGAAGGCAAAGAAATGTTGCCGTCCGCTAGCTGACGGCAAAGAGGTGGGGGTGTGGTCCAGTGGAGGGAGGCTTATTGCGTCCGCTAGCAGACGGCAAAGAGGCCACTACCTAACGGACCTAATGGCCCACACCCTCCTCTCTCTCTTCTCTCTCTATATCTCTCCCCGACCACACCCCGCCACCGCACCCCTCCCCCCGCGCCCGACTACACGCCGCCCCTGCCCGCCGCCCGCTGCCAATGCCGCTCCTGCACGCCGCCCCGCCCCGGCCCGCCAGCTCCCCCCCGACGCCCCGCTGTGCGGTACCCGCCCCGGCCCGCCGCTCCGCCCCCCCCCCCGACGCCCCACCGCGCTGGCACAATGCCCCGGCCCCCCCGCCCGGCCTCCCCGACGCCCCGCCGTCCCGGCCCCCCCCGCCGCCCTGACCCGACGGCGTCGGCCTCCTCCACCTCCCCCACTCCGATGAGCCCCCTCCCCCTCTCTTTTGGTTTCAATTTTTTCTCTGTTAATTAGTATAGTGTAGTTAGTGTAGTTTAGGTTTAGTTTAGGTTATTTTTTTTAGGTTTAGGTTTAGATTTAGTTTAGTTTAGGTTAAGTTTAGTTTTTTTTCTATTTTTTAGGTTTAGGTTTATATTTAGTTTAGTTTAGGTTTAGTTAAGAAGAAAGATGAAAAAAAAGAAAAGAAGAAGAAGAGGAAGAAGAAGAAGAAGAAGAAGAGGAGGAAGAAGAAGAAGAGGAGGAGGAGGAAGAAGAAGAAGAAGAAGAAGAGGAAGAAGAAGAGGTTAGGGGTGCATCGGCGCCTACGGAACCGTGTTGAGGTTAGGGGTGCGTCGGCACCGACGGAACCGAGTCGAGGATCGCCGGTCGCCAAGGGGTCAAGGGTCGGGGCAGAGGGTCGAGGATCGCCAGTCGCCGAGGGGTCGAGGGGCGAGGGGTCGTGGGTCTAGGGGTTGATGGTCGAGGATCTTCCGGTTCGAGTGCTGACCGACTGGTGTCGTAGCTTAAGATGAGGACGTCCCCGAGCTCAAGGTCATGAGCGTGGGTGAACTGCTTCCATCCGTGTGCGAAGATTGGATGGAAGCAGTTCGCCCGCGCTGATGACCTTTAGCTCGGGCACGTCCGCATCTTAAGCTACGACAACAGCCGCATCTTAAGCTAACGGGTATGTGGTTTGCTTCATGATTCATGCAATTCATTCTGTCATGCTAGCTTGAGCCCTTTAATTACTAATACTATGTTCCTCTCTTTTAGGCGGGATACAATATGGCACCGGTGCCAGAGGTGTTCGACCTCTATGCCATGGCCCATACTACCCCGTACAAGAAGGCCAAGGCATTCTCTGCGTCTGACCTCGATCATCCAGAGAACTTCAGCAACATCTCCTCCCACAACAAGCTCGTGAGGTACAGAGATGAGGGGAAGGCGATGAAAGGGGAGGACTTTAACCCGAGCGGGCAGTTTGATCCGGAGCTGGTGATGATATCTCGTGGCGGGTGGTCCCATGCCTCGATGGCCATTGGAGATGGACTTATACGTTGTCCTCGCACTCTCCCAGAGATCAAGGCGTGCCAAACGAGCTCAGATCCTGAGATAAGGCCTCGTCCACGGCCAATCGAGCTCGCCTTCGAGGTTAGTTATACAGACTCAGATTTCTTTCAAGCATTACATTGTGTGTGCAGCCATCGATGATTACAATGCTAACGAGGAGTGGTGTTGCAGGCTGCTCTTGAGAAAGAGAAATACAACCAAGGCGCTTCTGGCAGAGAGGGACCGGCAGGCGGCGGAGAAGGATCAGGACTTGGAGGAGAGGACGGCTAGGATGTTGGAGGAGGAGAGGGCACGGAATGACATGCAGAACTGGGCCATGTACAAGCTCCTCGTGGTAAGTTTCTTTTGCATATTAGCCAAATGATGCACGTAATGTTTATTTCATTACTAGCTAATATGACTGACTCGTCAAAACCAAATGTGCAGTCTGTGTGCCAGAAGGCCGGTCAGACCCCTCCGCCGATGCCAGAGATTGCTTCGAGGACCATGGTGAGTTTAATTTGAATGGTCATTAGTTACTAGTATTAACATTTGAGTGTTGTCATGCTAACGAGACATTGCAAATGACCTTTGGTGCAGCATACCTCCAGACAAGGATCACACGATCCTTCTCCAGGTGGTGGTACCAGCACGAGCAACGCCGGTGCTTCACCTTCGTGATGACGGTAAGTTTTCTCTAGTGTTTTGCTTAACAAATGCATAATGACCTAGACCTAGCTTTATTTCCTCCAAAATGCTTACCATAATGATGTAGACTTAGCTTATTTTCCTCCAAAATGACATAATTAGCTTACTTAGCTCCAAAATGATCCATTTTACCTTAGTTAGCTCTAAAACGATCTATACTTAGCTTTGTTTCCTCCAAAATGACCTAAGTTAGCTCTAATATGCTAAGTTATCTCTAATATGCTTAGTTACCTAGGTTTACTCAATAATGACATACACTTAGCTTACTTATGTAAAAAAATGGCATAATTAGCTTACTTAGGTTTGAAATAGCATAACAACCTTGGTAACCTCATATATGTCATATACGTAGCTATTTTCCTCGAAAATGACATAATAAGCTAATTAGCTCCAAACTGATCAATTTTACCAAGTTAGCTCCAAAATGACCTAAGTTAGCTCATAATGCTAAGTTAGCCTAATATGCATATTACCTAGGTTAGCTCAATAAATACTTATACTTAGCTTACTTATGTAAAAATGGCATAATATGCTTAGTTAACTCAAAAATGGCATAATTACCTAGGTTAGCTCAATATGATCCATTTACCTAAGTTAGCTCCAAAATGATCCATTTTACCTGGTTAGCTCCAAATGATTCATTTTACCTATGTTAGCTCCGAAATGATCCATTTTACCTAAGTTAGTTACAAAATGATCCATTTTAGCTTGGTTAGCTCCAAAATGATCCATATTTGCTAGGTTAGCTCATAAATGATCCATTTTACTTAGGTTAGCTCCAAAATGATCCATTTTACCTAAGTTAGCTCCAAAATGATCCATTTTAGCTAAGTTAGCTCATAAATGATCCGTTTTACCTAGGTTAGCTCCAAAATGATCCATTATACCTAGGTTAGCTCCAAAATGATCCATTTTACCTAGGTTAGCTCCAAAATGATCCATTTTAGCTAAGTTAGCTCATAAATGTCTTTTTTTTACCTAAGTTAGCTCATAAATGTCATTTTTACCTAAGTTAGCTCATAAATGTCATATACTTCTTCTTCTTCTTTTTCTTCTTCATTTTCTTCTTCTTCTTCTTCTTCTTCTTCTTCTTCTTCTAATCTTCTTCTTCTAACTTTCTTATTTCCCATTTTGCAGATTTCATTCACTTCACAGAAGCTTGCATTGATGGTGTGCTTGTTATCCCTTTCTTTGTTTCTTTTGTATCGATGAACTATGCATGTATGGTTGGATGAAACTGTTGTAATATGTGTTGGATATCTCATATGATTGCTCTGAAATTGCCCTGTGAAAAAAATATATATATCATCTACTTGATGTGAAAATGCTTGAATATAAGAAAAAAAAGAGGCAATGCAGCCTCTTTGCCGTCTGCCACCAACGACAAAGGGGCCTTTGCCGTCTGCCACAGACGGCAAAGAGGCCACGTGGCAGCAACCTGTGCAATCTGGGAGCTATACCATTTGGTTACTTTGCCGTCTGTGGCAGACGGCAAAGGATGTGGGCATTTGTCGTCCGCTGGCAGACGACAAAGGCTGCCGTTAGCCACCTAATGTGGCTAACGCATGTTATTTACCGTCCAGATTCTTTGCCGTCTGCCACGGACGACAAAGGTTCTTTGTCGTCCGCTTTGGTAAAGCAGACGACAAAGAACCTGTTTACCGTAGCTTTCTTTGCCGGGCAGCTTTGCCGTCGGTGGCAGACGGCAAAGAGGTTTGCCGTTCAGTTTTGGTTCCTTTGCCGTCTGCCATGGCAGATGGCAAAGAAGCTGATTCCTATAGTGATGCCCCTCTTGTGGGCGAAACGATAATCGCTGCCTCTTCTCGCCTTGAACTTTGTTTTCTACAGGCAACATAGAATAACAGGAGTGTCGTGCTGAAATTTGAAACTGTTCAGGGTTTGTTTGGCCATTTTATATATCAATTGAGTTTTCTAGGCATTTAATGTAGTCCATAATTCAAATTTGAACTACAAGCACATGCTCCAGTGAAGCAAAATGGGTGGAAAATCGTACATGTGTCATTGGGTGCATATTTAGGTCTCATTGATGGAATGGGAATGAATTACAAACTTCTCGTCGTCCTGAAACATTGAGAATCTCGGTTTTTAAATCCCAGTAAATCGAAAACTCACCCAAAAAACATGAAACTTGGCATGGTTTCATGACATGGCACATATATGCCGTGGTAAAAAAAATCGTCCAGTTTGAGACAAGGCGCACACATTAATAGCCAACGAAGTCCTTTTGAAACAAATAGCTGACACGTTAATATCGCAAACGGTTGTATTATATGAACCGTGTGTTCCCGTAACCATTTAAGTGTGGCCACGCGTCCCTCTTTTCTTATGGGATAGTACTACCTCCGTCCTCGTTCATTTGTCATCTTTGTATTTTGTGCCCAAATTTAACCATACTCGGTGGCGTGCGTGCAGCTGTTTGATTAGACGGGACAAGCGGAAGAAGTCCGCTGCGCAGGCTTGATGGGATGCATGCGAGCAGTCCGCTGCGCAGGCTCGAGGGGACACGTGCATCCTGTCCACCTCGCAGGCTCGACGGGACGCGTGCGAGCAGCAAGGCTGCCCATGCTCACCGGGAAGCGAGCTCTTTGACCTCCATCCACCAGCCGCCCGCCTTGCTCACAACTTATCTATTAATGGCGGCTGAGCCGCCGTTTAACACGCGGTTAATTAAAGCACCTGGACGGAGGGTGTTTGCTTGTGATCCCATGGCCCGCTCAACATTAGCATTTGCTTTGTTCGTGTTTTCAACTCGTATTCCGGCCTAATTTAAAATGCCACATAGGGCAACGGATAATACGACGACAAATTTACAATGGAGAGGATAATAATTGTCTTACATATTCCAGATAATTTAAAATGCCACATGCGGCAAAGCCTGGAAGACACGACGGCAAGAGAAGAAGGAAATCGCAGACAATGATCTGGGTCGCTACTGTCTCTACTCCTCGATGGATCGTCGGGCGGAGACATCCTCCAGCTCCTTCTTCAATTCCTCATGACTTTGCTTGAAAGTAGCCACGGATTCCTCCACCTCCTGCTCGCGCTTGATCCGGAGCTTCCTCAAGTCACCCATCAGTTCCTCGAGGACCGCTGTCAGTGTCATCCCCGAGGCACTGCTCTGCTCATGCAGCATCTTCCAGCCGACGGCCTCCTCCTCCTTCTCGGCGAGCGCCTTGAGGAGCTTCGCATTGTCACCCATGAATTGCTCGATGAGGCTCGTCGCCTTCTCAACCGAGGCATCGCTGATCTCGAGCAGCTTCATCAAGCCGTCGACTAGCTCTTGCTGCTTAATGAGGCCAGCGAGAATGTCGTCGTCGCCGGCCAAGGACTGCAGCAACGCCGGCTCGTCATGATCGCCGACGTGGCGAGTGCGCCTGTGAGAGCCCTCGCGTGCCCGTGAGAGCTCGTTCGGGGGATCCGCGGCGCACCGGGACATCTCTGCTGCGGCTGCCGCTTGGCGGCGGCACCTCTCTAGTGCTTCCGCGGCCTTGGTCTTTGCTGCCTGGTTATATGTCCACCCGAAACTCCTCCTACCAGTCATGGCGGAACGACTTGACAGGAAAGACCAGTTTTGTGGGTGATGAGGGGAGGAACTGTGAAGTAATTTTCGAGTGGGTAGTTTTTATAGCCCGATGCTAAGTGTGAACACATATTAGTTTGATCGGTGTGAACAGATTTGCAATTACTTATTGCATTGTGATCTGCAATGTGACGAGAAACAAGGTCAAAATTTATTGATGGTTCTGGGCCTACAAAGCCTGTTTCTATTGTTCTGGCTCATCGCAAACAGTTCTTATGGATCAACTATATGCCACGCATCGGAAGCCCGAAATGTGGGCCCGCGTTCTCAGATGTACGTGTACGTGTCTGCCCACTATCACACACGTTCAAGATATCACCATCGTGTCCGATGGATGCGCCGTCGCGCCTCCCACGGGGTGCCAGAAGGTTGACCATGTGGTTGCTCACCATTGAGGCAGTCGCGGTGCGCTCTGCTCCTTGTTGAGGCGGCCGCGGTGCGCTCTGCTCACGTCCGTCCGCGCGTTTTGCTCGCCATTGACGTGGCCGCGGCGCACTCCGCTCTGGCGTCCCTGCACGCGCTCTGATTGCCGTTGAGGCAAATTTAAAATGGCAACGGTTAATAATTGTCTTACATATTCAGGATAATTTAAAATGCCACATGCGGCAACACCCAAAACACTCATGACCTACATATGCATACAATTATAATAAAACATAGGCTAAAAGGCTGAGCTGGCGGCCTTCCGATGACGGTCTTCTCAGACTCCATGATTAGCATAGCACCCTTGCGGTCGTTCATTCCAAGTGTCCCGACCCGCCTCCGCCTACGGAGCTGCTGGCGCTGGGAGGCTCTCGGGGCTGCTGGGCCTCTTCCATAAGAGCTTGACAGCATGCAATCGCACGCATGATATCTCCGCGGAACCGCTCCATTTCCATGTCTCTGGCCTGGTAGCAAGTTCCATCCATCACCTGCATCCTCAAGATATCATGTTGGCGATGTTCTACTTTGTCGGGGACGTCAACTCCGCCAAGGATGCGCTTGAGCCTGGCCACCACATCGTCGGGATCAAGGTTGACACGGCCGCCGCGGGCAATGATGAAGCCGCAGACTGGCTGTGTCTTGACTGAATCGCAGAGGTCCTCTGCCCATTCCTTGTGGGGCATCCGGCTCTTGATGAGCACTGGTGACGGCAGCTCTTCGGGTGGGTCGTCGATCATGCCGCCGAGCAGCTCTGGATCTTTTGCACGGTGGATGGCAAACTGCTCATCACACCTCCTCTGCAATATGTCGATTGTGCGCCCAAGGACTGTCACGTCGATATCACTACCGATGGGCCATGGTGCCTGCACTGGCCGATGAAGCTCTTGCTCCCCGACCTACTCCGGCTCGTTCTCCTCGCCGAAGATGTAACGCAGGTAGGGGTCGACGTCGAAGCTTTGGTTGTTGCCTGGCATGCTTGGAATAACTAATGGTAGATGGTTGAGGACTAGATCTGCGTAGAGTGTCGCAACGGTGCTTTGCCGCCTGGGTTATATGCAGCAAGCCATTAGCTGGTGGTGGGAAACTAATGAGGGAAGAGGCGTGGATTTTACAATTCACCCATGTGGAGCGTGGGAAGCATTCGCTGGAGCACGGGAAGACTAAGTGGAGCACACACACAACCCGAATACCGTATGCGGTGCCACGTGTTATTTATCACACACGTGTTAACATAAGGAAACGTATGTGTAACTTACTAATCATCGCACACGAGTACTCGCAGATGCATGGTGTGCGATACTCCTAGCCACCGCAAGCAACTAGTTTGCAGTTTTCAAAGTTTTTTTGTAAAAACAGAATCGCACACGAACTAACTATAGTAACCGTCTGTGTTATAATTTCTCATCACAAACAGTTCATCCGAGTGGGCTGTTTGCTGCGTATCCCACACATCTTGTTTACACGAATCGTTTGTGTTCTTTTGGCTCATCGCAAACAGTTCATCTATGTGAACTGTATGCCGCATATCACACAAATCTTGTTAAGTTGAACCATTTTTGTTCTCTTCCCTAATAAAAAACAGTTCGTCCGAGTGAACCGTATGCCGTATATCACACACACCTTGATCTGGCTGACCATTTCTGCTGCATCCCCTAATAGCAAACAGTTCATCGAAGCGAACTGTATGCCGTATATCGCACACACATTGATATGGCTGCCCGTTTCTGTTGTTCTGTCTAATCACAAATAGTTCATATGGATCAACCATATGCCCCGCATCACACACGTAACTAAAATCTGAACCGTGTTTGATGTCTCCGCCATCGCAAACGTTTTGCATCCTTTTTGATGGTTTTTTATATCCTCGTTTGTGATTAATGCATCGCACACAGTTTCGTCAAAGGGTCTCTGATTGTAGTGTCGCGTTAGCAGCATCCTGCAGTAGTGGTCGCTGTCCAAGTTCGACGGGAAGTAGACTACGTCTCCCCGTCGCTTCTTGTCCAGCTCTGGTGCTCTCTTCTTGTTCCCCTCCGCGTTGTCTCCTTCACGATGGTCGCTCGCTTCCCCTTGGCAGCGGGTTTCTTCCCCATCCTCAAGAGCTATGGTGGGGATGGAAGGTCGGGTGAGGCGTCGAATGCGAATGCAAGCGTGGCGCGGTTGCGTGGCTTGGAGAAGGAGATGATGTACAGGGAAACGGGTGCGAATGAGCCGTGCCCTATCATGTTTTTCCCTTTTATGAGGAACAGGCGTAGAGAAAGGGGGCGAGTCTTCGCTACTTTCCTCGGAAAGTTACCGTTTTACATTAACTGCTACAGTCTCACGACCCCACGACCTGCGATAATTGCGCAGAGTGGATTTTGGTTTGACTAGTCATCACAACCGCTGCACGCACAACACTCCCTTGACACGTGTCCGTGCACTGTTTAGGGCCTAACCCAACGTGCCCAGCGACACATATGGCTCAGGCCCGGGGGCTTCTGTCGGGGTACCCAAACACGGGTGTATGTATCCCCCTGACTTGTGCACGGATAGGCAAGTCTCCAGCACTGCAGCAACGAAGCAAGGTTACAGTATCCAAGACAAGGCCAAGCAGAAGAGATAGCTCTTTGAGAAATCAAAGGGCAGATCAAGAAGACCAAGACAAGCCAAAGGAACAAGATATCACTAAGGAAAAAGCCTCACTTGCCGGGCAGGCGAGCCTGGTCAGGTCGAGGTTCACCCCAAGGGCAAGTCCCAAGACCTCCCCGGCAAGGGTTGCCGGGGCGACGACGGCCTGCTTCCCCGCCAAGGCTCCATCGCTCCACCTCACAAGCAACGCAAGTCATTTATTGGTGCGGTGTCGAGCCCCCAAGTGATTAAGTGGCTATCATTTGGCACGTGGCAGCCACTTCTGAGGAAGATCACCCCTGAATGACACTCGTCCAGGGGCGTGTCATGCAGACAGACGAGAAGGTGGTTGAATGGCGCGGCAAGGCTTGCCGGGCTACATCCACGACGTGACACTAAGCGGTGCATTTAATGCGCTTTGTCCTGTCTGCAGAGTTAGGTATGATAGCACTGTGGCTATCTAATCACTGGGTAATGACTGTTTTGCCACTGTGGTAACCCCTTGACCTATAAAAGGAGGGCCGAGGCAACCTTAGAAAGGATTCAGACCCTTGTATACTCATACGCGCGTAGCTGCTCTCCCCGAGGCGACCATGCCGGGCTTGAGTGCTGCATCTCCACCATGGTCCTCTCATCAATCCACCAAAGCAGGAGTTGGGTTTTACGCCTCACGGCGGCCCGAACCTGGGTAAAAACCACCCGTGCCACCGCTGCCGTGCTGCTCTACAGCCTCCGCTCTTTGTGCAACATGCCCTTCCCCCTTGCCGAACCACAAGGGGCCGATGGCCCCATAGGTGACTGTGTTGAACCACGACACCGGTGATGACCGTAGTTTGAGGAGTTCATGTATTCACTATGTGTTAATGCTTTGTTCCGGTTCTCTATTAAAAGGAGGCCTTAATATCCCTTAGTTTCCTTATGGACCCCGCTGCCATGGGAGGGTAGGACAAAAGATGTCATGCAAGTTCTTTCCATAAGCACGTATGACTATTTACGGAATACATGCATACACTATTTTTATGAACTGAAGCTAGTTTTGTATTGCCCTAGGTTTTGACTGGTATATGATGAATATCATCCAACGAATTCACCGATCCAATGCCTACGAATTTTCCACATATTGTTCTTGCTAAGTTACAATTGCTATTGCCACTGTTACACTTGCTACAAAATCATTGCTATCACTGTTACCATTACTGCTACTGTTACCACTGCTATCAAAACTATCATATTACTGTGCTACTGATTACCTCGCTACAGATAATTAATCTCCAGGTGTGGTTGAATTGACAACTCAGCTGCTAATACCTTCAAATATTCTTTGGCTCCCCTTGTGTCGAATCTATAAATTTGGGTTGAATACTCTACCCTCGAAAACTGTTGCGATCCCCTATACTTGTGGGTTATCACAGAATATCAGTACCAAACGGAGTCCAAACACAGTCAAACTTTTTGGAGATTTTTTCTGGACCAGAAGACACCCAGTGGGCCAAAGAAATACCAGAGGGGAGGCTCGTGGTGGGCACAACCCACCATGGCGTGCCCAGGAGCCCAGGCGTGCCCAGGGGGGTTGTGCCCCCCATAGAGACCTCCCGCACCGCCTCTTTACCCTATAAATTCACAAATAGTCCAGAAACCCTAGGTGAGTCGATGAAACACAATTCCAACCACCGCAAGTTCCAGAACCACGAGATCCAATCTAGACGTCATCATAGAATGGTTCATCATCCTCATTGGTGCCTCTCCAATGATGCGTGAGTAGTCCACCATAGACCTAAGGGTCCTTAGGCAGTAGCTAGATGGCTTCCTCTCTCTCTTTTGATTCTCAATACAATGGTATCTTGGAGATCTATTTGATGTAACTCTTTTTTGCGGTGTGTTTGTTGGGATCCGATGAACTTTGAGTTTATGATCAGATCTGTATCCATGAATATTATTTGAGTCTTCTTTAATCTCTTATATGCATGATTATTTATAGCCTCGTATTTCTTCTTCGAATCTTTGGTTTAGTTAGGCCAACTAGATCGATTTTTTCTTGCCATGGGAAGAGGTGCTTTGTGATGGGTTTGATCTTGCGGTGTTCTTTCCCAGTGACAGAAGGGGCAGGCAGACATGCATGTATCATTGCTATTAAGGATAATAAGATGGGGGCTATTCCTACATGAATAGATCTCGTCTACATCATGTCATCGTTCTTACTGTCGGCGTTCTGGGAACCAGGGTACCCAGACTTGCCTGCCTGCGGCCCATGACCTGGCTTCATCGACGGCCCAATACGGCCCATCTACAAGACTATCAAGACAAGACCCTCGTGAGGGGCCAAGCCTCGCGAGGCGGACGACGCCAAGACCTCCCGAGGGAGCGGCCTCCCCAGGCTGCCTCCTTAGGAGCGGAGATTCCTATGCAAGTGCCCAACCTCATGAGGTTGCGGTGACGCAAGCCATGATTTCCAAGGCCAGGCGGGCGCCAGCGGGCGCAGAGAAGACAATTTCCTCTTTGGTGCTAAGGAGGCAAGCGCAGGCACGGGTTCCCGAGGACTCAGGCAAAGATTTCTGTTCTAGTGCAACGAGACCAAGACCACCAGGACTGCAGGAAAGATGTCATCACCGAGCCCACCGCAGCGTCATGACCAGAAGCTTTGCAGGTGAAGACCACCTTTCGTCAGGATAAGATGTACTACTTGTCCCCTTTCAAATTGGCCGCTGTGGAATCCCTTCCCGCCTACGTTTTGGGAAGAGGACCAAGGCCACTGTAAATATAGGTTAGCCACCACCATAGATCAGATCCTTTCCACCCTCACCAGAGCAGACCTCGTGAGGTTGTTCATCCCTTGTACTTGTTCATCCTCAGCCCCCCGTGAGGCAAATCCACCACAAAGCAGGAGTAGGGTCTTACACCGCAAGGTGGCCCGAACCTGGGTAAACTGTCATGTTCATCTTCTTCCTTGTTCCTCGAGCTAGGCCGTAGGGTGACGAGCTGGTTGGCTAGAGAGGTTGAGTTCTTTGCACATGCCCCAGAGTTCGAACCTTTCTTGGGTCTGCGGAGCCCTGAATTCAACATTTGGCACATCAGATAGGGGCGTGTCGAAGTCCTCCTTCCATCTTTGCTCAGCTGCCGCTCCGTCGCTCCCATGGCGGAGGCTCCACGAGCTTGCACTGAGCAATTGGTCACTCGCGCCGCCTAGGTGGCGCCCTCCGGCCGCGGAGCTCATCATCACATGTTCCCCGTGGCCAGCGCGGCCACCGGTGTCGCCAACCGTCAGCGGCATGGGCCACTCCTGCCCTCTCCCATGCGGCGCCGCAATCGTGCCACCGCGCGGTCTTCCGGTTACGCCGTGGCGTCATCCCTGTGCGCTCGCCGGGAGCAGGCAAACACACGAGCCGCACTCCTCGTGGCGCGTGAGTTGCTGCGATGCAGGTTAGCAGAAGGCAGCCACGACGCCTTGCTCGGCCGGGTCGCCGAGCTACTCGACGCCGTCTGCGAGGGCGCGGCGCCTTTCTGCATCCTGCTTACATCACGGACGCCGCCAGGGGTTCACGCCTGCCCTCGCTATGTCTGCTCGCCCTTCTGGAGGGAGTCCGGAGGGTCTCGCGGCGGTGGTCTAGCACACGACGCCGCCTACCCGACCCAAGATGCGTTTCCCCGGAGTGCGGCCGGGGTAGGCGGCCCCTCCCGGAGCTGCATCGAAGGACCACCCCCTGGTCGGCTCGACCAGGCACCAAGGATGGTGGGCAGCAAAGCGGAGGGACTAGGGGCTGACCTCAGGACGATGGCCCGTGGAGCCTCTATGCCACCATCGATGGGATCGTTGTACGAGCGAAGGAGAAGCCCGTGTGTGACACCCTGGATTTTGCCCATTTCTTTTTCCTTTTTATTTTGGTCTGGATTTGCTTTTCAGTGGCTTAGTAGTCCTGAAACCTGGAGAGATCACCCTTGATTCCTCTCCCAAGTGGCTTGCCAACCTCAAAATCATCCCAAGACCTTGTCATTTCCATCTTGGACCAATCCCAATATTCTTTTCGTGGGAATATTCCTTTTTCTATTAAAGGAATAACCCTGTCAGCTCTGAGTTGTGAAGCAACTCATATTTCTATCATTCCCAAAATTCCCAAATAATTCTCATAAATCCTTTGGGACATATCTTATCCAGATATGTCAAAATATTCCTTGCCATGTTCAAAAATAATCCACCAAAATTCCTTTTCTGATTCTGCCCTAGTTGTCAGTTTGTGAAGCAAGTACCCTTTATATTGGCCTACTTGCTCTCAAACTTTTTGGGCATTCTTTCCTATCCATATCATTGCCACATGCCAAAATTCAACTTTATTTTGATAATAAATCTCTCTTGGCTAATTTCCAAAGTTTCTGGGCAACTAGAATCTTTGTGAAGCAAGTGCTAGCTAGGAGTATCCAAACGAGTTGAAATTTTGCAAGCACCTCCAATTGCCCATATAATGACTCTTACACAAGTTTCAACCCTATCCAATCATCTTAGTGAGCAGAGCATCGATTCTTAGATTCTGGCCATATTTTTCAGTTGTGAAGCAACTATATTTTATATTGCTTCATTTAAGCTGAAAATTTACCAGGACATTCTTAAATCCATTTCAACTCCTTCCACCAAGTTTTGGCCAAATTCAGTAATCCAATTGCCCTGTGCAAATTTTGCAAGTTTCTGGACAGAGAGGATGCTTGTGAAGCAAGTACCATTATGGCTTGTCCATTTGGTATGAAATTTCCACAGCATCATTATATGTCCAAATAATCAAGCCTTGCCAAATTTCAGACCAATTGGACACTACATGTGAGTGGCACTTCAAGATTGGCATTCTGGACCAGGTTATGCAGTTGTTAAGCAACTATGTTAAACCCTGGTCCATTTCCCTTAAAATTCCACAGAATAGTAGTCCTTCCTATCCCAAACCTCCCAGACATCTCAGTTGGACCTTATACCTCTTCTGTTGATCACAGAATTCATCAAACAGTTTGCTACAGCAACCTTTCAGTGAGAATTCCCATAAACCCTTGGACTTTCTCGTTGATCTATCACCTGCACGGTGCCTTGGGGAGCAAGGTCCCTTAGCTAGACAACATTTTGGGTGCCAGAAAGCACTGCATGCCACTGTGCACGCGGTGACCACCGTTTTGGCACGTAGTGGACGCGTGCCGAACGCCGTTTGCTCGGGGCCCCTCCTCTCCTTGTCGGTTTCGCGCGATTAGTCTTGTCCCACAGCTTTCCCTCGCTGTCTTCTTCTCCCCAGACCTCTGTCCCCCTCCAGTCCCATCCTCGCCGCTCCGCGACGAGCTCCGCCCTATTCTGCCCGTAGCCGCCGTTGGCGTTTTCTCCGTCTCGAGCCTTCCCGAGCTCGCCTGAGCCCTCTTGAGCGCTCCCGAGCCTTCTCAGCTTCGCTCCGATCTCTCTGGTCGTCTCTCCCCTCCTCCATGAGCTCTCCCGAAGCTCCGGCACGCTTCGCCGCGGCCGTGGCCGAGCCCTGCGCCGTCCGGCTATTTATAGGCTGCCCCGAGTCCTCCCGAGCTCACGAGAGCCTCTTCCGTCCTCCTCTGTCACTCCCCATTCCCCTGCCCGAGCCCCAGAGCTCCTCTCCGACTCCAATGGCCGTCGGGGCCGCCGCTCGGCTCCGGATAAATTCTGGCGAGCTGCACCCGGACTCCCCCTCCTTTCTCCACCGCAAGAACCCCTGTGGTCTGGCGGTCCTTTCCCCCTTCTTGCCCCGTCGTTTGGGTGCCAGAGACGCCGTCTTCGAATCTGGCCGACGACCACCGCCATGGGCGCTCTAACCGCCGCCGTCTTTGGCCCCTCCGGCGTCCGAGCCCAGGCGGGATGAATGCGGCGCCTCCTTCCGGTCCCGTCGGTGGTCCAAGCTCCACCGGGGACGGCCGGAGCCGCCCGGGCCATCGCCGGCGGTGATCTGCCTTGCCTCGCTCCTGTCCCCGATTGGGAGGAGGAAGAAGGAGGTGGGAGGAGAGAGAGGGCCAGCGCGGGCCCCGCCCGTCGGTGACCCAGGAGCCGGCCCCGCCACTGCTGAGGTGGATAAGTGGAGGCGTATTCCTCTGGAATACGTCTTCCTCTGGAATACGTCTTCCTCTGGGGAAAACGCATTTTATTTGAACGCGCAAGCGGCTGAGCTGCTCAGGGACCCGGATGCAATTATCTCTTTTGCTGATTGGTCCCTGGCAGAAAATCATTCATATCTTTTTGCCCGGGACTCCGATTCAGATGAAACCAGCGCCCACTTCTTCGTCTCATCGAGCCCGTTCCGATGGTGTCATTCTCATGCTGTGTTGACACAACAGAAATGACCCTTTTGCCCTTGTCCGTAAACAGCCCTCCGAGAGAGTACTGTTTCCGGCATTCGTCCCCGCGACATTTCCGCACTTCATTCCGATGACTCCTTCATCTCCAGGCAAGCCACAACCCTCATCTGCATAATTGCAATGCAATATCATAGTTTAATTAATTACTTTAATAGGAAGAATGTTATCTGTAGCATGGATTGGATTATGACATGCATGAGTAGATGTTGAATACCGGATTGTTAATGACTAGTAGTTTACCCACTCGTTGAGGTTATGATGTTGAGATTACCGTCTATGATTATTTTGGGATTTCATCCGGCATTTGTGGATATGGACTAGTAGCAGTAGCCTAAGCATGCCAGTTATTGGATTACTATGATACCGGAGTGTCAGCTGTGACAGAAAGATTGTTCGAGGATAAGATGCCTAATTTGACCAACTAAGTTAACTTGATGAAACAACCTGGTAATAAGTGAACTTAGTTGGTCGATCGAGAGTCACCTGTCCGGGCTTATTCGTGCAGCCACATTTGCCGGTATGGGACGACCTTGACTTGGTCTGATCGCGTGCTCTTCCACCGGTACCTCCAAAGAGGGAGGGTTATGCGCGCGCGTTACCCTGGCCCGGTAGGCGGCGATAACCCTGTGAGTCCAGCTGAGTTATTGGATCCAGGTCCCCGTTTGGGACAGTTTGTTTGGCCAGGACGCTGGCAGGTGTCTTGAGGACACGGGGCCACCCAGGGCTTGACTCCAAGAGGGAGTATGATTGCCGGTCGTACGATGGAAGAGTCACGGGTCAGGCGGGTTTCGTCGGAACATCGTTGGTCCACCCGAATGGGAGCACGAGGCCATGAGTTCCGTGGTGTGGGTAAAGTGTACAACCTCTGCAGAGTGTTAAATCTATTCGAATAGCCGTGTCCACAGAATTGGACAGCCCGTCCAGACCTCTATAGGAGATCAACCACAATAATGACAGTAATGAAGGAAGGAACTCATCTGAGTATGGCAACAGTCGGATATCATGCCATGGGCAAGTATTAGTAACAATCTCGAGGATGATCGTTGGATGTTCTTGGAGTGATCATGAGTTGGTCACCAGAATGCAGGAAGAGTAGCCTGTTATTGCTCATTTCAACCATTCCTTCGGTAACAGTAAATCTCAACCTAATCTTGATTACTATGATGTTGTCTTGCCTTAATGCTGATGTTTGTTGTGAGCTTGCGAGTACATTCAAAGTACTCACCTGGCGTGTCATGCCAGTTTGCAGGTCATGCCATGACTGCTTGTTTGTCGAAGATGTTGATTGCGCGAGCTAGGATACGCGTTCTAGCCAGAGTCCCTGCGGAGTGGAGTCCATCACCGCCGACGCTGTTCCGCTGCCGAGAGATACTCCGCCTCCTCAGGTCGATCCGCTGTTAGCATAGAGCTATTTTGAGCAGGCGTAGTGTCGCTGTGTTGATGTAATCTTTGTAACCGTATTTATAGCAATAAAGAGCTGATTTGTTCTATGCCAACAGTGCCGTATTCCAGTGGACTTGTCCCTGGGACTGGAATACGGGGCGTTCCGGTTTCCTCTGAGCCGGGGTGCCACAGGAGTTGGTATCAGAGCAGGTTTGGCTATAGGACGCGCAGTCTAGGTGCGAGCGTTAGAACCGGTAGTATAGAGTCTAGTTGGTTTGCTGCACTTGTTTGTTGCATTTGTTTGCTGCATAGCATGCAAATAGACTAGTTATCACTAACGATTGATCTGGTGAGTATAGGCGGCAATCCACTACCTGTACCCTCCAGTTGCATATCTTTTCTTGGTGGTTGGTGTCATCTTCGTCCCAGCGGAGGGATGCCTAGGTGCTTGGTGTATCGATCCTTTGCAGGATTGATGCACAGGTACCACACCAATATATCCTCTTTAGCCACCCCTATGGTTCGGTGATAGACATGTCTCTATCCCGGATCGTGCCATCCCTCTAGCCGCCTTGGCAACCCTTACTGATCTTGGTTATCAGAAAAGGGCAATGCCAGCAAGCCTTTCTTTTCATCGCTATCCGTTCCCAGGACAAGTATGGTTTCTTCCGTACGCTTGATGATGATGTGGTCGTGACCTCCGTGTTCCGATCCATGATCATCAAGTCCATCCTCGCCTCAGTATCCTTCCAGCTGCAACCAGTGTTAAGCTGTGTTTGGTGTACCTTTGTTTACACCAACTCCTTCCACACCTTGACTTCCTTTCGTGCACATCGCCACAGCATGTTAGACCGTAATACCGGAGTCTCCGCGAGATTTGTGTGCTTAGGTAGGCATGCATATTATTGCTGTGAGTAGCTGTAATATATTGCTTGTGTGTGATCTTAGTGCTTTGTGTGCTTTTGTTTAGTCGTTTCTTTTGCTTCTTTCGTCGGGTCCTTGGTGTTACCTTATTTCCCCTTATGGAAGTTGCTCCCCGACACCGGACTCAAAGAAATCAGTGAAGAGACAGTTAGTTGGAGGCTCAGCTCAACAATATGGAATTTTCCGCTGACTGCATGATATCGGGAAATACCTAGCCTGACTACCAATGGTATTTTGGATTGATTATTAGCATCCAGTATGCATCATTGCAACCTTCACAGCAGAAACATTAAGGAATAGATATATGCACTCAGTCCGTATGTGGCAAAAAGGAAGCCTCAGAGTACAAGATACTCCCCAGACAGTTGGCAGCATATGACAATGCATCCCAAGAGTCAGGTCCGCAACCGTTGGTCGGAATGCAAGAACCAGTCAGGACACAAGCCTGCCTCAGAAATCAAGTGCCAGCTACACATGTTTTTATGGAAATGATGAACATGCTGCCAAGGTTACATGAGTTACTCAGACCATGATGTCAGCCCGGTTTCAATTATCATACTTGTGCTTGTCTGCGTAGTAGCGAGCTGTATGGGACGCTACTGAACCCTTGCCTGCCTTTCTTTAGTAACGGCACCACGCCTGTGTTCCGAGCTGTTTTACGGCCGTCCGGGGTGGATGCTGATTTTTTTTCTTTTGTCAGCAACTGGCCCGTGTTCTGAGCTGCTTTTCGGCCGTCTCAGACAGTTGTTGAATTTCTTTCCGTAGCGGTGACCCTATGCTCTGAGCTGTTTCTCGGCCGTCTTAGGGAGCTGCTACTTTCTTCTTATCGACACCGTCTCATGCTCTGAGCTGCTTTTCAGCCGTCTTGAGTCGGGGTTGAGTTACTCCAGTAATGTCCCAGATCTGAGTTGTAAAGACCGTTCTGGTGGCTACTGGTTTATTTGCCGATTTCATCCAAGGGTTCAGACAGTCGTTACCCTACAGCTACAACTTGTAAAGTAATATGCCTGCCGGAACGTTGCATCTGGCAGTACCCATGGTCACCCGAAGAATCGAGAATACATAAGGCCAAGCTCTTTCAGCTAAGGATCCAGGTAAAGAAAACCATAATGAAGGAGCAAGATTGGCCATACAGATATGATAATGGTTACATGATCAACTTGGTACAAATGCCAGAATAGACTGGTTCGATACCGGTCACCATGGGGATACACACCACGGGGTCTAATCTATTTGCAAGGACCCCATATCGAGTCAACCCGCTCAGCCAACTAAATATTCCCAGAATCATCAGAAGAGAATAGTCAAGCCTGTCAGACTGAGCACTCAGAAGGATGAGCAACAGTCTCGCAGCACATGTCCTCACATATGGGAAGCAGATAAAGAATAACCTGCCGTGAACAAGATTCTGCTGCCAGGACCACTGTCAGTCAAGTCTATGGATAATATCACCGTACACCTTTATGCTGGTCACGGCAGGTGACAATTAAATCTTCGGTGCGAATGTGATACCTGAGATAGTACAGATACCAAAGATGATTCAGTAAACCATGCGAGAAGGAGAACGATATGAATCACAGTACTGTTTCAAACTTGGAGGACATACAGCCCTTTGAGGACACCCAAGCACAATGAGTAAAAGATTTCATGTTCCTCGAGAGGATCTGTTCACGAGTCAATGGACGATCATCCGTATTGGACTTCATCACAACACGTCCATAGAGAACAACTCTCGGGCTTGCGAGAAGGACGGGTATTGTAGTCAGGATAATTCATTGCACCAAGGCAGGCCATTAGACATAAAAGGATTAAAGTCAGAATAATATATGAGGAAAGACCTGTCAGAATGAGAATCCAGTGAAATGAACCACATCAAAGCCAGGCAGTCAATCGGAGAAATCAGCGGGAGCATAACACAAAGGTTAAAAAGGAAACCCGAGTGGGAAACGGTTTCCTCAAACGGGAATATTCAGGTTTAACCCCTGAGCAACCAAATCTCGAGGATGAGATTTCTTTAAGGGGGGTAGGTTTGTGACACCCTGGATTTTGCCCATTTCTTTTTCCTTTTTATTTTGGTCTGGATTTGCTTTTCTGTGGCTTAGTAGTCCTGAAACCTGGAGAGATCACCCTTGATTCCTCTCCCAAGTGGCTTGCCAACCTCAAAATCATCCCAAGACCTTGTCATTTCCATCTTGGACCAATCCCAATATTCTTTTCTTGGGAATATTCCTTTTTCTATTAAAGGAATAACCCTGTCAGCTCTGAGTTGTGAAGCAACTCATATTTCTATCATTCCCAAAATTCCCAAATAATTCTCATAAATCCTTTGGGACATATCTTATCCAGATATGTCAAAATATTCCTTGCCATGTTCAAAAATAATCCACCAAAATTCCTTTTCTGATTCTGCCCTAGTTGTCAGTTTGTGAAGCAAGTACCCTTTATATTGGCCTACTTGCTCTCAAACTTTTTGGGCATTCTTTCCTATCCATATCATTGCCACATGCCAAAATTCAACTTTATTTGGATATTAAATCTCTCTTGGCTAATTTCCAAAGTTTCTGGGCAACTAGAATCTTTGTGAAGCAAGTGCTAGCTAGGAGTATCCAAATGAGTTGAAATTTTGCAAGCACCTCCAATTGCCCAAATAATGACTCTTACACAAGTTTCAACCCTATCCAATCATCTTAGTGAGCAGAGCATCGATTCTTAGATTCTGTCCATATTTTTCAGTTGTGAAGCAACTATATTTTATATTGCTTCATTTAAGCTGAAAATTTACCAGGACATTCTTAAATCCATTTCAACTCCTTCCACCAAGTTTTGGACCAATTCAGTAATCCAATTGCTCTGTGCAAATTTTGCAAGTTTCTGGACAGAGAGGATGCTTGTGAAGCAAGTACCATTATGGCTTGTCCATTTGGTATGAAATTTCCACAGCATCATCATATGTACAAATAATCAAGCCTTGCCAAATTTCAAACCAATTGGACACTCCATGTGAGTGGCACTTCAAGATTGGCATTCTGGACCAGGTTATGCAGTTGTTAAGCAACTATGTTAAACCCTGGTCCATTTCCCTTAAAATTCCACAGAATAGTAGTCCTTCCTATCCCAAACCTCCCAGACATCTCAGTTGGACTTTATACCTCTTCTGTTGATCACAGCATTCATCAAACAGTTTGCTACAGCAACCTTTCAGTGAGAATTCCCATAAACCCTTGGACTTTCTCGTTGATCTATCACCTTCACGGTGCCTTGGGGAGCAAGGTCCCTTAGCTAGACAACATTTTGGGTGCCAGAAAGCACCGCATGCCACTATGCATGCGGTGACCACCGTTTTGGCACGCAGTGGACGCATGCCGAACGCCGTTTGCTCGGGGCCCCTCCTCTCCTTGTCGGTTTCGCGCGATTAGTCTTGTCCCACAGCTTTCCCTCGCTGTCTTCTTCTCCCCAGACCTCTCTCCCCCTCCAGTCCCATCCTCGCCGCTCCGCGACGAGCTCCGCCCTATTCTGCCCGTAGCCGCCGTTGGCGTTTTCTCTGTCTCGAGCCTTCCCGAGCTCGCCTGAGCCCTCCTGAGCGCTCCCGAGCCTTCTCAGCTTCTCTCTGATCTCTCTGGTCGTCTCTCCCCTCCTCCATGAGCTCTCCCGAAGCTCCGGCACGCTTCGCCGCGGCCGTGGCCGAGCCCTGCGCCGTCCGGCTATTTATAGGCTGCCCCGAGTCCTCCTGAGCTCACGAGAGCCTCTTCCGTCCTCCTCTGTCACTCCCCATTCCCCTGCCCGAGCCTCGAAGCTCCTCTCCGCCTCCAATGGCCGTCGGGGCCGCCGCTCGGCTCCGGATAAATTCCGGCGAGCTGCGCCCGGACTCCCCCTCCTTTCTCCACCGCAAGAACCCCTGTGGTCCGGCGGTCCTTTCACCCTTCTTGCCCCGTCGTTTGGGTGCCGGAGACGCCGTCTTCGAATCTGGCCGACGACCACCGCCGTGGGCGCTCTAACCGCCGCCGTCTTGGGCCCCTCCGGCGTCCGAGCCCAAGCGGGATGAATGCGGCGCCTCCTTCCGGTCCCGTCGGTGGTCCAAGCTCCACCGGGGACGACCGGAGCCGCCTGGGCCATCGCCGGCGGCGATCTGCCTCGCCTCGCTCCTGTCCCCGATCGGGAGGAGGAAGAAGGAGGTGGGAGGAGAGAGAGGGCCAGCGCGGGCCCCGCCCGTCGGTGACCCAGGAGCCGGCCCCGCCACTGCTGAGGTGGATAAGTGGAGGCGTATTCCTCTGGAATACGTCTTCCTCTGGGGAAAACGCATTTTATTTGAATGCGCAAGCGGCTGAGCTGCTCAGGGACCCGGATGCAATTATCTCTTTTGCTGATTGGTCCCTGGCAGAAAATCATTCATATCTTTTTGCCCGGGACTCCGATTCAGACGAAACCAGCGCCCACTTCTTCGTCTCATCGAGCCCGTTCCGATGGTGTCATTCTCATGCTGTGTTGACACAGCAGAAATGACCCTTTTGCCCTTGTCCGTAAACAGCCCTCCGAGAGAGTACTGTTTCCGGCATTCGTCCCCGCGACATTTCCGCACTTCATTCCGATGACTCCTTCATCTCCAGGCAAGCCACAACCCTCATCTGCATAATTGCAATGCAATATCATAGTTTAATTAATTACTTTAATAGCAAGAATGTTATCTGTAGCATGGATTGGATTATGACATGCATGAGTAGATGTTGAATACCGGATTGTTAATGACTAGTAGTTTACCCACTCGTTGAGGTTATGATGTTGAGATTACCGTCTATGATTATTTTGGGATTTCATCCGGCATTTGTGGATATGGACTAGTAGCAGTAGCCTAAGCATGCCGGTTATTGGATTACTATGATACCGGAGTGTCAGCTGTGACAGAAAGATTGTTCGAGGATAAGATGCCTAATTTGACCAACTAAGTTAACTTGATGAAACAACCTGGTAATAAGTGAACTTAGTTGGTTGATCGAGAGTCACCTGTCCGGGCTTATTCGTGCAGCCACATTTGCCGGTATGGGATGGCCTTGACTTGGTCTGATCGCGTGCTCTTCCACCGGTACCTCCAAAGAGGGAGGGTTATGCGCGCGCGTTACCCTGGCCCGGTAGGCGGCGATAACCCTGTGAGCCCAGCTGAGTTATTGGATCCAGGTCCCCGTTTGGGACAGTTTGTTTGGCCAGGACACTGGCAGGTGTCTTGAGGACACGGGGCCACCCAGGGCTTGACTCCAAGAGGGAGTATGATTGCCGGTCGTACGATGGAAGAGTCACGGGTCAGGCGGGTTTCGTCGGAACATCGTTGGTCCACCCGAATGGGAGAACGAGGCCATGAGTTCCGTTGTGTGGGTAAAGTGTACAACCTCTGCAGAGTGTTAAATCTATTTGAATAGCCGTGTCCACGGAATTGGACAGCCCGTCCAGACCTCTATAGGAGATCAACCACAATAATGACAGTAATGAAGGAAGGAACTCATCTGAGTATGGCAATAGTCGGATATCATGCCATGGGCAAGTATTAGTAACGATCTCGAGGATGATCGTTGGATGTTCTTGGAGTGATCATGAGTTGGTCACCAGAATGCATGAAGAGTAGCCTGTTATTGCTCATTTCAACCATTCCTTCGGTAACAGTAAATCTCAACCTAATCTTGATTACTATGATGTTGTCTTGCCTTAATGCTGATGTTTGTTGTGAGCTTGCGAGTACATTCAAAGTACTCACCTGGCGTGTCATGCCAGTTTGTAGGTCATGCCATGACTGCTTGTTTGTCGAAGATGTTGATTGCGCGAGCTAGGATACGTGTTCTAGCCAGAGTCCCTGCGGAGTGGAGTCCATCACCGCCGACGCTGTTCCGCTGCCGAGAGATACTCCGCCTCGTTAGGTCGATCCGCTGTTAGCATAGAGCTATTTTGAGCAGGCGTAGTGTCGCCGTGTTGATGTAATCTTTGTAACCATATTTATAGTAATAAAGAGCTGATTTCTTCTATGCCAACAGTGCCGTATTCCAGTGGACTTGTCCCTGGGGCTGGAATACGGGGCGTTCCGGTTTCCTCTGAGCCGGGGTGCCACACCGCGTACGTTCCCCTCGTCAGCCTGGACGTCGGGATCGCCAAGGCCACACGGTACCGGGGCCCCTTGCGAGCCAACCCGATGCCTCATCGGCACCTTCGACAGCAACGGCCACCGGTTACACCCCATATCTTTGGAATGTGTCGCGCTAACCTTGGATCGTAGGTAAATCGTGCCACGACGGTGCGCCCCCGGGCGCCGGCCCCGCCTCGGGCAGGCAGGGCGCGCCAGGGGGCCACGCGAGGACGCACCCCGCGCGCGGCAAGGGAGCCCGGTGCCAGGGCTCCCCCCGCGCCACGAGGCGCATGGCGCCATCTCCGTGGTGGCGCGTGCCACCTGGAAGCGGGGCCTTCCCTGGGGAAGGCGCTGACGAGCCCTCCGCTGGCCAAGGACCCGCGGCCACCCTACTACCGCCCGCGCATCCCCTTGCCCCTTGGTCCTGTCCTGGTTTCTGGACGCCCCAACGGTGGCCGGGGTACGCGCGGGGCGGGGTCCCCGCCCAGGGAGCAAGGAGTGCCCCTCAAGTCTCCGCTCATGACACTCTCACGTAATAATGAGTAGGGGCTATACAGGCCCCGGAGTCTCCTGAGTGCTGCCCCTGAGCCTCACGGGGGCTCCCGCCCATGCCCAAGTGGAAGCTCCATGCTCCGCGCTGGCAGACGACACTATCCTCCAATGGCTATGCCCACGCCCTGTGGAAGCACTGAACTCCGCGCTGGTGAGAAGCCTAGTGTAGATGCCGGATGCGGCGGTCTTTTTTGCTCTCTTCTGTAATCCGGTTCGCTGTTTTTGAATGAAATTCGAAGTTTTGTGCAAAAAGAAAAAGGGGGGGGGGGTTTTTCGATTCGCGGTGTTTCCCTTTTCTCCTATTTGTGTTTTGGGAGGCACGGCTGCTACCTGCTGTCCCTTCCTGAGCGCCCCGCGAGCGGGGGCTGGGTACGGCGTGCGCATCTGAGCTAGCCCCAGCGGCATCAGGGCCCCCTCGAGAACAAGGACGCAATTGCCATGGGTCCGCCCGTGCGCACACCTCGCCAAAGCTTTGGCGCATGGCTCCTTGAGCGGCACTCTCAAGCCAGCCAGCAGGCACGCACCATGCCTGGCACCCCGCTCTCGGCCTCAGGAGTATTCAGCTCTTGGCTTTGGGAGCACTCAGCGCCGAGTGCCTCTCATGCTCCCGCGAGGCTCGACGCCTACCCGGCAGGGGCATATAAGGAGACCCGAAGCTCTCGCAAGCCCCTCCTGGGGCTTCGCGGACTGGGGGCTCTGGAGGGCCCGTCTCAGGAGAAGCGCTTCTCCGCGATACAAGAACTTGTTTAAGGTCACGAATACCAAAAGCTAAGTCATACCAACTACCCCAGTCAAGAGCCTCCCAGCTCACGATGGCATATCTCAAAAAATAATTTAAAAGGCATATCATTGTTTCATACATCATAGGAGAACCCTCTCCAAAAAAATGCTTTCATGCCACGCGGGGTTATAACCAAAATCTTAGTAGAGAGACAGGGAAGAATGGCCTAGGGAGATGCGTCGTCAGCATCGTCACCACCACCGTCGGCGTCGTCAGCCCCGCCCTCCTCGATCGCAGGCGGGCCGTCGTCGTTGGTAGGGGCGAGCTCCGCCGTCAATTCCTCCACATGGTCGTCCACCCAGTCCGCCAGGGTGCCTTCAATCACCTCAGGTATCGGGGCTGTCACAGCCCCGAAGTCAAAGTCAGGATCGGATCGGAGGAGATGGCTGAAGATGTGTGAGAAGGTGCGCGTGAGAAGGTCGCGGCTCTTCTCCTCGACGAGTTGACGCGCCATCGCAGCTCCACCTTTGAGGCGCTCCACAATCCTTGTGAAGAAGCTAAGATAGCTGGCATCATCAACGACGAGGGGGCTGGCAACGCTCTCATCGCAAAGGTTGCTCCGGGCCCGGTTGGCCCTATGCTCGAGGTCCTGAAACATCTTGGAGCGTGTGTGCTGCAGTCCTCGGGCTCACTCTGCTTCGTCCGAGGCCTTTGCCACAAGAGAAGTAATGCCCTCCACCTGCGTGTAAAGGAAGGACAGCTCAGCCGCAGTCGTGGCATGGGCTTCCACCGCCGCTCGCTCGCGACGTTCCACCGTGGCTAGCTTCCCCTTGAAGCTATCAGCCTCGCCCCTCAACTCTTCACGCCGCACGCGGAAGCGAGCCTCTTGGCACCCCAGCTTCTGGCGGTACTCATCGGCGAGGGCCTTGCGGACTCCGGCCACCCTCTCGTCGGCCTCCTTTCGGGCCGTCGCCTCCCGGGCAGCGAGGGCATCCTCCGCGACGGCCACCTGGTGCTCCATCAACTCCAGTCGCTCGCGCTCCAGGCTGTGCTCCAACGCCTCGAGCGCTAGCACGTCCTCGCGCGCCCGGAGTCCCGTCTCGTCCGTGGGGGCCTCGCCTAATGATGCCGCGAGGGCAACTCTGCGCGCCTAAACCTCCCGCTCGAGGGTGGCGTTTGAGGCCTGGAGCTCCCTCTCGCGCTCCTCGGCCACCTCACGACGTCGATCTGTAGCCCAGGCCTCCTCCAGGGCGCGGTCACAAGCCTTCTGTGATGCCGCAAGGGACTCCTCTGCCTCCGCGCGGGTGCGCTCGTGTTGCAAGCGGCCAATGTTGATGGCGACTTTCGGTTGGCGCCATTCGCACATCAAGTGATGGCCATCTGCCTCGAGACACGTGTCAACATCGGCAAGCTCCATCCCAAGATGGCCTAGAGCGCTCGTCTCTTCCTGGAGAAGGTCACGACGGATGGCACTGCGCCCGCATGCGAGCTTCAATGTTTGGCCGGGCCCTTCCTCCGCGCCCCAGTTAGCTGGAGAGGCGCGCGATGACTCCCCCATCTTCGGCGGGGGACTGGGGGCTGGAGCTCCTACGACCTCTTCCCCGGCCTGCAGCAGGGCATGGTGCGGGCCTGCCCCGCTGCTTGAAGATGGAGCTGTCGCATGGGTTGCCCAGCCGCCAGCAAAAACCAGCGGGGGAGCCCTCGGCACAGCCTCTGTGCCCCAGAGGTCGCTCCGCAAGAAGGACGCCGAGAGTGCAGGCCTGTGGCCCCCCAGGGGCGGCCTCAGCTCATGTACAGACGCCACCTCACGCGCAGCCGCCCGACTCGTGAGGCCTAGGGTCGCGACCGGACCAGAGGCCTCCGGAGGTCGTGCTTGGGATGCCCTCACCCCCGCACCGGGAGAGATCCTGAGGGGCAAAAGTCAGAAGAAGACGTGATATGCGAAGGTCAAGGAGGGCGAGGTACTTACTCATCCACGGCTATGCACTTCCTCTTTTTTAGGACCCTCGGGGTAGGGCCGCAACGGCTCCCGATCCCCTTCCTCTTGCGGGATGCCCCGAGACCCAGAGGGGACTCACTGGGGGCTAGCACGTAGCCTTTCGCGGTGGAGACAGCGGCGGTATCCGCGGGCGCCCGCTCTTCAGCAGCCACCTTAGGAGCACATGGTGGCGCCCGCTCTTCAGCGGCCACCTCAGGAGCATATGGTGGCGCCCGCTCCTCAGCGGCCACCTAAGGAGCGTCAGGCAATGCTCGCTCCCCCACGACCACGTCAGGAGCGTGCACCTCGGGGCCTCCGTGTGTGGGAGTCACCAAGAGGGGGTTGTCACGAGGCTCCTCGTGGCCCTTGGGGAGCAGCCCCCACTCATCGAAAGAGGGCATCTTCTCGGCGAAAGCCCTCCCGTTCGAGCAGTTGTACAAAGGGCGTCCCTCAGTAGGAAGCGTGGCGGGCGCCTCACCAGTCAGGAGCTGGAGCACCACGCGCAACATGTCGGAGGGGAGCGAAGGCACCTGGAGCCTCATGGGGTCGTCAGGGCCGGTGAAGGCCCACATTGGGCGAGTATGGCGCTGGAGCGGAGCGATGCGCCGCTGAACGAACTCCCTCACCACCATCTCCGTCGTCACCCCTGCCTCCTTCAGCTTGCCCAGCCTGAACAAGATGCGCGTGAGCCATGGGTCAATGAGCTCTGCGTGCCCCCAGGTGGAGCTCGGCTCCGTCGACGCCGATGGGATGTGGAGCAGGGGGCTGCGCGCAGTGGCATCCACATACACCCACTGCTTCCGGAACCCCCTCACATCCGGGCGGAGCGTGAAGTCGATGCAAGAGCCTGCGATCGCCGCCACCGACCGAAGCGACACACACCCCGAGCGCTGCCCGCTATCGACCAGGTGTAGCGAGAAGAAATGGCGGAGCAAGGCCACGGACGGGGCAATGCCCACAAAGGCCTCGCACAAGAAGGTGAAAGCGGAGAGGAGGATGATGGATCCAGGATCCAGATGCAGCGCATGGATCTGGTAGTGCGAGAGCATGCCGTTGAAGAAATCGGAGAATGGAGGCAGCATGCCGGCAAAGAGAGCGTGGAGATGAAGGGGGATCTCAGTGGCCTCCATGTCGGCCAGGGCCCGGGAGGTAGGCTAGACCTTCGTTGCCTTCCACTCATTGGAATCGACGGCGATGGCATGTCGGACCTTGCCCAGCCCCTCCTGGTTGATCATTGTGGACCGGTCCAGCGCTGGCCCCGGCCCCGGCGAGGGCTCTGAGGCTGCTGGGGTTTTGCCCTTCTTCTTCCGGGGAGCCATGGCGGCGAGATGGGTTCGAGCTGTCATCGAATCTGGCAAAGAAGGCACAAGTTCGCGAGGAGAAAGAGGAGCAGAAGGTAAGTGCACAGCGGGGCAATGATGACTAAGGTGCGTGCACCAAGCAGTTGTCAAGTCGAGCAGTTGCCGAGGCGGCGTGGGGAAGTGGAGACGCCCACGTCCCATCAAGCGCCACGCGTCAGCCTGGCCTACAGGCGATTGGGGCCCGCGGCACATCACCCTTGCCCTTTGGCTTCGCCTCGAAGCCAAGTCCAAGCGCGCCTTGGGCCCGGGGGCTACTATCGGCGTTCCGGGAACCAGGGTACCCAGACTTGCCTGCCTGCGGCCCATGGCGTGGCTTCATCGATGGCCCGGTACGGCCCATCTACAAGACTATCAAGACAAGACCCTCACGAGGCGGACGACGCCAAGACCTCCCAAGGGAGCGGCCTCCCCAGGCTACCTCCTGAGGAGCGGTGATTCCTATGCAAGTGACCAACCTCATGAGGTTGCGGTGACGCAAGCCATGACGACCAAGGCCAGGCGGGCGCCAGCGGGCGTAGAGAAGACAACTTCCTCTTTGGTGCTAAGGAGGCAAGCGCAGGCGCAGGTTCCCGAGGACTCTGGCAAAGGTTTTCGTTCCAGTGCAACGAGACCAAGACCACCAGGACTACAGGAAGGATGTCATCGCCGAGCCCACCGCAGCGTCACGACCAGAAGCTTTGTAGGCGAAGACCACCTTTCATCAGGATAAGATGTACTACTTGTCCCCTTTCAAATTGGCCGCTCTAGAATCCCTTCCCGCCTACGTTTTGGGAAGAGGACCAAGGCCACTATAAATATAGGTTAGCCACCACCATAGATGAAATCCTTTCCACCCTAACCAGAGCAGGCCTCGTGAGGTTGTTCATCCCTTGTACTTGTTCATCCTCAGCCCCCCGTGAGGCAAATCCACCACAAAGCAGATTAGGGTCTTACACTGCAAGGTGGCCCGAATCCGACACTTATTGCATTACTCCATTTCTCCATGAACTTAATACACTAGATGCATGCTGGATAGCGATCGATGTGTGGAGTAATAGTAGTAGATGCAGGCAGGAGTCGGTCTACTAATCTTGGACGTGATGCCTATATATTGATCATTGCCTTGGATATCGTCATAATTATTAGATCTTCTATAAATTGCCCAACAGCAATTTGTTTACCCACCGTGTGCTATTTCTCGAGAGAAGCCACTAGTGAAATCTACGGCCCCCGGGTCTATTCTTTATCATATTTGCTTTGACATCTATTTTTATTCGCTTTTATTTTGAGATTTATTATTCCAAAAACCCAAAAATACCTTGCTGCACTTTTTTATTACTTATTTTATTTCGCGTTTTATCGAGAGCTATTTATTCCAATTTATCACAAATATTTTCCCGTTAACTTGCCAATTTCTGGCGCCATTACCTAGGAGGGATTGACAAGCCCTCTTACGCGTTGGGTTGCAAGTATTTGTTCTTTGTGTGCAGGTACCGTTTACATAGTGTTGCTTGGTTCACCTACTGGATTGATACCTTGGTTTCATAACTGAGGGAAATACCTACCGTAGCTATACTGCATCATCCCTTCCACTTTGGGGAAATACCGACACAGCTTCAAGCGACATCATGGAACACATAGGAGTTGTGGGCGGTGATGTTCATACTACTTACCACCAACGTCTTATTTTGATTCGGCGACATTGTGGGATGAAGTGGCCTGGACCAACCTTACATGTCCACGCACATGAGACCGGTTCCACCGACTGACATGCAACTTGTTTTGCATAAAGGTGGCTGGCGGGTATTCGTTTCTCCTACTTTAGTTGAATCGAATTTGACTACGGCCGGTCCTTGTAGAAGGTTAAAATAGCAAACTTGATAATCACCATTGTGGTTTTGCGTATGTCAGAACGGTTCTTGCTAGTTACCCATAGCAGCCATGTAAAACTTGCAACAACAAAGTAGAAGACGTCTAACTTGTTTTTGCAGGTATGTTGTGATGTGATATTGTCAAGACGTGATGTGATATATGTTGTTGTATGAGCTGATCATGTTTTGTAATATCGACAACCGGGAGGAGCCTTAGGGTTGTCTTATAATTGTTGTATGACCTGCGTGTCAATCAGTAAGCGCCATGTAATTGCTTTACTTTATCGCTATGCGTTAGCAATAGTTGTAGAAGCAATAGTTGGCGAGATGACCCCGACGCAACGATGAGATCAAGGTGTCGTGCCGGTGACGATGGAGATCATGCCGATGCTTTGGAGATGGAGATCAAAAGCACAAGATGATGATGGCCATACCATGTCACATTTTTTGATTGCATGTGATGTTTATCCTTTATGCATCTTATTTTGCTTAGAATGACGGTAGCATTATAAGATGATCCCTTCACTTAATTTCAAGATAAAAGTGTTCTCGCCGAGTATGCACCGTTGCTAAAGTTCAGCGTTTTGAAGCACCTCATGATGATCAGGTGTGATATACTATACGTTCATATATAGTCATATAGTAGATATGATCAACATAAAGATGTTCACCATTGAAGACTACTCCATCTCATGTGATGATCGGACATGGTTTAGTTGATTTGGATCATGTATCACTTAGACAACTTGAGGGATGTTGATTTAAGTGGGAGTTCATTAGTAATTTGATTAATTGAACTAAGATTTATCATGGACATAGTCAAAATGTCTTTGCAAATTATGTTGTAGTTCAATAGCTCGCGATGTAGCTTCCCATTTTTTTGATATGTTCCTAGAGAAAACTAAGTTGAAAGATGATGGTAGCAATAATACAGACTGGAGCTGATGCAGACGTTATGAATGTTTGACAAGCTTGATCTGATGACTACTTGATAGTTTAGTGCACCATGCTTTACGCCTTAGAATCGGGGCTCCAAAGACGTTTTGAACGCCATGGAACATATGAGATGTTCCAAGAGCTGAAATTGGTATTTCAGGCTCATGCCCATGTTGAGAGGTGTGAGACCTCTGACAAGTACTTTGCCTACAAGATGGAGGAGAATAGCTCAGCTAGTGAGCATGTCTACAATCGCTTGAATCAAGTGGGAGTTAATCTTCTAGATAAGATAGTGATTGACAGAGTTCTCCAGTCATTATCACCAAGCTACTAGAGCTTCGTGATGAACTATAATATGCAAGGAATGACTAAAATGATTTCTAAGCTCTTCACGATGCTGAAATCGGCGGAGGTAGAAATCAAGAAAGAGCATCAAGTGTTGATGGTTAATAAGACCACTAGTTTCAAGAAAAAGGACAAGGGAAGGAAAGGGAACTTCAAGAAGAATGGCAAGCAAGTTGTCGCTCCCGTGAAGAAGCCCAAAGCTGGACCCAAGCCTGAGACTAAGTGCTTCTACTTCAAGGGTAATGGCCACTGGAAGCGGAACTGCCCCAAATATTTGGCGGATAAGAAGGATGGCAAAGTGAACAAAGGTATATTTGATATACATGTTATTGATGTGTTCCTTACTAGTGCTCATAGTAGCGCCTGGGTATTTGATACTGGTTCCATTGCTCATATTTGCAACTCGAAACAGGAGCTGCAGAATAAACAAAGACTGGCTAAGGACGAGTTGACGATGCGCGTCGGGAATGGTTCCAAGGTTGATATGATCACCGTCGGCACGCCATATCTACATCTACCTTTGGGATTAGTTTTATACCTCAATAATTGTTATTTGGTGCCAGCGTTGAGCATGAACATTATATCCAGATCTTGTTTAATGTGAAACGTTTATCCTTTAAGTTAGAGAATAATGGTTGTTCTATTTATATGAGTAACATCTTTTATGGTTATCACTACTGAAATCAGCTTCTTTGCGACGGCAAAATGCTTTGCCGTCCGCTAGCGGACGGCAAACTGTCCGGATGAAAGCCTGCCAGCAAAGGCCTTCTTTGCCGTCTGCTTCTTAGAAACGGACGGCAAAGGATTACGCCGTCCGCCATCCGAGGCCAGCAGACGGCAAAGACAGCTGACGGCAGTGCGGTGGCGTGAGAGCCGTTAGGGGGTTAACGGCGCTCTTTGCCGTCCGCCAGCGGACGGCAAATAGTCAAAGATCTTTGCCGTCCGCTGGTGGACGGCAAAGAGCCCAGCTAGGCAGCACTGGGAAGCTGCCACGTGTCCAGATATGCCGTCCGCCAGCAGACGGCAAAGAGGTTTGAATCATTGCCGTCTGCTGGCAGACGGCATAGATGGTCACTTTGCCGTCCGCCAGCAGACGACAAAATGACCAAATAGGCAGCCAGTGTTCCCAGTTTGCATAGGTGACTGCCACGTGTCCTCTTTGCCGTCCGCTAGCGGACGGCAAAGAGGCTATATATCCCCTGTTTTTATTTAAATCCCATTAATTAGACATGGTTTCAAACACAGATATACATGCATACATATCCAACATATCCAACAGCATGTCCAACAACATATTTCATCCAATCCAACAACATAGTTCAACAAAGTCCAACATATCCATATATACATAACCAGAAAGAAGTTTCCAACAACATATCCATATAGACATACATATCCAAACAAGTTTTCATAAACAACAAGGAAGCACCACAAGAATAGTACACTCCATGAATCCAAGCTTCCTCATGTAAAGCAAATCTGCAAATTGGGAAAGATGAAAGTTAGAAGAAGAAGAAGAAGACTAGTTAGAAGAAGAAGAAGATTTTTTTCTTCTCTTTCTTTTTCTCCTCTCCTCTTCTTTATCTTCTTCTTCTTCTTCTAACTAAGGTAGGTAAAAGTGTCATTTTATTGCTAAGCTAGGTAAAAATGCTAAGTGTAGGTCATTTTAGAGCTAAGGTAGGTAAATAGGTCATTTTGGAGCTTAGTAAGGTTATTATGTCATTTTCGAGGAAAATAAGCTAAGTCTATATCATTTTGGAGCTAACAAAGATTATCATGCCATTTTTTACCTAAGTATGCTAAGTATGTCATAAATGAACTGAATAAGCTAAGTATAGCTTATTTTTTATCTAACTTAGGTAATTATGCCATTTAGGAGGAAAATAAGCTAAGTATCCATTTGTAAAGCAAAACACTAGAGAAAACTTACCCTCATCACAACAAATGTGATGAAGATCGCAACTAAGGTAACAATTGATCCAACGGCATAATGATACCAAGTCTCATTATCAATGGCATATTTTCTAATCTTCTTAAGCTTCAGGTGCATTGCATCCATCTTCAAGCGCATTGCATTCATCTTTATCTTGTGATCATCGATGGCATCGGCAACATACAACTCCAATGTCATCTTCTCTTCTTCAATTCTTTTAATTTTTTCTTTCAAATACTCATTTTCTTTTTCAACTAAATTTAACTTCTCGACAAGAGGGTCCGTTTCAAATTCCGGTTCACATACCTCCTAGATTAAAATATCTCTATGTCAACTTGATGGCCATAATTTGCATAAATGCGAAATGCAACAAATAGTTATGAAAGAGAATTTACCACATCCGAATCATAAAGCGGGCGAGGGCCGACCGAGACGGAAATCAAGACCATGGCACTATGTATAAGAAACAATCATACAAAGTAAGAAAATTGTAAATACCAACTATATAAATCATACAATCATACAAATAACTATATAAATCAAGTACAACATAAAAATTTGAATACCTAATAATCATTATCGGTAATGACGTGCTCGTCATCATCATTAATAAAAGCATCATCATCATCACTATCGGTAATGACGTGCTCATCATCATCATTAATAAATGCATCATCATGTGGAAGGCCACCTCTACGTAATCGTTCAAGCATTGACAGGTCATCTGCAGCAGTAACTTCTTCTTCTTCCGGCTCTTCTTGTTCCAGCTCAGGGGTGAAGTCGGATTCACTATCGTTGTCTACTTCAATGTTCTAGGGTGGAGTAGAGCGGTTCTTGAAACATTTTTTAGAAAGACATATTTCTTGGAAGAATTCTCCTTCGTCATATGTGTCTTGGTTAATGTGAGGTTCATAATCCTTTTCATTGGGGGGAGGTGGTCTAACACGTGGCGGCACTTCATAAATGACGTCCCAACCACTGAGATTTGGATCACTTTGACAGGCCCACGGTAGATAGAAAACTTGGGTTGCCTGTTGAGCCGTAATATAGACATCAGGAACATCCAAATGGGTGCTTTGTTTGATTTCGACTAGCCCTATATGTTCATGAGTCCTTCTAGTCTCCCTCGGCTGGAACCAATAACATCTGAAGACTACGACGTTTGGTGGGTTTTCACCATAGAATTCAAGTTCATAAATTGCTTCAACTCTTCCATAATACTCGATACCTCCTTCGCTGATAGCAGAGACACAACAATTTGTAGACTTTCGGTCGGCCATAGATAGCTCTTTGCCATAGGTACGAAAGCGATACCCGTTGATGTCGTATTTGTCAAATGAACGGACCTTATAGTCAAAACCATTAGCTACTTGTCTCAATTCGGCATCCATAATCTCTGAATTAGCCTACAAGTTTAATACGAAAGGATTGTTGCATTAGTCGCAAATTAGCCAAAGAAAAAAAGTGTCTAACGGAAATTACCGTTTTTTTGAACCAAGAGATGAAACCGGGAAATTCGGCTCCTTGTTTTGCCAGAAGCTCATACTCTTCGACAGAATCCTTTTGGATCACCGCTCCATACAAGAATATGGCGACGTATCGACTGCATCAAAAATCCTGGAATAAGAGAAGTTCAAAGGAATTAGAAGTTGTGAAACAATGTACCGAGATCTTACTCGATGTACGGCCGCACTTCTGTTAGGTTGTTGAAGAGATACAGCGAAATGGTCCGCCATTCTTCAACATCCAACCTTACTGGTTTCCAACCACCGGCTGGTGCGAGATTCCCTTTGAATAGGCTGAGGTTGGATTGACCCTTTTGAGGTTCGTCAGCATTGTACCGAGGCTTCGGATTATGCAAATGATGATTTTTGGCTTCGTAGTGTGCGGTCACGAAGTTTGCCGCCTCCTCAGTGATGAATGCCTCCGCCATCGATGCTTCTATTCTACGTTTATTTTTACATTTTGCTCGAAGCGTCTTCTGCATCCTCTCAGTTGAGTAGCACCAACGATTTTGCACGGGCCCCCCCAATCGTGCCTCGGTCGGGAGATGCAAAATCAAATGTTGCATTGGATTAAAGAAGCTTGGCGGAAAGATCTTCTCTAACTTGCAGATCAACTCCGGCGCCATCTATTCCATTTCTTCTAGGAGGCCAGGTGATAGTTCTTTCGCACAAAGAACACGGAAGAAATAGCTCAGCTCTGCGAGTACTAGCCATTCATCCTCAGGGATGAAGCCACGCAACATCACCGGCATTATCCGCTCAATCCATATATGCCAATCATGACTTTTTAGACCAAATATTTTCAATTTTTGAAGACTCGCTCCCCTCTTTAGATTTGCTGCATACCCATCGGGGAACATCAACTGCATTTTCACCCACAAAATAATTTCCTTCATAGCTGGCCTTCCAAGATTGAACCATGCCTTTCGCTTCGTCCAGTTGATCCCCTTTCCTTTCGGTTCTTTCATGTTTTGTAACGGTCTATCACATAGCTCCTCTTGATCGACTCTAGCCTTAGGATTATCCTTTGATTTCCCCTCTATGCCGAACAATGTACCAAAAATGGCTTCGGCGATATTCTTTTCAGTGTGCATCACGTCGATGTTGTGTGGGCAAAGGAGGTCTTTAAAGTAAGGCAGATCCCAGAAGCATGTCTTGTGAGTCCAGGCGTGTTCCTTATTATACCCCTTGAAATACCCTGGATGCTCTGGATCTGGCTCGAGAGCGTTTAACTGATCTAGGGTCTGTTGGCCTGTCAACGCAGGTGGTGCAGAGTGTTTGACAACTCTACCTTTGATGAAGTTCTTCTTGTCTATCCTGAACTTATGGCCAGGATGTAGAAATGGTCTATGCAAGTCGAAGCAACTATACTTGCGCCCTGCCGTCAGCCAACGAAACTCAAGAGCTCCCTTGCATGTGGGGCATGGGAACCTTCCATGCAGACACCAGCCAACGAATAGCGCATACGCCGGCAAGTCATGCGTCGAGTACATGTACCAGGCACGCATTATGTAGTTCTGTTTGCTAAAGGCGTCGTATGTCTTGAACCCATTATCCCAAGCTTCTTGCAATTCATCCTTAAGCGGCTGCATGTACACATTCATATTCTTCCCCGGATAGTTGGGCCCTGGAATTATCAACGTCAGGAAAATATTCTTTCGTTGCATAATCTGCCCGGGGGGGAGATTGAGTGGAATGACAAACACGGGCCAACAGCTGTATGGGGCTGCCATCTGACCAAACACACTGAACCCATCTGTGCTGATGGCGACTCGAGGATGCCTTGGATCTGCCGTTTTTTCCTTATGTAATGCATCGAAGCGCTTCCACGCTTCACCATCCGATGTGTGCACCATCATCACATTCCCATCTGCATCTAGTTCGGTTCTTTTGCCCGTTTTGTGCCATGTCATCTGTCTGGCCGTCTCTTCGACCATGAAAAGACGTTGAAGTCTTGGTACGATTAGCATATACCGAAGAACATTAACGGGTATTTTGGTCTGCGTCTTCTCACCCATACCGTTGTCTACCACAACATACCTGGAAGAATTGCAAATGGGACAATAGTTCAAGTCCTCATACTGAAGCCTAAATAAGACACATCCTTTCTCACAGGCATGTATCTTCTCATAGGGCATCTTAAGAGCACGGAGGATTTTGTCTGACTGGTACAGGTTTGGAGGTAGCACATGGCCTTTGGGTAGAAATCGTCCGAATACTGTCATCATCGCGTCGTAGCATTCTCTGCCCAAGTTGAATTGAGCCTTCAAAGCCATTATTTGTGAGATGGCATCCAGCTGACAAAGCTCAGTGTGCTTGTGGAGAGGACGTTTTGAGGACTCCAACATTTCAGTGAAGGCCTTTGCAGATTCCTCCATCTCCTCGTCCGAGTCCCGAGCATCGTCAAAGTCTTGCACCATGTCTGCGGTCCCGGTACCATGCTCGTCGGTGCGACGACAAACCTCGGCTCTGGCACATTGAGCAGACTCACCATGTAATGTCCAGACCATGTAACCAGGCGTAAAACCAAACTTCTATAGGTCTTTACTCATTTCAAGCTCGTCCCTCTTTTTATAGTTGTCGCAACGGGCACAGGGGCACCAGCTAAATTCCTGGCCATTTGCAAATGC
Organism: Thinopyrum elongatum; assembly: GCA_011799875.1. NCBI lineage: Eukaryota > Viridiplantae > Streptophyta > Magnoliopsida > Poales > Poaceae > Thinopyrum > Thinopyrum elongatum. Next base: position 561,827,630 of record CM022303.1, on the reverse strand, counting down.
GGCTCTAACAAACCCCTTGGTTTTTGTTAACCATTCCTCGGTCCAAACTTTCTGACTAGTGTAACCGGTGTACATCCATGCACAATCACTCATATTGACTTCCTACTGGACACACAAGAAATATATACATAATTAAGCAAACCATATCCATCAGTTAATGGAGTTTGTCAGTTTTATTACGTCCATGCAACCTACACGCTAATAGGTAAAGATAGGTCCTAATCCCACCCGAGTATGTGTAGATCGGGTTCATTTTCCCATTCTCTGCTCCAGATCCGACGCAAAATTTCGGCAGCACCTCCCCGCTGTTCTCCTGATACACGTCTCGGCAATAAGCAGAGAGAATGTGTACCCGGAGAACAACAGGGAGGCACTGACGAAATTCTGCATCGGATCCGGAGCTGAGCATATGGGAAAATGAACCCAATCTACACATACTCGGGCTGTCCATGGATAACGTTGGATAATTCGAAAGAATCACGATTATAAATATGCAAATGCATGCATATTTATAGATGTAACCCTTTCGAACAGGAGACGCATAGTGGTCACGCATACTGATGATTGAAGACACCTATAGCAAGTGTTAGGGGGTTCCTTGGCGTCGATGGAACCCTAAATAGCAAGTGTCATCGGTGCGAGATACATGTGGCGCTCGGCGTTGAACACTAGATCCACATCCCACAAGTGAAGCCGGCGCCCGGCGTCCTGCAACAATAGTTCTGGTGGCCGATGACGGTCGAGCACCTTGGCGAATTCGCAATGGTGTTCGACCGCCATCGACGTCGAGAACTATTGCTGTGGAACGCCGGACGACGGCATCACTTGTGGGACGTGGATGTAGTGTTCGACACCGACGGCCACATGTATCTCGCACCGACGATACTTGCTATTTAGGGTTCCATCGACAACGACCCCCTAACCCGCTCATCCCCAGGTAAACTAAATAGCAACTACCATCGGTGCAAGTTACATGAGGCGGTCGGCGTTGAACACTAGATCCACATCCCACAAGTGAAGCCGGTGCCCGGCGTCCCGCAACAATAGTTCTGGTGGCTGATGACGGTCGAACACCTTGGCGAATTTGTCTGGCAGCCTCTGCGATGAGGATTAAAGCCAAGTTTTGAAATTTCAAACAACCAAACCGACTTGAGTCAGTTTGGGTGTTTCAAGTTTCAACACTTGCCTTTTAATCGTCATCGCAGAGGCTGCCAGACAAATTCGCAATGGTGTTCGACCGCCATCGACGCCGAGAACAGTTGCTTTGGAACGTCGGACGTCGGCGTCACTTGTGGGACGTGGATGTAGTATTCGACACCGATGGCCACATGTACCTCGCACCGACGATACTTGCTATTTAGGGTTCCATCGACACCGAGGAACCCCCTAACCCCCTAACCCGCTCGTCCCTGGGCGCCCTCTTTTCCTACTTCTTTTTTTCATCTTCATCTTCAACTTCTACTTCTTTTTTTCATCATCTTCTTCTTCTTCTTCTACTACTTATTGTTCTTTTTTCTTCTTCTTCTTCCTCTTCTTCTTTTTCTTTTTTTTCATCTTTCTTGATTATTCTTAAAAATAGGAAAAAAACCTAAACAATTAAAACTATAAACTAAATGTAACCTAAAATAAACTAAACCTAAACTAAACTAACCTAAACTAAACAAATATAAACTAAATCTAAAAAACAGAAAAAAAAACTCACCACGATGAGGGGCGGGGCGGCGGCGGGGCAGGGCCGGGCGGTGCGGCCGGGTGGTGCGGTGCGGCCGGGCGGCGGCGGCTCGGGACGGGGTCAGGTCGGTTCGTGGGACTTCTTGCTACTTCTAGACTTGTGTCGGCGCTGCCTGTTTTCTTGTTCTTCTCTGTCCCGATTCTCTTCTTCTCGTCTTTTCTTGCTCCTTCTCTGTACTTGTCTTGATGCTTTCTTGCCTACTATGTGGTGCCGCGGGACGGGGGCAGCTCAGGCGCAGCTGGGCGGGCGGGGCGGCGCGGCCGGCGGTGGCGGCTGGGCTGGGCGGGGCGGGCGGTGGCGCGGCCGGGCGGCGGCAGGGGTGAGGGGTCGGGGCGTCTCGGGCAGGGAGAAAGAGGGAATGGACAGATCGGGCGCGGGCGCGGCCCCTTATCTGCTAGGTCACAGCTCTTTGCCGTCTGCCAGCAGACGGCAAAGAGCGTACCTAGTGGGGTGGGGCCGGGGGGAAACGGACGAACTAACGGCCATCTTCTTTGCCGTCTGCTGACGGACGGCATAGATGTTTTGCCGTCAGCCAGCATACGGCAAAGAAGATGGCCGTTAGGTCGCCCTCGTACGCCTGCCACCCACCCTCTTTGCCGTCCGTTAGCGGACGGCAAAGATATGCTAATGGCAAAGCCATCCGTTGCCTTCCGCTGCTTCTTTACCGTCAGTTTTCTGGTGGCTGATGGCAAAGCCTTTCTTTGCCATCCGCTAGCTGACGGCAAAGAAGTGGCAGACGGCAAAGAAGTGGATTCCAGTAGTGTATGCACCCTTAGTGAATGGTCTATTCTTGTTGAATCTCGATTGTAGTGATACACATATTCATAATATTGATGCCAAAAGATACAAAGTTGATAATGATAGCGCAACACACTTGTGGCACTGCCGTTTAGGTCATATTGGTGTAAAGCACATGAAGAAACTCCATATAGATGGACTTTTGGAATCACTTGATTATGAATCATTTGATACTTGCGAACCATGCCTCATGGGCAAGATGACTAAAACTCCATTCTACGGAACAATGGAGTGAGCTAATGACTTATTGGAAATAATACATACCGATGTATGCAGTCTGATGAGTGTTGAAGCATGCGGCGGGTATCGTTATTTCCTAACCGTCACAGATTATTTGAGCAAGTATGGGTATATCTACTTGATGAAACACAAGTCTGAAACATTTGAAAAGTGCAAAGAATTTCAGAGTGAAGTGGAGAATCATCGTAACAAGAAAATAAAGTTTCTACGATTTGATCGCGGAGGCGAATATTTGAGTTACGAGTTTGTCCTTCATTTAAAACAATGTGGAATAGTTTCACAACTCACGTCAGCTGGAACACCACAGTGTAATGGTGTGTCCGAACATCGTAACCATACTTTATTAGATATGGTGCGTTCTATGATGTCTCATACCGATTTACCTTTATCATTTTGGGGTTATGCATTAGAGACTGCTGCATTCATGTTAAATAGGGCACCGTCTAAATCCGTTGAGACGACACCGTATGAACTATGGTTTGGCAAGAAACCTAAGCTGTCGTTTCTTAAAGTTTGGGGATGCGATGCTTATGTCAAAAAGCTTCAGCCTGATAAGCTCGAACCCAAAGCAGAGAAGTGCGTCTTCATAGGATACCCTAAAGAAACTATTGGGTATACCTTCTACCACAGATCCGAAGGCAAGATCTTTGTTGCTAAGAATGGGTCATTTCTAGAGAAGGAGTTTCTCTTGAAAGAAGTGAGTGGGAGGAAAGTAGAACTTGATGAGGTAGTTGTACCTTCTCTCGAATTGGAAAGTAGCACATCAGAGAAAACCATTCCCGTGATGCCTACACCAACTAGAGAGGAAGCAAATGATGATGATCATGAAACTTCAGATCAAGTTACTACTGGACCTCGTAGGTCGACCAGAACACGTTCCGCACCAGAGTGGTATGGTAATCCTGTCCTAGAAGTCATGTTGTTGGACAACAGCGAACCTACGAACTATGAAGAAGCTATGCCAGCCCAGATTCTAACAAATCGCTTGCGGCCATGAAATCTAAGATAGGATCAATGTATGAGAACTATGTGTGGACTTTGGTGGATTTGCCCGATGATCGGTAAGCCATTGAGAATAAATGGATCTTCAATAGGAAGACGGATGTTGATGGTAATATGACTGTCTACAAAGCTTGACTTGTCGCAAAAGGTTTTCGACAAGTTCAAGTGGTTGACTACGATGAGATTTTCTCACCCGTAGCGATTCTTAAGTCTGTTCGAATCATGGTAGCAATTGCCGCATTTTATGATTACGAAATCTGGCAAATGGACGTCAAAACTGCATTACTTAATGGATTTCTTAAAGAAGAGTTGTATATGATGCAATCAGAAGGTTTTGCCGATCCTAAAGGTGCTAACAAAGTTTGGAAGCTCCAGTGATCCATCTATGGACTGGTGCAAACATCTCAGAGTTGGAATATACGCTTTGATGAGGTGATCAAAGCATATGGTTTTATACAGACTTACGGTGAAGCCTGTATTTACAAAGAAAGTGAGTGGGAGCCCTGTAGCATTTCTGATATTATATGTGGATGACATATTGTTGATTGGAAATGATATAGAATTTCTGGATAGCATAAAAGGATATTTGAATAAGAATTTTTTAATGAAAGACCTCGGTGAAGCTGCTTACATATTGGGCATCAAGATCTATAGAGATAGATCAGGACGCTTGATAAGACTTTCAATGAGTACACACCTTGACAAGATTTTGAAGGAGTTCAAAATGGATCAGTGAAAGAAGGAGTTCTTGCCTGTATTGCAAGGTGTGAAGTTGAGTAAGACTCAATGCCCGATCACGGCAGAAGATAGAGAGAGAATGACAGTCATTCCCTATACCTCAGCCATAGGTTCTGTAAAGTATGCCATGCTGTGTACCAGACCTCTTGTGTGCCTTGCCATGAGTCTGGCAAGGGGGTACAATAGTGATCCAGGAGTGGATCACTGGATAGTGGTCAAAATTATCCTTAGATACCTAAAGAGGAGTAAGGAAATGTTTCTCGGTTATGGAGATGATAAAGAGTTCGTCGTAAAGGGTTACGTCGATGCAAGCTTTGACACCGATCCAGATGACTCTGAGTCTCAATCTGGATATGTATTGAACGTGGGAGCAATTAGCTAGAGTAGCTCCATACAGAGCATTGTGAGGCCGGCACGATTACGGTGGCTCCCGGCGGCAGGAAAGCAGATATGTCGCGATGGTCGATGGCTATGGGGAAGCAGCGCCGGGGCCCTGGACGCATCCAAAGTTGGAGCCGCTCCGGCGCCGTGCACAACGGCGGGGGTGAATCGGCTCCGGTACGGTTCAGGCGGTCGTCGTCGAGGCAGCTGCGACAGCAAGGAGTAAGAGGCACATGGCCGAGTGCACGACGGCAAACAGACAGTGTCTCTGGCATTGGGGAGGAGGGCGATGGTGAATTTGGTGCTGTGGGGGACGCCATGGAGGAGGGGCTGAGGTTTCGCGGTTGGGGAGAAGGGAGCTTCTGGGGAGAAGGTGATTTGGCGCCCATGATGTATGAATGGGGAATTGGGAGGGGGAACCATGTCTTATGGACGCATTTGTCTGAAATGTGTGTGTGTTGTTTTTTATTTTTTTTTTGTTTGGGTTTTGTGGGGGGTGTTTGTTTCCAGTTCTCCCCCCTACTGCCTTTTAGGCTTTCTTTGCTTGGGTCTGTGTCTTGAGGGTCGGGGATAGTAGAGTAACTTTGCTTCTCCCAAATAGTGGGCGCGAGCGATTTCGGGCGAGGAGGTCGTGTTTTGAAATAGTAGGCGCGAGCGATTTCGGGCGAGGAGGGCGTGTTTTGAAATAGTCGGCGCGAGCGATTTTGGCTGAGGAGAGGGTGTTTTGCCACCCATGGTTTATGAATTATTCGGCACTTGTCATTTCGGCCGAGGAGAAGGCACGCTTGGATGAAGTTACGAACCTATCCTCAATGTACAACGGGCCAATTGATGCGTGTCCCACATAGGCTGGTAATTTCGTGTCTCCCATTTATTTGCTCGGGCGAATTCCACCGAGCAGAGGGTGTTTAGCGGTTCGTTCAAATTTTGGGAGAACGAGCATCCACGTCTACCTTACCAAGTCGATTCGAATGGCTAGCAATTTGGCTGAGCCAGTTTAAGTATGGAATCGGAGTGTTCCATTTAAAAAAAAGTCGATTCGAATCAAATTTTGAAATATTAGCTTGCCACTTCTTTTTTAGATGGTGAGATGATGCTCGGGACTAATGTGTTTTTACATGCTCGTTGCTAACGATTTACTATATTACAAATAGTTGACCCACTCAAAAACGGGAACCAAACCCAAAATGAAATATCCCAATTCAATGAAATAGTTCGTTCACCAGGTCAAAATAGTGAACTAAATCCAAAATTGAACACCTCAATTGAGTAGCATGTTGTATTATAGTACTCCTTGAACATGTTGAAAGTCAAATTAATGAACTTGTTTGATACGCATATCTCCGCTCATGTGTGGATTGCAGATAACATGTTCTCCAATTCAAATATTTGAATGCAAATTTATATCGAAACATGGTTTATATCAGTCTTTGATGCATAAACGCGACCTCCCCCTCTCCCGGACTCCTGTTCTCTCTCTCGCCGACAATCTTCAATTCTATCGCACGCATCCAAACACAAACCTTGTCTGTCCCTCTCCCTCTCTCTCTATATCTGTGTGTGTGTGGGGGGGGGGCTTTCTAGTTCGCATGCACACTCCATGTATAGGTCTCTCTGGCACACAATGTATGATTCTCTAGTCCAAGCTAAATATCTAGGGTGCACTCATCGTATGCACACAAATTCCCTAGCTCGTTGCCCATAACTCTCTCACGCACCACTCTGCCGTCTTGGAGCTCTTCCCTCTCTCTCTTAAACTCTCCGTCTCCCTGGGTCACACATACACATGCATATCTCACTCGCACCCGATAGACCCATCTAAAACTCTCTCTCTCTCCCTCGTTCTCTCTCCATCTCACATGCACACACACACACACACAATCTCATGCCTAGCTAAGTATGATTGTCTCTCACTCAATTGTAGGCACACGCAGTCCCCCCTATGTATATGACTAATTCTTAGTCTCCATCACAAACATATGCATTGTCTCTTTTCCTCACTTGGTCTATCTCGATTTCTATTGGGGCATCTTTCTATCGCACACACACCTCGTCCCTCGATCTCCCACCCATATAGTCCCCTCATGATCTCGAGGGGATCTCTCTATCACAAACACACCCTCTCTCCCTCCCCATGCGTCCATCTTCTCCATGCGTCCCTCTCGACCTCTGTCCCTTGTTGGCTAGACCTCTATTGGACATGTGCTATATGGGTGTCTCTCTCCGTTGCAAACAATCACACACTAGCTATCTTCATGTATCTCCTCACCTCGCTTTTCTATCTCAGAGATGCATGCGTGATATGTTTGCATAAGAAACGAACACACTCTCTCTCTCTCTATTTTATCGTTTGTTGTCCCTTTATCTTTCACACACACACTCTTTTTGCACACTCACTCATTCTCGTTCACACGCACTTGATCTCTCTCGACTTAGGTACTCTCTTCGGTCCATAGCATATAGATTTATCGAAAAGTCAAACATCGTAAAGTTTGACCAGGTACGTGGAGAAAAACATTTACATCTAGAACGACAAACATATATCATTAGATTCATCATGAGATATAGTTTCGTATGATGTATCTTTGGTATTGTAGATATTAATAATATTTGCGTAAACCTGGTCAAAGTTTCCAATGTTTAGCTTCTACAAAATTTGTATGCACTGCATTATCGAATAGATGGAGTATCTCTTTCCCCCTCTCAGCTATCTGATGCACCACTCAGCCGTATCGGGGCTCCTCTATCTCTCTCAAACTTTATATCTCCCTGGTTCACACATACACATATCTTGCTCGCGCTACATAGACCCATCTAACAATCTCCGCCCTTGTTCTCTCTCTATGTGACACGCACCCCCCTAAGTACCATAATCCCTCACTCCATCATAGGCACACGCACTCCCCCCCTAAGTATGACTATCTCTCACTATCCATCAGGAACACACTTATTGTTTCCTTCCATCCATACGTCTATCTCGATATCTCTCGGGGTATCTTCTATCGCGCACACACCTTGTGGCTCGATCTCCCACCCATGTAGTCCCATCACGATCTCCAGGGGATCTCTCTGTCACAAACACACACTCTCTCCTCCCCATGCCTGCATTTTCTCCATACATCTCTCTCGACCTCTCTCCCTTGTTTGTCAGACCTCTCTTGGCCACGTGCTAGGGGTCTTTCTCTCTCGGTTACAAACAACCACACACTATCTCCTCACCTCGCTTCCACTGTCGAAGATGCATGTGTGATATGTTTGCATAAGACACACACGCTTTTTCTCTACTTTATCGTGTGTTGCCCATGTCTCTTTCACACACGCACACACACACTTTTTTCACTCACTCTTTCTATTTCACACTCTCTCTCTCTAGTTACGTACTCTCTCACATGCATAAACATATGGATGTTTTGAAAAGTGAAACCTCAAAAAATTTTGACCAGGTATATGTGGAGAAAAACATTTACATCTGGAATGATCATTAGATTCATCACAACAAGTACTTACTTCTGTCATGGGAAACCACGGCCACCTATGGGGCCATCAGCCCCTTTTGGTTTGGCAGGGGGGCTGAGCACATTGCACAAAGAGCTGAGGACCGTAGCGCAGCACGGCAGGGATCACACAGGCATTTTTACCCAGGTTCGGGCCGTCGCGAGGCGTAAAACCCTACTCCTGCGTTGGTGGATTGATGGTGGATTGTGGTGGAAACGCAGTGCTCTTGCCTGGCAGGGTTGCCTCGGGGCGAGAGCAGCTACGCGTGTACGAGTGTACAAGGTTCAGAACCCTTTCTCTGGTTGCCATGGCCCTCCTTTTATAGATCAAGGGGTTACCACAGTGGCAAATCAGTCATTATGTATTGATTAGATAGAAAACAGTGCTATCATACCTAACTCTGCAGGCAGAGCAAAGCGCATTAAATGCGCCGCTTAGTGTCACATCATAGCCTGCCCGGCAAGCCTCGTCGGGCTGCTCGGCCACCTTCTCGCCTGTCTGCCTGACACGTCTCTGGACGGGGTGTCATTTGGAGGTGGTTTCCTCTGGAAATCGCTGCCATGTGTCAAATAACAGCCACTTAGTCACTTGGGGTCTTGACATCGCACCGATCGATGACTTGTGTCGCCGTGAGGTGTAGCGGTGAAGCCTTGGCGGGGTAGTTTGCTTTCGCAGTGCCCGGCAGGCCTGGCGGGACGGTCTTGAGGCTTGTCTTTGGGGCCACCTCGTCCTCGCCAGGCTCGCCTACCCGGCAAGGGAGCTTTTTCCTTAGCAGTGTCTTGCTCATTTAGCTTGTCTTGGGCTTCTTGCTTTGCCCTTTGATTCCTCAAAGAGCCATCTCTCCTTGCTTGGTCTGGACTTGGATGTTGCAACCTTGCTCTTTTAGGCCTGTGCATGGTCTGGGCAACAGACCCAGGGTTTGTTGCACTGACAGGAGCCCCCGGGCCTGGCCCGAACGTGCTGCCGGGCGTCGTCGGGGTAGGCCCTATCTAGTGCACAGGCAAGAGGGTAGCAGTTGCTTCGTCCTTTGAGATCTTCTTTGCTTCTTCATTAACCTGAGTCCATGTCAGTTTTCGGTTCTTCCGCATGTCGTGTAACGCCAATCGTGGTGGGGGAGATAATGGGCCACGATCCGTGGGGTACCCACGTCCTACATTCACGGGGCGGTAACCACCACCCCATTATCCTTCCCGCCCCAAGTGCCTCCGCCATGTGTATTGCATGCACTGCGCAGGGTTGGTGGCGGATGCGGAGGGTGCGGGAATTAGCGCCATGGCAGAAAGCCAAGCGTTGTAGATTGGTGCAGGGGGTCAGCCTTGATTTCTCGAGCCGTTAGTGGCGAGGAGGAGCTGGACTGGCCGAACGGGGCGGCCACTTTCATGGAGAAATCCAGCCCCCTGCCCCGCTCGCCTATAAAAAGGGGACATGGGGCAACGTGTCTTCCCACACATCCTTCTCCTTCCATTCCTGCAGTAGTTCTCGCCCGCCATGGCGAGAGGTCGGGGACGCGGTGCAGCTCCAGTGGCGGTGACGAGAACTTCTGCTCGATAGCGTCTCCCTCCTTCCTCCGAAAATGCAGGGGCGGAGCCCGCCGCGAGAGGAGGTGGGAGGGGGCGAGGTTGAGTTCGTCATGGCGCCTGGGGCCGAGGAGGAGGGGAGGTGCTCTGATTGCACCCCCGCCCGCCGCCCCTCCCCTGATGGAAGGCCATGTTGGAGATCAACCCCTGGAGTTCATCATCAGACTGTACAAGCCTCGACGCGGCCGCCTCCGTCTCCCTACTCCATTCGCAAGGGCGATGGAGCTTGAACAACCTCGCGCATTGAAGCTGCACATGAGGGGTTGCGGGAACGGCGGCATGTGGGTGGATGTGGATTTCCCCGCCCCTCATGTCATGTTCTTCCGACGCAGCTGGAAGACCTTTGCACGCGCCCATAGCTTGTCGGAGGGGCACATCCTCCATTTCAAATTAATGGAGGCCAATCTGCTCTCCGTCAAGGTCTTTGGGTGCTCGGGTGCTCGCTTAGGTTGCTGCGCGGAGAGCTCGACCGACGACGAAAGCTCCTCCTCGAGCGACAGTGGCGAGGAGGACAGTGACGGTGATGTCGACGGCGCCGATGGGGAGGACGACGACTCTGACTCTGACTGATCGTCAGCCGCACCATCACCGTCAGGCGGCAGCACCACTATCTGCACCTGCATCCTGTTCCCGGCAAGGTGATTCGCCGGGGAGTCGGATGCAGAGGTGGGAGTGGTGCCCTGGGCTCCTCCAGCAGCCTTCCAGCTGGACCCCGGCAGGCTTCCTCGCGGGCTGCAGCTCCGTTTGCCCTGCCGCATCCTGCTAGCCCTGGTGGTGGTGGCTGGTGGGTCGTCTTCGTCGTTCTCTTCACCATCACCTTCGCCCGCGCCCTCCCGCTCTTATTAGGCCCCTCGCCAAGGGGCCCAACAGGGTCAGGCTGGGCTTCTGCCCAGGTGCTCCTTTTTCCCTCTTCACCTTCCGCCGCAGTGCCTGGGAGGAGAAGGGCAAGAAAGGGCATCACGGGGCACTTATCTTTTTTCAATCTAAAACATGTAGGCACTTGCCAAACTTTAGTCTAAATAATGTAATCTTCTTTATCCTTGTTTGTGTTCTGTAAGATCTGTACTTGTCAGTCAGCATATTAATGAAAAAGACAAACTTTGCCGGGCACTCGTGCATGTAACATATCCATGCAAAGGTGGAATGCCTCTATACGTTCAAGTAAACAAGTTATCTCTGACAAGCTATCTTGTTGGTACCCTCGAATTGTTACAGTGGGGCCAAGCCTGCCGGGCACAAATCACGAAGAGGGACCAGCCCCCCGCAAAGCCTTCCTGCCAAAGGCCACTGCGTCCATCATGACCAAAGCAACGTTCATGTCAAAGGATGGCAGGACCTAAGTTTCGAAGGTGGTGAGGTTTTCATATGCACAAGTTTCTGCTAACAGAACACGTAAGGATAAAAGAGAACTTATCTGTTTGGCTTGCCGAGGATCATCATGTAGGCTTTTCTTCATTTCTTCTCTTTTGGGACCAAGTCCACGGCAAGAACCCTGCAACTTAATGCAGATGAAAACAATGCCTCATGCGACCTTATCTACATGATCATGCTATGCACATGATATGCTTATGCATGCATGCAAGTTTTGGGGGCCCCCAGCGCTTCGTTTATTTTTGTTGCTCAGGGTCTGTGCCTGGCTTTGTACAAGGGGTTACATGCAACAGCAGCAAGGCTTGTACAAAAGGGTGGCTGCCGGGTAGGGCCCGACAGCCGCGCCTTAAGGGTAGAACTTATGGAGATGCTCAATGTTCCATGAGTTTTGCATCTGAATGCCATCTCCGGTCTCCAGACGGACTGCACCAGGTCTGGTGACTCGTACTACTCGGTAAGGGCCTTCCCACTTCAGTGTCAACTTGTTGGTACCCTTGGCGGACTGAACATGGCTAAGGACAAGGTCGCCTTCCTCAAAACCCCGGGCACGAACCCTGCGGCTGTGATAGTGACGCAGGGCTTGCTGGTAGCGTGCAGCACGCGTAGCGGCCCGGAGACGGTTCTCCTCAAGTAGCACAGTGTCTTCACGCCGGTGCCATTCCTGCGCTACTTCATCGTAGGCAAGCACTCGAGGAGACCCGAATATGAGTTCCGTGGGGATAACTGCTTCTGCCCCATAGACTAGGGAGAAGGGAGTCTGCCCGGTAGCTCGATTTGGTGTCATTCTGAGGGACCAAAGAACCACCGGCAGCTCATCTATCCATCGTCTGCCACACTTCTGTAGTCTATCAAAGGTTCTTGTCTTGAGACCTCACAACACTTCAGCGTTCACCCTCTCAGCTTGTCCGTTGCTTCTAGGATGGGCGACAGAGGCGAACGAGATGTTGCTTCCGAGGGCATGAACATATTGCATGAAGGCGTGGCTCGTGAATTGGGTGCCATTATCAGTGATGATCCGGGCAGGGACTCCAAAGCGGCACACCAATCCTTTCAAGAACCTGATAGCTGACTGAGCAGTCACCTTTCTCACGGGCTCCACCTCTGGCCACTTTGTGAACTTGTCGATAGCAACGAACAAGAACTCAAAGCCACCGGTAGCATGGGGGAAGGGGCCCAGGATATCGAGCCCACAGACCAAGAAGGGCCATGATAAAGGGATCGTCTGAAGAGCTTGGGCAGGCTGATGAATGTTCTTGGAGTGGAACAGGCAGGCTTCACATTTGGTGACGAGCTCAACTGCATCTTGGAGGGCTGTGGGCCAATAGAAACCTTGACGGAAGGCTTTTCCAAGCAGAGCCCTTGATCCAATGTGTGAGCTGCACATACCTTTGTGTACCTCTGCCAACAGTTCCTTTCCTTCCTCCCGACAAATGCACTTCAATTTCACACCGTTGGGCCTCCTTCTGTATAGTGTGTCATCGACAAACTGATACATACTGGCCCTTCGGGCTACTCTTTCAGCTTCTTCTTGCTCTTTAGGGAGTTCTCCAGTTTGGAGGAAATGGACTATGTGCCATGCCCTAGTTGGGGCCAGGGGCTCGGCAACAAGGACCAGCGGCACCTCCTCATTCGCAGGAGCACACTTCTCGACCGCAGGGACCGATGGTCTGGCGGGATAGTGCAGCTCGCTGATCGAAGGGGAGTTGTTCCCGCCAAGCTCTCTGCCGGCAGCCTCGGGAAGCTCTGCCGGGTGAGGCTTGTCGGAGTCCATTTTCCTCCTCTTTCTGGCCATTGTTATCGGGGATATGGAGGGTTGAGTCAGATGGAGAACAAAGGTCCCTGGTTCCACAGGGAGTTTTTGCGCAGCGCACTTTGACAGATGATCAGTGATGTTGTTTTCCGCACGGGGTACGTGCTCTATTTGCAATCCATCAAAGCGCTCCTCCAGCTTTCTCACTTCCTCAACATATGCCTCCATTAATGGACTTTGGTAATCCTTGTTGACTTGTCTCACCACAAGTTGTGAATCTCCGCGGATGATCAGCTTCTTGATTCCCAGTTCTATTGCAATCCCGAGCCCGGCAAGGAGCCCTTCATACTCTGCAGTATTGTTGGTAGCCTTCTCTCGGGAAGAGTGCATCTAGAAGACGTACTTAAGGTGCTCCCCAGTGGGAGTGACAAGAAGCACGCCAGCCTGCACCTTGTAGGGAGAAGGCACCATCAAAATACAAGATCCATTCTTGGGGCGCTTCCTTGCCGGGAATGACTGTTTCCAATACCTCTTCATCAGCAGTTGGTGTCCACTCTGCGATGAATTCTGCTAGTGCTCTGCTCTGAATGGTTGACATGCTTTCAAACTTCAAACCGAAGCTGGACAACTCCAAAGCCCATTCCACAATCCTGCCAGTGGCCTCAGGGTTTCGGAGTATGCGTTGCAAGGGGAAGTGGGTGACTACCGTGATCTCGTGGGCTTGGAAGTAGTGGCGCAGTTTCCTTGAGGCCATGACGAGGCCAAAAATCAGCTTTTGCATGCCAGAGTACCTCAATCTAGCCCCCTATAATAGGGAGCTGACGAAGTACACTGGGTGCTGCACTACTTTCTTCTTTGCCGTGATCATGGAACTGCCACTGCTGCCCTGCCTTTGTTCGCTCTGGACCGACTCCGGCCTTGTCGGGATAGGTCCACGTTCTTCCCCAGAGGGGACAGTGGTTGTGGTTGTCGCATCATCCACTTCCCACTGTGCCACCAGTGCCACGCTGACCACTTGATTGGTTGTCGCTAAGTATAGCAGCAATAGCTCTTGTGGTTTGGGAGCGACCAAGGTGGGCACAGAGGAAAGATAGGTCTTCAAATCTTGTAGCGCAGCGTCTGCCTCCGGGGTCCACTCCATAGGTCCTGCCTTCTTCAAGATTTTGAAGAACGGCAAGGCGCGTTCCGCAGACTTGGAAATGAACCTGCTCAGTGGAGCCACACATCCTGTCAAACGCCTCACATCCTTGACTGTTTTGGGTGCTTGAATCTGCTCGATAGCCTTGATCTTGTCGGGGTTGGCCTCTATCCCTCGATGAGACATAAAGAAACCAAGTAGCTTACCGGAGGGGACGCCAAACACACACTTCTCCGGGTTAAGCTTCAAGTTGATCTTACGCAGATTGGCAAAGGTTTCTTCCAAATCCTGGATGAGGGTTGATCTGTCCTTGGTCTTGACCACAATATCATCCATGTAAGCTTCAATGTTTCTGTGTAGCTGGGACACAAAGCCAATCTGTACTGCTCTTGCAAAGGTGGATTCGGCACTCTTTAGCCCGAAGGGCATCCGTACAAAGCAGTACGTGCCACACGGGGTTATGAACGCGGTTTTCTCCTTGTCTTCCTTAGACATGAAAATCTGGTGGTATCCGGAGTAGGCATCCAGAAAGGAAAGCAGGTCACACCCGGAAGTGGAATCCACAATCTGGTCGATGCGCGGCAAGGGGAATGGGTCCTTCGGGCATGCCTTGTTTAGATCCGTAAAATCAATGCAAAGCCTCCATTTCCCATTCGCCTTGTGCACCACCACTGGATTTGCCAACCATGTGGGATGCAACACTCCCCTGACCAAACTAGCTGCTTCAAGATTCTTGATCTCCTCAGCAATAAACTGTTGCCGCTCCAAAGCTTGCTTCTGGACCTTCTGCTTGACGGGCCGGGCATGTGGGCAAACAGCAAGGTGGTGCTTGATTACCTCCCTGGGAACACCGGGGATGTCAGATGGTTGCCAGGCAAACACATCGATATTCGCCCGCAGGAAGGCAACGAGCGCGCTTTCCTATTTGTCATCTAGGGTGGCACTGATAGTGAAGGTACCATCAGCGCCAGCCAGCCCTGCCGAGACCCTTTTCATAGCAGGTGCAGCAGCTTTGGATCTCTTGCTATGGGAACTCTCCGGCAAGTCATCGACAGGCGCAACACACTCCGGAGAGGCATGCTTCCCAGATTCCTTGCTGGCATCCTTGCTAGCCCTCTTCATTTTCTTACTTTCCTTGGTGGGAACACTGGCTTCCGCGGCCTCCACCGTGACTGCTTCCCGGTAGATCTTGTCCACGCATATGATTGCGTCTTTCTGATCTAACGGAATGGAAATGACTCCTATCAGGGCTGATTCCTTGGAACATGCCAGTAACCTTGAGCTCCTCATCTGCTATATGAAGTTTGCTGAGGACCTTTGGAGATATTAGATTCAACCCGGCCCCGCCGTCAACCAACATCTTTGTGACTTTGAGGTTGCGTATTGTTGGCGAGACCAACAACGGCAAGCACCCTAACGCAGTGGTGCGATCAGGGTGATCCTCTTCGTCAAAGATGATGGGCATGCGGGACCACTTGAGCGGCTTCCGAGAATCTGCCGCTGGCTCCATGGCATTGACTTCACGCGCCAACTGTTTAAGTTGGCGGTGAGAGGAGTGCAGAGATGCACCCCCGTCAACACACAAGGCGTCAGTGGCTTTCTGGAACTCCTGCTCGCTGGTTTCCTCTTCATCTCCCTCATCGGTCTCATCATTGCAATCCTTCTTCTCATGGCCTCTGGCGGGTTTCCCTTAATTCTGAGGAGCCTTGCCGGGGTGGCTTACTCTGCCGCCACGGCCCTTCCCACCAGCACCATCCTGATTTTCCTCCTTATCACGCTTCTCGTACTCAGCCCTCTGCTTCTTGACAAGCTGCTCAACTTGATGGCACCCCTGAAGGTCGTGGCCCTTGGTCCTTTGGATCTTGCAATACGGCCCCTCACCCTTCCTGGCCTTCTCGGCAGCCGTAGCCGCCTGGCAGTCAGTGCACGCGGCAACCTCCTTGCCGGGGGCTTCGGCCTTGGCCTTCTTGCCGGTACTAGGTGTGCTTGATCCTTCGACGGCCATCACAACTTTCTCCTTGTGCTTCTTATTGTGTTTCTTGTTCTTCTTCTGGCTGGTGGTGTCGTCGTCTTCGTCTGAATCGATGACGCCATCCTCTTCGCCAGGAAGTCGCCTTACCTCCTCTATGCGAGCACACTTATCCACCAGTGTGTATAACTCATTCACAGTTCTGGGCAGTCCGCACGTTCATTTTGGAACGTATCCTACGGTTGCGCACGTTGGACTAAAATCCAGCTATCACGGCTGCCGGGTGGATATCTGGGATGTTCCTGTGCACTCGACTGAACCTTTGCATGTACTTCCGTAGGGTCTCCCCTTCTTTTTGCGGGAGGACCTGCAGATCACTGGGCCGCCTTGGTTCTTGATGGCCGCCCGTAAAGGCGCCAACAAATTCATGGCACAGCCCAGCCCAAGTTGAAATGGAGTTCTCCGGTAGGTGCATCAGCCAAGACCTCACATTTGGCTTGAGTGCCAATGGGAAGTAGTTGGTGAACACCTTCTCGTCTCTTCCCCAGGTAGCCTGAACAGTGATGGTGTAGATGCTCAGGAACTCTGCCGCATTCAATCTCCCATTGTACTTCTCTGGTATCTCCGGCTTGAATGTGTGGGAAGATGGCCAACAGACTTGCCACAGCTCGCGAGTGAAGGCGGGGCACCCAACCTCGAAAGGTAGGCACCCACCCTCATCGGGCGCAGGCTCATCGATGTCGAGGCCGTTGCGCCTACCAGACTGGCGGTGGGTGTCGCGGCGTCGCTCGATGGTGACGCGCGCGCCTTCCCCTCGCCTGTCTTCCTGGGCTTGCCACTGGTCCCGATGCGCTCGAGGGCCGGACGAAGCCATCGAGACGTCGTCAGGTTCTTGATCGTGTGGCTCTGGTCGTGGCCCTTACGCAAGCTGCCGCGGAGGGGACTGTACCGTGGGGGTGGCCCCCTCGGCATTGCCAGCCGCGCGGGCCGTTGTCGTCGCCTGGGGAGGCCGTGGCGGGCGAGCTCGCTGTGATCCTCCCGCCTCGGTGAAACCAATCAGGCTTTGAATGGTGGCCCTCCACTCATCCATATGATCGGCTGCCAGCGGAAATCTCAACAGCAGCTGGGCCCGCGCCATACCCTCCGAAGCGGTGCTTGGCATGGATGACGATGTTGACCGTTGCATCGCCTAGCTCCTTACGGTGCCAGTAGTAGCTGCGCCATGTTCTCGCCGTCGTGAGCCCGTGGCCACGGTGGCATGGTGATGAGGTGGAGGCGCTTGAGGGTCAGCGGCTCCATTTGGTGCATCGACTGGGTCGGCTCGCTCCGGGAGTGGCGCACGCCCTACGGCCGCGCCCGTAGCGGGAGCAGCCGGAGAGTTGCGATTCGCCCCAGAGCGAGAGCCGCCGCTGCGGCTGTGCCTTTCGGCCGAGTGGAGAGGTGCAGACAGAATGATTTCTCCACCCATACCTTGTGGAGCGTGGCCGCTGGGGTGCTGTTGGTGCTGTACTTCCCCGGTGCCTTCTGTTCTCATTTCTGCCGCAGGGGAGGTGGTTACAACGCCGCCTGCGCCGGCCACGTCCCCCGCAGCGTCCATGTCTCCGTGAGTCCTCGTAGCCCCCGCGGTATCGGCGGCCACGTATGGCGGGGCCTTCGAAGTGGATGGGTGGGCTGCAGCACCGGGCTTCTTCTTGGGTGCCATGAACGATGGAGCCGTCGATGAAGATGACACGCTGCGTATGCTTCTCGGGTTCGCGCAAGCGCAGCCCCCTACCTGGCGCGCCAAAGATTCGTGGGAAATCACGGCCACCTATGGGGCCATCAGCCCCTTTTGGTTTGGTAGGGGGGCTGAGCACATTGCACAAAGAGCGGAGGACCGTAGCACAGCACGACAGGGATCACACGGGCAGTTTTACCCAGGTTTGGGCCGCCGCGAGGCGTAAAACCCTACTCCTGCTTTGGTGGATTGATGGTGGATTGTGGTGGAAACGCATCGCTCTTGCCTGGCAGGGTTGCCTCGGGGTGAGAGCAGCTACGTGCGTATGAGTGTACAAGGTTCCGAACCCGTTCTCTGGTTGCCATGGCCCTCCTTTTATAGATCAAGGGGTTACCACAGTGGCAAATCAGTCATTGTGTACTGATTAGATAGCAAACAGTGCTATCATACCTAACTCTGCAGGCAGAGCAGAGCGCATTAAATGCACCGCTTAGTGTCACATCGTAGCCTGCCCGGCAAGCCTCGCCGGGCTGCTCGGCCACCTTCTCGCCTGTCTGCCTGACACGTCTCTGGATGGGTGTTGTTTGGAGGTGGTTTCCTCTGGAAATGGCTGCCATGTGTCAAATAATAGCCATTTAGTCACTTGCGGTCTTGACACCGCACAGATCGATGACTTGCGTCGCCGTGAGGTGGAGCGGTGAAGCCTTGGCGGGGTAGTTTGCTTTCGCAGTGCCCGGCAGGCCTGCCGGGACGGTCTTGAGGCTTGTCTTCGGGGCCACCTCGTCCTTGCCAGGCTCGCCTGCCCGGCAAGGGAGGTTTTTCCTTAGCAGTGTCTTGCTCATTTAGCTTGTCTTGGGCTTCTTGCTTTGCCCTTTGATTCCTCAAAGAGCCATCTCTCCTTGCTTGGTCACGACTTGGATGTTGCAACCTTGCTCTTTTAGGCCTGTGCACGGTCTGGGCAACAGTCCCAGGGTTTGTTGCACCGACAACTTCATACTATCATTTATCATTGGTATTGTAGATATAAGTAATTTCTTTATAAACTTGGTCAAAGTTTCAAAAGTTTCACTTTAAAAAAATATAGGCACTACATTATCGAACGGAGGGAGTAGCTCTTTCTCTCTCTCTACTATCTCTCACGGGCCTCCCATCTCACTCGATCTCTCTTTACCGAGGAATTATACAATCACTGTGTCAGCGTATAGCTCCATATATTGTTTAGTTGACCGGTCAACCAGTCCACATGCTGCCTTGTCAGCTCGTGTTCTCTATCTTCGTGTGCTGGCCCATGTGGAGTGGGTGAAAATAAGTAAACTAGAGGCCCATCTGACATGCGGTGAAGTAAACAAAGTTGAAACCACTCGCGGTAGCACCCCACACGCTAGTAAATTGAGGGCACACTTCTTCCGCGTGAAGGACGCACTTGCGCACACTTCACCACTGTGCGGCGGCATGCACACAAGGACGCACACTGGTACAGCGACGTGCTATACAAACAGTTTTTAACCCCTTTCTGCGATGGCATTTGGAACTGTCGCCTAGTGAGTGTGGGCGATGGGGGGGTCCTTCCCACGCGACCCAGAAACCGTTGGGGATAGGGAGCCTTGATGCATATACAATACTCGCTACTTGTTTGTGCTCGCATTGCCATCGCAGTCGGTATTCTGTGGTGCTACGTTTACGATGCGCGGCCCATCACAAACGGTTCACTATTATAGAATGTGTATGATAAGCAGGCAATCACACACATTCGCTTTTCCCAAACCATATGCGATAAGTAATTAAGAAGATTAGCTAATCGTCGTATGAGTGTCGGACAGAATTACGAAACTATGGACCGTCGTAACATCGTCGTACACGACAACTATCGCACACGCTATTCTGTGGTGCAACGTTTACGATGCATACCACATCAGAAACAGTTCATGGTTGCGAATCGTGTATGATAAGGCAACTATCACAAACATTTAGTTTGCCCGCACCGTTTGTGATATTGTTTGACATCGCACACGCTTTGCAAACGGCAACTGTGTGCATGCTTGCACACGTTTCCTCTCTGTGAACCGTGTCAGATTATGGTGTATATCGCAAACATTTGTGTTTTACCAACCGTGTGTGCCTTAATGACCCGCAGAGCATAATTTCACCGAAATTTAATTGCTGCTATTTCAAATTGTATCGGATTTGAATTTGAATGTATGCTATAGCTTTATTCATATCCATTAGGTTCAAACAACCAATGCATTATTTGATTCATAGGTACATATGTTCAAGAATTACATAAGAACCAAATAAAGAATGATGAACCACAGTTGTATACTTGTACTATTAAAGACGGTAAAGAAAGAGGCGAAATACATTCTGGTTGCTGAACAAGGTGAAGCGGAATGCCCATAGTGTGCCCTCCTCCATACAGAAGGCACGCACGACTCCAGTCCAACCCCTTGTGATGGCCGACCGCCCATCCTTCACGGTCTTCATGAAAACATCTAGATAATCATCGTGTTCTGGTAGAAATACTTTAACCTTTGCATGCCCACCAATCATGTAGTTTGAGAGGTAATCTTGAGTAAACTGCTTTGGGAACCACTACAAAGGAAAAAGATTCAGACATTGTCATCTAACACAACTCATTATGGGCAGTAAAAAGAAGGCTGCAGAGTTCTTACTTACCATCCTGCAGTTCGCTGTTGTCTTGGATAAAGTGTAAACAAATAGTTTAATTGCCATCTTTTGACCCATTTTACTAACAATCTTTATCAGCTTCCTCACTTGATGCTGGTTCATCCATATCTAATTGCCCCATACGCAGAAAGGGTCGAAGCGCGGATCTTTACCAATGACATATGTACCTAAAAGAACCAAGTTAATATTAGAAGCTAAACAGCAATTGCACAATGATGTAGTACAACACTCTTTTATAATATCTTATAACATCCAATATACTCACATCTTATATTATGGGCCAGAAGGAGTTTATTGCATTCTTACAATTTATCGGCTGATTAACTGCTGCTGTATCCATGGGTTAGAGTTAGTTTGAGCTAGTTCGGGCTCAAATATCCCTAAAGTATATCCAAACATGAGGGTTAGTTTGAGCTAGTTGCATCTAACCCACCCAAAAAAACTATCCAACCCAAGAGGTGCTAATTGGAGCTAGTTCTCCTAGTGCATTTATTGTCAATCTAACCCTGTCATCCAAAGACCTCTTTGGATGGAGTTAGTTCAGGGTTAGTCATGAGCTAGAAACTAACTCTAAACTCTAGCTAAGTTGAGTATCCAAACAGGGTTGTGTTGTTGTTGGTGGTACTGCTGGTCTTCTACGTATATCTAGACATCATCAGAACATTAAGGTAACACTCTTCTTTGTTGCTATGTAGCCTAGGATTGCATATTTAGACATTAAGTATAGTGCATGTTGCTATGTAGCCTCAGATATATTATATATGGCCCTAGTTAACCTAACAATAAATGGGTTACATATATATTCAGTGAAAAGTCCGATTCACCGATTAGTCCCCTATTAGCCCCCGGCCTATATGGTACCAGCTACCGATATCCTGAACAGTGAGTATATATAAGCCATGGGATGAAACTAACCTCGATGGAAAACAACAGTCGTTCCCAAAATTATCCTGTGTAGGTACATCGAGAGGCATGTTAAGCACAACAGGCTAAACATCAACCAAATATATCCATGGCAGACAAAATAATCTCCAAAAGATAGCTTCAGTGTGCAGGTTTAAGCACGCTAGTAAAGCAAAACAAGTGGAAAGGTGTGTTAACTGCAACAGGCCTAACATTTAACAACAAGCAAACATAGTCATTCAAACTGGTATTGTGCCGGTCTAAGTACACTGGTTATTGTTAAATAAAAATGGAAAGGCGTGTTAACTACAAGATGCAGCAACCAAATGTAGTCGTTCATAGTGGTATTGTTGAAACTGGTATTGATGAAATTGAACTGCACAGTTCATACTTGCACATATAGAATATCACATTGTGAATAACTGGAACAAACAAGGCATACTACGAACAAACAAAGATAGCATTTGAAACTAGACATATGCTAACTACAAACAACCGAACAATCAAAAAACTTTAAAAGAGGCATATGCTAGCTATAACAGACTTAACAGCAAGCAAATATATGCATTCCTATCGGTATGTTTAAAACTGGATTGATGAAATGTACTGCACAGTAAATAATTGCACATATAGAGCATGACATTGTGAACAACTGAAATAAACAAGGCATACTACAAACAACCAAATATAGCAATTAAAACTGGACATATTCTCACTACACTACAAAAGGGACTCGATGGGTTTCTTCACTTGTCACAGATGGGCTCGTTCCCGTGGGAAGAGCACGAACCCTGGATGCGCTCCATGTTGTCGCAGATGGGATCCTTCCCCTTGGAAGAGCACGGCTGTAGGGTGCCCTCCCTAATGTCGCAGACGGGCTCTTTCCTCTTGGAAGAGCTGATGGGCTCTTTCCCCTTGGAAGAGCTGGAGAGGGTGCCCTCCTCGTGGTCGCCGTCGATGAAGTCTGACTTGGAAGCTGTGGATCCCAAGCCAGCGTCGCAGAACGTGTCCTTCAGAAATGACAAAAGGGGCTCGATGGCGATGTAGGATGGCACATTCTTGACAGCGAGCCAGAGGAGATCAGCGGCGGGGCCATGGATAAGATCGATGGCGGTTGAACCCGAGGGGTTGGGGGTGGGCCACTTAACCTGTGACATAGCCCGCCTCAGGCCGTCGCTGTCGATGACCTCGATGTCGTAGCTGGCGTCCGTGACATACCCGCATACTCTAGCCCGCTGATTGAGTGCCTGCGGCCAGTAATGGTTGCCAGCTTCCTCGGCGACGTCGGGCAAAGAGACTGCGATACACCTCTTTTGGGCTAGTCGCTCCTCGAGCTCCATGGGAAGCGCAGCCGGGCTTAGGCTGCGACGCTCTAGAGTGGGGGATGGGGATCTGTGGGAAAGGGGCGTTTGGCAGGCGTCATCTAAGAAACTCAGGGCGGCCTGGGTATGGAGATCGGTGGGTAAGCTGCACGGGCAAACTGGTAGATGTTGACAATGGAGGTCTTGCGGTGGCGGCGGCGGTGACCTTGCTAGGGTTTCGAGCGAGGGAGGGGGTGTGTGTGTGCGCGCGCGCGCCCGAGGAGGTTTTGCTGTGTGTGTGTGGAGGGTTGTGGGCGGGGGTTGTGCTTGAGGAAATGACGCGGCTACTGAAAATTTTACTACGCGGGAGTCAAACACGGGAGTGAAATGCCAGGGCTATTGAAAATTTGGATGATGGTGCATCGCACACGGTCCGGAGATAACAACCGTGTGTTATGAAACAGAAAAACCCTCGAGGTGGGCAGATATTTTCGAGGGATGCAGGCGGGAGCGGGAACAAGAAACATCACACACGGTTGAAACATAATAACCGTGTGTTATCAAACAGAAAAAAGCTGCAAGCGGGTAGATATTTTTGAGAGGGGAAGCCTTGTGGAGCCCAATGTACTGTGCGGATGTGCGTGACAGGGGCACCGGCGTGGTACACGGTTAGTGTGAGTGAACCGTGTCTGTTGCATCATCCGACTTGTCTAATGTTCATAAATTTGGCGAAAAATGATGCGGGAGAGGGTCAGAACACGAACACACTTGCATGTGGACCAAATATATGTATGAAAAGGGTGGTTTGATGTTTAAATACCAAATGCAACTTCGATGTGGCACCTATCTCGCAAAGCACATGGTATTGCTTGCCCCCCACCTCGTGTCGGCAGGAAGGGAATCCTAAGCTATGAATGCATGCCCCCCTCACGGAGGTTCACCTAGCAAAGTGCGTAGTAGCAGTCCCCGCCCCCACACACACACCCACTTTCAGTCGGCGGGCCAGAGAGGCATCTCACCAAGATGGATCATAAAACGGACCAAGAATAATCCACCTTGGTCGTACAACCTCTCTCTTGTTGTTGGTCAAAGTGATGGCCGTCCATGCGACCCCGGAGATGGGCTAGCTCGCCAATAATCATGCAAGTAGCTAGTCCCCGAAGATAACCACTGCCTGTGTGTGGCCCAAACATATGTATGGAGAGGTGTGTTTGAATACACAATGGAACAACTTTGATGTGGCACCATGCTTTCGAACCAGAAATCCCCACACTGAGTGAGGGTTAGTTGATGATGCATATGTATGTCACACCTCACTTCAAGCCGATGACGGGGATTCATGCATGCATGCGTGCATAGTATGCGCTCAAACTTAATTAGGTCTGAATCTCACCATGACCTATACTACGATAACATGAACCAAAGGAAGAATCCGCCATGGTAACCTATCTTGTTGTCGGTCAAGGTGATCATGGATGTCCACATGGGCCCACGAATATATAGGCTTGTTGCCAATAACCACACGAGGGAGTGTACCGTTCGAAGACAACCACTACATGCATATGTATGGAGGTGATGCGTGCATGCTTGTTTGAATACCATTTCACAACATTGGTGTGGCGCGTGCATCGAAAATTGTACAGTCCCCACACAGAGCGAGATCGGTTCATGATGTGTCGTGGTACTAGCTACTTCGACTCGATGGGAGGGATCCATGCGTACACATGCATGTGTGTGCTCAAACTGTATCATGTCATCCCAGAGCATGACCTATATATATACCGTATTACAAACAAAAAAATAATCCCCTCCTAAGTCAAATTAACCTCTCTCGTTGTTAGGTAAAGTAGTGATGGACCAAGCGGGCCCATAGATGGAAAGCATTGATATCAGTGATAACCGCTTAAGTGGGTGCGAGAGGACAACCACCATCGCTTTGCATGTGGGCCAAACATATGTTGAATACCCAAAATGCACAACTTTG
This sequence comes from Thinopyrum elongatum, assembly GCA_011799875.1. Classification (NCBI taxonomy): domain Eukaryota; kingdom Viridiplantae; phylum Streptophyta; class Magnoliopsida; order Poales; family Poaceae; genus Thinopyrum; species Thinopyrum elongatum. The sequence goes on along the minus strand of CM022303.1, from coordinate 561,802,849 downwards.
ATGTGGCACATGCCTCGAAAACCGTAAAGTCCCCACACAGAGCGAGGTTCATGAAGCGTACTACATATGATGGTCTCCTTCCCCCTCTTCGACACATACTCTATGCTCCTACCGTAATACTGTTGGGGAACGGAGCATGCAATTTCAAAAAAAATCCTACGCTCACGCAAGATCTTTATAGGAGATGCATAGCAACGAGAAGGGGAGAGTGTGTCCACATACCCTAGTAGACCGAAAGCGGAAGCGTTAGCTTAACGCGGTTGATGTAGTCGAACATCTTCTCGATTCAACCGATCAAGCACCGAACGTACGGCGCCTCCGAGTTCTGCATACGTTCAGCTCAATGACGTCCCTCGAATTCTTGATCCAGCAAAGTGTCAAGGGAGAGTTTCGTCAGCATGACGGCGTGGTGACGGTGATGGGGAAGTGATCCGCGTAGGGCTTCGCCTAAGCACTACGACAATAAGACCGGAGGAGTAAACGGTGGAGGGGGGCGCCGCACATGGCTAAGAACAATTGGTGTGTTTTGGGGTGCCCCCGTATATACAGGAGGAGAGGGGAGAGGGCCGGCCTAGGGCGCGCCCAAGTGGGGGGAGTCCAACTAGGACTACCAGTCCTAGTCGGCCCACCCTTCCTTTCCAACGGAGGGGAAAAGAGGGAAGTGGAGGGAGAGAGAGAGAGGGAGAAGGAAAGGGGGGCCGCGCCCCCTCCCCCTTGTCCAATTCGGACTCCACATGGGGTGGGGGGGCGTGCCACCTCCTGCGGCCTGCCTCCTGCTCTCCACTCTGGCCCATGAGGCCCATTAATTCCCCGGGGGGGTTCCAGTAACCCCTCGGTACTCCGAAAAATACCCGAACCACTCCGGAACCATTCCGATGTCCGAATATAACCTTCCAATATATCAATCTTTACCTCTCGACCATTTCGAGACTCCTTGTCATGTCCGTGATCTCATCCGGGACTCCGAACAATCTTCGGTCACCAAAACACATAACTCATAATACAAATCGTCATCGAACGTTAAGCGTGCGGACCCTACGGATTAGAGAACTATGTAGACATGACTGAGACACATCTCTGGTCAATAACCAACTGCAGAACCTGGATGCTCATATTGGTTCCTACATATTCTACGAAGATGTTTATCGGTCAAACCGCAATGACAACATACGTTATTCCCTTTGTCATCGGGATGTTACTTGCCCGAGATTCGATCGTCGGTATCTTCTTACCTAGTTCAATCTCATTACCGGCAAGTCTCTTTACTCGTTCCGTAATGCATCATCCCGTAACTAACTCATTAGTCACATTGCTTGCAAGGCTTATCATGATGTGCATTACCGAGAGGGCCCAGAGATACCTTTCCGATACTCGGAGTGACAAATTCTAATCTCGATCTATGCCAACCCAACAAACACCTTCGGAGACACCTGTAGAGCATCTTTATAATCACCCAGTTATGTTGTGATGTTTGATAGCACACAAGGTGTTCCTCCGGTATTCGGGAGTTGCATAATCTCATAGTCAAAGGAATATGTATAAGTCATGAAGAAAGCAATAGCAATAGAACTTAACGATCATAATGCTAAGCTAACAGATGGGTCTTGTCCAACACATCATTCTCCTAATGATGTGATCCCGTTCAGCAAATGACAACACATGTCTATGGTTAGGAAACTTAACCATCTTTGATCAACGAGCTAGTCTAGTAGAGGCTTACTAGGGACTCGGTGTTTTGTCTATGTATTCACACATGTATCAAGTTTCCGGTTAATACAATTCTAGCATGAATAATAAACATTTATCATGATATAAGTTAATATAAATAACAATTTTATTATTGCCTCTTGGGCATATTTCCTTCAGTCTCCCACTTGCACTAGAGTAAATAATCTAGTTCACATCGCCATGTGATTTAACACCAATAGTTCACATCTTTATGTGATTAACAACCATAGTTCACATCGCCATGTGACCAACACCCAAAGGGTTTACTAGAGTCAATAATCTAGTTCACATTGCTATGTGATTAACACCCAAAGAGTACTAAGGTGTGATCATGTTTTGCTTGTGAGAGAAGTTTAGTCAACGGGTCTGCCACATTCAGATCCGTATGTATTTTGCAAATTTCTATGTCTACAATGCTCTGCATGGAGCTACTCTAGCTAATTGCTCCCACTTTCAATATGTATTCAGATTGAGACTCAGAGTCATCCTGGATCGGTGTTAAAGCTTGCATCGACGTAACCCTTTACGATGAACTTTTTATCACCTCCATAACCGAGAAACATTTCCTTAGTCCTCTTAGGTAACTAAGGATAATTTTGACCGCTGTCCAGTGATCTACTCCTGGATCACTATTGTACCCCCTTGCCAAACTCATGGCAAGGTACACAATAGGTCTGGTACACAGCATGGCATACTTTATAGGACCTATGGCTGAGGCATAGGGAATGACTTTCATTGTCTCTCTATCTTCTGCTGTGGTCGGGTTTGAGTCTTACTCAATTTCACACCTTGCAACACAGGCAAGAACCATTTCTTTTACTGATCCATTTTGAACTTCTTCAAAACTTTATCAAGGTATGTGCTTTGTGAAATTCCTATTAAGCATCTCAATCTTTCCCTATAGATCTTGGTGCCCACTATATAAGCAGCTTCACCGAGGTCTTTCATTGAAAAATTCTTATTCAAGTATCCTTTTATGCTATCCAGAAATTCTATATCATTTCCAATCAACAATATGTCATCCACATATAATATTAGAAATGCTACAGAGCTCCCACTCACTTTCTTGTAAATACAGGCTTCTCCAAAAGTCTATATAAAACCATATGCTTTGATCACACTATCAAAGCGTATATTCCAACTCCGAGATGCTTGCACCAGTCCATATATGGATCGCTGGAGCTTGCACACTTTGTTAGTACCTTTAGGATCGACAAAACCTTCTGGTTGCATCATATACAACTCTTCTTTAATAAATCCATTAAGGAATGCAGTTTTGACATCCATTTGCCAGATTTCATAAAATGCGGCAATTGCTAACATGATTCGGACAGACTTAAGCATCGATACGAGTGAGAAAATCTCATCGTAGTCAACACCTTGAACTTGTCGAAAACCTTTTGCAACAATTCAAGCTTTGTAGATAGTAATACTACCATCAGCGTCCGTCTTCCTCTTGAAGATCCATTTATTTTAATGGCTTGCTGATCATCGGGCAAGTCAACCAAAGTCCACACTTTGTTCTCATACATGGATCCCATCTCAGATTTTATGGCCTCAAGCCATTTCGCGGAATCTGGGCTCATCATTGCTTCCTCATAGTTCGTAGGTTCGTCATGGTCTAGTAACATGACTTCCAGAACAGGATTACCGTACCACTCTGGTGCGGAATGTACTCTGGTTGACCTACCAGGTTCGGTAGTAACTTGATCTGAAGTTTCATGATCATCATCATTAGCTTCCTCTCTAGTTGGTGTAGGCATCACGGGAACATATTTCTCTGATGAGCTACTTTCCAAATTGAGAGAAGGTACAATTACCTCATCAAGTTCTACTTTCCTCCCACTCACTTCTTTCGAGAGAAACTCCTTCTCTAGAAAGGATCCATTCTTAGCAACAAAGATCTTGCCTTCGGATCTGTGAAAGAAGGTGTACCCAACAGTTTCTTTTGGGTATCCTACGAAGACGCACTTCTCCAATTTGGGTTCGAGCTTATCAGGCTGAAGTTTTTTCACATAAGCATCGCATCCCCAAACTTTAAGAAACGACAGCTTAGGTTTCTTGCCAAACCACAGTTCATACGATGTCGTCTCGACGGATTTAGATGGTGCCCTATTTAACATGAATGCAGCTGTCTCTAATGCATAACCCCAAAACGATAATGGTAAATCGGTAAGAGATATCATAGATCGCACCATATCTAATAAAGTACGGTTACGACGTTCGGACACACCATTACGCTGTGGTGTTCCAGGTGGCGTGAGTTGTGAAACTATTCTACATTGTTTTAAATGAAGGCCAAACTCGTAACTCAAATATTCGCCTCCGCGATCAGATCGTAGAAACTTTATTTTCTTGTTACGATGATTTTCCACTTCACTCTGAAATTCTTTGAACTTTTCAAATGTTTCAGACTTATGTTTCATTAAGTAGATATACCCATATCTGCTCAAATCATCTGTGAAGGTCAGAAAATAACGATACCCGCCGCGAGCTTCAACACTCATCGGACCGCATACATCAGTATGTATTATTTCCAATAAGTCAGTAGCTCGCTCCATTGTTCCGGAGAACGGAGTTTTAGTCATCTTGCCCATGAGGCTTGGTTCGCAAGTATCAAATGATTCATAATCAAGTGATTCCAAAAGCCCATCTGCATGGAGTTTCTTCATGCGCTGTACACCAATATGACCTAAACGGCAGTGCCACAAATATGTTGCACTATCATTATCAACATTGCATCTTTATGCATCAATATTATGAATATGTGTATCACTACGATCGAGATTCAATAAACCATTTATGTTGAGTGTATGACCATAGAAGGTTTTATTCATGTAAACAGAACAACAATTATTCTCTGACTTAAATGAATAACCGTATCGCAATAAACATGATCCAATCATATTCATGCTCAACGCAAACACCAAATAACATTTATTTAGGTCCAACACTAATCCCGAAGGTAGAGGGAGTGTGCGATGGTGATCTTATCAACCTTGGTATCACTTCCAACACACATCGTCACCTCGTCATTAACTAGTCTCTGTTCATTTTGCAACTCCTGTTTTGAGTTACTAATGTTGGCAACTGAACCGGTATCAAATACCCAGATGCTACTATGAACACTAGTAAAATACACATCAATAACATGTATATCAAATATACCTTTGTTCACTTTGCCATCCTTCTTATCCGCCAAGTATTTGGGGCAGTTCCGCTTCCAATGATCATTTCCTTTGCAGTAGAAGCACTCAGTTTCAGGCTTAGGTCCATCTTTGGGCTTCTTCACAGGAGTGACAACTTGCTTGCCATTCTTCTTGAAGTTCCCTTTCTTTCCCTCGCCCTTTTTCTTGAAATAGTGGTCTTGTCAACCATCAACACTTGATGCTATTTCTTGATTTCTACCTTCGCCGATTTCAGCATCGCGAAGAGCTTGGGAATCGTTTTCGTCATCCCTTGCATATTATAGTTCATCACGAAGTTCTAGTAACTTGGTGATAGTGACTAGAGAACTCTGTCAATCACCATCTTATCTGGAAGATTAACTCCCACTTGATTCAAGCGATTGTAGTACCCAGACATTCTGAGCACATGCTCACTAGCTAAGCTATTCTCCTCCATCTTGTAGGCAAAGTACTTGTTAGAGGTCTCATACCTCTCGACACGGGCATGAGACTGAAATACCAATTTCATCTCTTGGAGCATCTCATATGCTCCGTGGCGTTCAAAACGTTTTTGAAGTCCCGGTTCTAAGCCGTAAAGCATGGCGCACTAAACTATCAAGTAGTCATCATTTCGAGCTTGCCAAACGTTCATAACATCTGCATCTGCTCCTGCAATAGGTCCATCACCTAGCGGTGCATCAAGGACATAATTCTTCTGTGCAGCAATGAGGATAATCCTCAGATCACGGAACCAGTCCGCATCATTGCTACTATCATCTTTCAACTTAGTTTTCTCTAGGAACATATCAAAATAAAACAGGGGACCTATACGTGAGCTATTGATCTACAGCATAGATATGCAAATATTATGAGGACTAAGTTCATGATAAATTAAGTTCAATTAATCATATTACTTAAGAACTCCCACTTAGATAGACATCCCTCGAGTCATCTAAATGATCATGTGATCCAAATCAACTAAACCATGTCCGATCATCACGTGAGATGGAGTAGTTTTCAATGGTGAACATCTCTATGTTGATCATATCTACTATATGATTCACGTTCAACCTTTTGGTCTCCAGTGTTCCGAGGCCATGTCTGTAGATGCTAGGCTCGTCAAGTTTAACCCGAGTATTCCGCGCGTGCAAAACTGTCTTGCACCCGTTGTATGTGAACATAGAGCTTATCACACCCGATCATCACGTGGTGTCTCGGCACGATGAACTGTTTCAACGGTGCATACTCAGGGAGATCACTTATACCTTGAAATTTTAGTGAGAGATCATCTTATAATGCTACCGCCGTAGTAAGCAAAATAAGATGAATAAAAGATAAACATCACATGCAATCAAAATATGTGACATGGTATGGCCATCATCATCTTGTGCCTTTGATCTCCATCTCCAAAGCACCGTCATGATCTCCATCGTCACCGGCTTGACACCTTGATCTCCATTGTAGCGTCGTTGTCGTCTCGCCAACTATTGCTTCTACAACGATCGCTAACGCATAGTGATAAAGTAAAGCAATTACATGGCGATTGTATTTCATACAATAAAGCGACAACCATAAGGCTCCTGCCAGTTGCCGATAACTTTTCCAAAACAAGATCATCTCATACAATAACGTATATCACATCATGTCTTGACCATATCACATCACAACATGCCCTGCAAAAACAAGTTAGACGTCCTCTACTTTGTTGTTGCAAGTTTTACGTGGCTGCTACGGTCTTCTAGTAAGAACCGTTCTTACCTACGCATCAAAACCACAACGATGTTTTGTCAAGTTTGCTTCTTTAACCTTCAACAAGGACCGGCCGTAGTCAAATTCGATTCAACTAAAGTTGGTGAAACAGACACCCGCCAGCCACCTTTATGCAAAACAAGTTGCATGTCTGTCGGTGGAACCGGTCTCATGAACGTGGTCATGTAAGGTTGGTCCGGGCCACTTCATCCAACAATACCGCCGAATCAAAATAAGACGTTGGTGGTAAGCAGTATGACTATCATCGCCCACAACTCTTTGTGTTCTACTCGTGCATATCATCTACGCATAGACCTGGCTCTGATACCACTGTTGGGGAACGGAGCATGCAATTTTAAAAAATTTCCTACGCTCATGCTAGATCTATCTAGGAGATGCATAGCAACGAGAAGGGGAGAGTGTGTCCACATACCCTCATAGACCGAAAGTGGAAGCGTTAGCTTAACGCAGTTGATGTAGTCGAATGTCTTCTCGATTCAACCGATCAAGCACCGAACATACGATGCCTCCTAGTTCTGCACACGTTCAGCTCGATGAAGTCCCTCGAACTCTTGATCCAGCAAAGTGTTGAGGGAGAGTTTCGTCAGCACGACGACATGGTGATGGTGATGGTGAAGTGATCCGCGTAGGGCTTCACCTAAGCACTACGACAATATGACCGGAGGAGTAAACGGTGGAGGGGGGCGCCACACACGGCTAAGAACAATTGGTGTGTTTTGGGGTGCCCCCCTACCCCCGTATATAAAGGAGGAGAGGGGAGAGTGCCGGCCTAGGGCGCGCCCAAGTGGGGGGAGTCCAACTAGGACTCCTAGTCCTAGTCGGCCCCCTTCCTTTCCAACGGAGGGGGAAAGAGGGAAGTGGAGGGAGAGAGAGAGGGAGAAGGAAAGGGGGGGCGCGCCCCTCCCCCTAGTCCAATTCGGACTCCACATGGGAGGCGTGCGCCACCTCCTGCGGCCTGCCTCCTCCTCTCCACTATGGCTCATGAGGCCCATTACTTCCCCCGGGGGGGGGGTGGGGGGGGGGGGGGGGTTCCGGTAACCCCTCGGTACTCCGAAAAATACCCGAACCACTCCGGAACCATTCCGGTGTCTGAATATAACCTTCCAATATATCAATCTTTACCTCTCAACCATTTCGAGACTCCTCGTCATGTCCGTGATCTCATCCGGGACTCCGAACAATCTTCGGTCACCAAAACACATAACTCATAACACAAATCGTCATCGAACGTTAAGCGTGCGGACCCTATGGGTTCGAGAACTATGTAGATATGACCGAGACACATCTCCGGTCAATAACCAACAGCGGAACCTAGATGCTCATATTGGTTCCTACATATTCTACGAAGATTTTTATCGGTCAAACCGCAATGACAACATACGTTATTCCCTTTGTCATCGATATGTTACTTGCCTGAGATTCGATCGTCGGTATCTTCATACCTAGTTCAATCTCGTTACCGGCAAGTCTCTTTACTCGTTCCGTAATGCATCATCCTGTAACTAACTCATTAGTCACATTGCTTGCAAGGCTTATCATGATGTGCATTACCGAGAGGGCCCAGAGATACCTCTCCGATACTCGGAGTGACAAATCCTAATCTCGATCTATGCCAACCCAACAAACACCTTCGGAGACACCTGTAGAGCATCTTTATAATCACCCAGTTACGTTGTGACGTTTGATAGCACACAAGGTGTTCCTCCGGTATTCGGGAGTTGCATAATCTCATAGTCAAAGGAATATGTATAAGTCATGAAGAAAGCAATAGCAATAAAACTTAACGATGTTAATGCTAAGCTAACAGATGGGTCTTGTCCATCACATCATTCACCTAATGATGTGATCCTGTTCATCAAATGACAACACGTGTCTATGGTTAGGAAACTTAACCATCTTTGATCAATGAGCTAGTCTAGTAGAGGCTTACTAGGGACTCGGTGTTTTGTCTATGTATTCACACATGTATCAAGTTTCCGGTTAATACAATTCTAGCATGAATAATAAACATTTATCATGATATAAGGAAATATAAATAACAACTTTATTATTGCCTCTAGGGCATATTTCCTTCAAATACAACCCAAAAAGAATCCTCCTTGATGGGGAAATTAATTAACCTCTCCCTATGTAGGTCAAAGAGATGCATGCATCGACGATGGCCTCGTGGGCCCATAGATGGAAGCGTCACATGTGAGTGTCCTAGGATAACTACCGCCTGCATGCATGTGGCCGAAAGAGGTGTTGTGTGATGTTTGAATAGCCAATTTCACAACTTTGATGTGGCACATGCCTCAGAAACTGAAAAGTCCCGACACTGAGTGAGGTGTACTTGTTCACGGACGTGTACGTATAGTATATATGCTAGTCCCCTCCCACCTCTTCGACATGTACTATATATATACTCCCACCATAACACAAACAAAAAAGATTCTACCTTGCTGGTCAAATTAACCTCACTGCCGGCTGTTCGTCAAAGTGATGGACGACGACCTTGCGGGCCCACAGAAAGAGTCACACGTGAGTATCGAGTGTCGTAGGACAACCATCGACTGCATGTGGCCAAAACATGTATGTATGAAAGAGTTGTGTAATGTTTTAAATAATGAATTCACGACTCTGATGTGGCACCTGCCTCACAAAACGGCCAACCCACACGGTGGCTCATGACTTGTAGTGTACTGCGAGCCACCCGCCACCCCCCAGACGCACACACACACCGCGAATCCACTGCAACTACGATGCATGTTAAATTATCCCGCGGTGAACATATGTTACCAAAGGAGGGACATTTTAATTTAAAAAAAACAGAGATCATTAAGACGTTTTAGTACATTGATTGATTTTCTAGGGGTATAATGTGCAAAAATCAAATTTGAGCTACATGCACACGTGACAGTGCACCTAAATGGATTGCAAAAACACATGTGTCTCACTGGGTGCATGTTTACTCCCCGTGCAAGAAATTTCAAACATTGAGAATCTTGATTTTTAAATTCTAGTACATCCAAAACTTATTTGAAATTCATGAAACTTATCGTGTTGTCATATGGACACCAAAACAAAGTGGCATGGTACTTTTTTTGGTCAAACTTGAGACCAGTTTTGATGTAATCTTTATCTTCTTACAAATGGGAGATTATTAATAATTGGGAACCAATATCCCAAACGGATTATTTATTCGAACCATGAGCGTTAGACCAACAATGGATACGTGCCATGCTTCGGTTAAGCAATAAAGCGGCATCGTTAATCATCCAAATAGAAAAACAATATACGTGCCGCCACGCGACCCGTGTGCCATGCGAGCAGGCTTGAGTAGACGGGATGCATGCGAGCAGTCTGCCGCGCAGGCATACTGGGAGGCGTGCGTGCAGGTGTGTGAATTGACGGGAGGCGTGCTTGCTGCGCAGTGTCATCGGGAGGCGTGCGAGTAGCTGTGTGAAACGACGGTAGGCATGCCAGCAGTCCAGTGCGCACGCTCACCGAGAGGTGAGCCAGCGGTTTGACAGCCGCCCGCCTCTCTCCCACTACTCCATATTAAAGGCGCGCCCGAGTGGCCGCACCCCCCATCCTCGCCACACACACAATCCTCTCTCTCCGCTTGCATCCTCGACGCCGCTCTCAATCCTCAAAGCCGTCAGTGTATGAGGATGCCGCCGAAGCGCCCATCGGAGGGAGTGGCGACGCCGGGGCTGCTGAAGCACCGGAGCACGGCGTGGAGATGTTGACAGAGGTTGCCGTCATCACCGGCGAGGTATCGCTGCACCCTGACATCATCGACGACATCGAGCTTCCACAGCCAGAGGCGGAGGTCCACACCGACTCCGGTGACGACTCGGGCGACGACCCCGGCGACGAATCCAACGACCACTCCGGCGACGACTCCGACGACGATGGACAACTGGTTAGTCGTCTATACCCATTTATGTGTCAAATAGATCCTAGGGTTTTTTTGGTTACTCCTGCCTCCCCCTTTTTGGAATAGAAATCCTATGGTTATGTTCTCCCAATCCATGAAATCTGAGTAAGTTTCGTTAGATCCGTGTAGTGTATTGATTGTTTGAATGGTACAAGTGATAAGTGATTAGTTGTTTCATCTGTGCAAATGATTTATGCTAGTAATCCGACTAGGGTTAGTGTTCGTGCTAATAATTCCTAGCTAGGACTTGACAATTCATTTTGAATAACCTACATATATGTTTGTGCATTATTTTCTTCAAGATTGGTCAGTACATAGACGACTGTGCTTAAAAATCGAACCATAATCTCTGGATATGTATAAAAAAATAGCCATAAATTCCAAATACTACTTCACGGCATGTGAACATTGATTTGATGCCAAATTTTGGCAACTGCCAAGTGTTTGCTAGAGATTAGTTTGTAAACATTAATTTGACGCCACATTTTTTTACTATTTGTATAGGTGCTGTCTGACGATGTGGACAGCGAGGATGAAGATGGCCGGAGGAGGTACAAGAGGCAAATCCTGAGGGAGCTTTATGCGGGAATGCATAACAAGCGTATTAGGACCTGGGACGGCGGCTATCGATGCTCATTTTGCAACCACAAGCTTCATGACGCGTATCAAAGTGTTCTGGCGCATGCAAGAGGATGGGCCGTTGGCTCCTTCAAGCAGAAGTATTCTCACAGGGTGGCGCACGGCGCATACACCGAGTACCTGGAGAAGCTTCAGGATCGTGCCGGCAGATGAGATGAGATGTGGGATCGAACTATGTATGGCTATGTAGTGTCTTAATGACGGTTGAACTATGTACTTATGGTTGAACTATGCCTGTGTACGCTTATTATCTATGTCTGAGTATGTTTAATCTATGTTTACTTATGTCTAAATGTGGGATATGGATGCAATCAGTTCGGTTGATGGAATCTACCTCCGTCCTGGTTTATTGGTCCCCTTTGTAATTTGTGTTAAATTTTGACCAAAGATTTAACTGACAAAATGTTAGTGCAGGTCAGCAAAAATTATATCGTTGGATGCGTATTTGAACATAGTGTTCAATGATATAATTTTTGGTGACATGCATAAACATTTGTTAGTTAAATATTTGGTCAAAATTTGGTACAAATTACAAAGGGGACCAATAAACCAGGACGGAGGTAGTACCAATCACACACGGTTCCCAAAATTGTAACCGTGTGCAATGACTTTCATTTTGCCTGTTACGTCAATCACACAAGGTAGGCTCTAGCAAACCGTTGCCTCCGAAACTCTTTGTGGGACAGAAAACCCTCACCACCCAATTCAAAAAAGAAAAAAGAAAACCCTCACCATCCCCATGTCACAAAAACCCTCACCCCGCCCGCCACCCCCTCCGGTCCCCATTCACACCTGCACAAGCTCCTCCGCATCTATGCATGGCACCGCCTATCACGGCAGCAACCACTTTGCTCGACACCTGCCGCCGCCGCCAGGCTGCCGGCAAACCCCACCGCATTTCGCCACTTCCGCTTGCCGCCGCCTATCGCCATCGAATTTCTCGACGCTGCTCATGGTCGACCCAGCTCCGCCCGGTTGGGGAATCCGCCGTACTGAGGGTTTTTTCTCATGGACAACAAGGTAACTAATTTAATGAGATATTATCTCATCTCTTATCCCAGTTCATCTGCCTCCTTTAATCACCCGACCGAAATCGCCATGAATTCATTTTTATTCAAGCTGATTTGAGGGTTTTCTTTCATTCATAGAGTGTACAGTGCATGGACACATCAGGACTTTGCGGCCTCCGCCAGACATCCATGGAGTTCCACCTCATCGTAACAGATGACTTGAGGATGTGCGCGGTTTGTTCAATCTCACCCTAAATCGGTTGGCATGGCCTACTTTCCTGAACATATAGTAAATATTGCTACATTTGGATAAAAGGTGCCACATGCACCATATACGTCAAAGGGGATTTTCCCTCTTCTTTCTATGTTAGGCAAATTAATGATGTATTGTTCGTTCGATTACTCTCATATTTCCATGACATCATGTTTACCCTATCTGTTTAATTATAGATTTTTGTCCTTCGATTTCAACTGCTGTATAGTTCTTTCAATTTGGGCCCATATTTGCATGTTACCATATTTTCTTTAACAATCCTACCATTTTCTACAGCGCGTCTCTTGCTATGCAACAGAATCTGTAGTGCACAATCTTTCCCTTTACATAAATCAAGACTGCAGGGATGTCATACTGAACACAAACCATGGATTTACAATCATTGCTACTGTAAGACTTGATGAACATGGTGACTCCTATTTTGGCACTGGCCTTTGGAAAGAAATTTCTAAGTTTTATGTACTGAAAGCTGGCACTAAAATTGCACTGCACATAAAAGAGCCTAGTCATGAGATATATGCTAACTTCCCCGACGATATCATCCGTCCAGACTTTGTTCGAAGTAAGTTTTCTTTTCAAGTATCTGCATGTTGACATACCCAGCAATATCAAATGAATTGTGTAGTATTTAAGCAACCAATTGTTATTCCATTTTCTTACTATATTCCTCCCTACTAACTTCTAGTTACCAATACACTTTTCTATTGCCCTGTTTTTACTAAATATTCCTTGTACTCCCACTTCTATCAGAAAGCGCCGCTGACAAGGATACTCCGGAGGTGGAGAACGGGGCTGCCAATAAGCGGAGGCGGGGCGAGCAAGAACCGCAAGCGACTCCAGCAGGCCTAGACTTCATCAGCAGCCTCCCCGATGATATGTTGACAGTCATCATCTCCCTCCTCCCAATCAAATATGGGGCGCGGACAACCGTCCTTTCCCGGCGGTGGCGCCCCCTATGGAACTCCACCCCTCTTGACCTCATCGACACACACGAGCTCTGCCATGGCTATCGCAAAAGCTTGGATGTGTTCTCCAAGATCCTCGGCAGTCACCCTGGCCCAACCAGAGGCCTTAGAATGGGCAAGTTCCATTCCAACGGCAAGGATCGAGCCAAGCTTGATGACTGGTTCTGATCCCCCGCCCTAGATCAGCTTGAGGAGCTCACTTTTGATGATGGGCATACGTGCTCGCTGCCAATGTCCATGCTCCGCCTCGCGCCTACGCTGCGCGTCGCCAAGTTCAGGAACTGCCATTTCCCCCCCCCCCCCGCCTTAATGACACGCCCGCTCTTATTATACCACGACTGAAGCACCTCGAGCTCGTCGTCGTCTGCCTCCCAAACGGTGACATGGAGAAACTGCTCTATGGCTGTACTGCACTCGAGTACCTTCGTCTTCAGGCGATCATTGGGTTGAGTAGCTTCCACATTACCTCCATGACTCTCCGGACTATTTATGTGTCTTGCTGGTGCGGCAAGAAGACATCACAAGTTGTGTACCATGGTATGGTCATTGAGGACACACCTTCACTTGAGAGATTACTTGTAGTTGATCAAGAAGGTCCAACAAGAATCAATGTCATTTCTGCGCCGAAATTGATAGTGGTGGGCTACTCGTCTAACAAATACTCCAAACTTATTGGATCCACACTGGTTCAGGTACAACAGCCGCCTTCTACCTCTCCTTCTAGAAATTAACATTATTTCTAATTTTGAAGATGTATGTTCGTCTGTCATCCGGAAAATGATTCCGACAAGCTTGACCCCGAAACTGCGCACAGTGAAGGTCTTGGCACTAGAATCTATCGGCCCCAACCTGGAGAAAGTTGTCAGTTTCCTGAGATGCTTTCCGTGCTTGGAGAAGCTATATATCGAGGTGATGTTCCTTTCCTGTTAAATGTTAACCATATGGGAGTTCAATTTGTGACACCTTTTTCCAAGTTTACAATGACAATGTACTACGATTTCTGAAGGATTTTTTGGAGGATTTCAGTACATACATGTTCCCCCCCCCCATATTTGTTGCTTGATCCATATGGTTACAATCCATAAGCATTTCTCCTTTGGATTCATCTGTACTAGTTTTATTAGGGAACTTTTCATCCACTCCAACCTCTTGTGAAGAAGGCTACATTTTTCTAGATTGTAATCAAATTCCCATGTTAATCATGTCGGATCGAAGATGGCATGTTAGTGCATTTTACAAATCCTGCAAACCAAATAGGCCTGTAGTAGTGTTCAAAACTGCATGTAGGCACTAACACGTTTTCTTCTTTTGCAGATAAGATTAGGCCCGGTGGTGGATAATGTGATACAATATAACAATCACGTCGAATGCCTAGATCTACATCTCTCAGAAATTACTTTGAACTCCTACCGAGGGACCTTACCGGAGATTATATTCACCAGGTTCTTTGTTGTCAGAGCAAGGGTGCTGAAGGTAATGAGGTTTGCCCTACATTTATTTCACAAAAATGAATGGTTTGTTGATCAGCGTCGGTGGCTGCGGCAGAATGGAATAGGCTCCGAAAATGCTGAATTTCATTTTGGAACTTCAGATGACAGAGTAATCGGAAGTCATCATGTCCCTTTGCAAAAATTATGAGGTTCCAAAACCAGACTTAGAAGTGGTAATATTACTTTGAACCTCTCTGATATCCATGTTCAGCGGATCAGCGCGAGCGTTTGCAGCTGCTGAACTGAATTTCATTTCTAATATCAGTTTGAACCTTGTAATCCTCGAATTTGAGCCATATAACTCTGGAATTTGAACCTTGTAATATTTCGAGCTTTTGTGGTACAATCGTTGAAATGGCATCGTATGAGACTTGTCTGTTTACCTTGTCGATCTCATAGCACTATTTTGACCTTAATATGCAATGGACTTAGATTTTATTAACCATTCTCGAATCTGTTTACCTTGTCGATCTCATAGCACACGATCTGTATAACTAACTCGACTGTGATCTTTTACATTATTGCACACAGTTGGTTTCTTCAATCGTGTGCCCTGTAGAGCGCTGAACTAATTATCACACTCGAGTGTCCATCATCACCCTTCTATGTAACTTTGACATCATCACCCAGGGGTAAACTTAGGACTGAAGTCATTGCACACACTTCGTTTTTACAAAGCTTTTTGCCAATAAACGCCCATGATTTGCCCCTCTTCTAGCCGACGCGTGGCCAAACTAGCCGGGCGGGAAGTGTCGTGGTTATCTCGCGGGTGGGTTTGCAAGACGACATATGCCATGGGGTGGCTTGAGGTGAGGGCTAGGCTGCAGTGGAGATCCGGGGACGGGATTGGGCAAACAACACGTGGTTCTTTACACAGGTTCGGGGCTCTCTGGAGAGATAATAACCCTACTCCTGCATGTCTGAATATATATGCGGTATATATCTGGCAGTACATAGTTGCTCCTGGAGCTATATCTGAGATCAGTGCTGTGGGCTACTGGCCTCACATATGTATGAGTGTGTGGCGCGGTGGAGCTTGTCCATGCTTGTAACACCCTGGATTTTGCCCTTTTCTTTTTCCTTTGATTTTCTTTGATTTCTTGATTTGATTTGTTTTTCTGTGGCTATGTGGTTCTGAAACTTGGGAAGATCATGTCTTCCTAGGTTTTATAGTGGCTTGTCATCCTCATCATCATCCCAAAATCATGTCCTTTTCATCCTTGACCAAATCCAATATTCTTTTTCTAGGGAATATTCCTTTTCTGTTAAAGGAATAACCCTTTAAACCCTAGGTTGTGAAGCAACCTATCTTTCTGTCACTCCCAAAATTCTCAAATAATTCTCATAAATTGTTTGGGTCCTATCTTGCTCAAATATGGCAAAATATTTCATTGTCATTTTCAAAAATCATCCTCCAATAATTCTTTTCCTATTTTGCCCTAAATGGCACTATGTGAAGCAACTGCTATTTATCTTTGCTTGGTTGACTCCAAACTTTTTGGACATCTTTTCCTGTCCATATAATGGCCCCATGCCAAAATTCATCTCAATTTTCCTAGTAAATATTCCTTAACAATTTTTCAAATTTCCTGTCTGAGGGAAGTCATTGTGAAGGAGGTATGTTCTAGGCATGTCCAAATGAGATGAAACTTTGTCACATCCTTCATATGATCAAATCATGCCTCTCCACCAAATTTGAGCTCATGTAACTCATCCATGTGAGCCCAGCTTCAAATCTTGGTTTCTGGCTAGATTTTCAGTTTGTGAAGCAACTATATTTTATATTGCTTCATTTAAGCTAAAAATTTACCAGGACATTTTCCTATCCATTTTAACTCCCTCCACCAAGTTTTGGCTCAATTCATCAATCCATTTGTCCTGTGCCATTTTTTCAAGTTTCTGGTCAGAAAGAAGCATTGTGAAGCAAGTACCACTTAGGTATATCCAATTGGTATGAAACTTTTACAGAAGCTTCATATGATCTAATAACCCATCTCCTCCAAATTTCAGCTCATGACAATCATCTATGTGAGTGCTACTTCATAATCCCCAAATCTTATCAGTAGGGCCCTCTCTTTAGCAAGTGCACTCTAGAGAGCTCCATTTCGTCTGATATTTGGCCACCACAGTTATCTTAACTTGTGATCACCGAGTCATTTCACTGTTCTATCTCTCACAATTCTTATCAAACACCTTGCTGTTGCAATGTTTTGGCTCCTCCTCCAAATCTCTTCTTTGCCCCTGGGATCTTTTCTTCCTTCATTGCGACTAAGGGCACTACGGTCTATCTACTGGACATGGTCGCTCCGGCCAAAACGAGCCATTTGCACCAGTGCCAGTGGTGATCACGCTTGCGTCATGGCTAATTGCGTGCTCTGGCTCGTTCTGGCCACTGTTCCCGTCATCTCCCTTGTCGTCTCGACCTCAAACCATGTACTGGAGCTAGCCCGTGCTCGTCTGCATCAGCCTGCGTCGCTGCCTCGCCCTGCATCGCTGTGGTGTGGTCGCCATCGCCGTGCCCGTGACGCGTCCAGCCACTGTCCGCCATTAAGGCCCAGCCCGAGCTCGCTCGTGAGCTCTAGAACCCTACCCCTCGGCTATATATAGCACCCCCGGGTCCTTCCGCAGCTCCCAAGCCTCTCCTCGTTCCTCCTCGACCACCGGAGTCCTTGGCCCCCTCCTCTTTTCGCCAGAGTTCGCCTCGGCCATCGCCTGTCTCCTCTGTTCCGGCCACCTCGGGCCTCCTCTCCTCCTCCCGAGCACTCCACTGCCTTCGCCACGCCTCCGTGGTTCGCCCCAACCTCTTGCCCCTCGCCGGAGACGGCCGCAGCGCCGAGTACCATCACCGCCCGACTGCCTCCGCCGTTCGGTCACCTCTCCGTCTCGCTCATCCCGAGCTCCTCTCCCCTCCATTCCTCCACCAACAGCCTCATTGGAGTCCGGTGCATCCTCCCCCACCCTCCATTCGTCGCCGGAGTGGCCGCTTCGCCGGAGACCTCCTCCGCTCGTGCCTCTTTGTACTCCTCCCTGCCGTCTCCTCTCATTGCTGTTTCGCTCGTCCCCAGCGCCCCCTCTGCCTGGGAGTGGGTGCGGCTGGCCGAGCCGTGCCCGCCGGTGCCCCCGCCCCGGCCGGGGATGGCCAGAGCCGGTCAGGCCCCTCGCCGGCATCGCCCTGCCTCACCTCCTCTGTTCTGTCGAGGAACAAAACAAGGAGGAAGAAGACGACGCCTTGCCCAGCTGGCCAGGCGGGCCCCTTCTCCCCGTGGGTCCCACATGTCATCCCTTGGTAACCTTATCCACTCTGTTAAGTGGAAGCGTGTTTCGCAAAATGTGCTTTCCGTTTCTAAAAGCGTATTCCCATTTGCACTTCGGCCCAGAATACGTTTTCTCAGTTCTGAAAGCGTATTGCCTGAAATACGTTTTCTGTTTTTCAGCTCAGGGACCTGTTTGTGGAGAAAAATTTGCAGATTAGTCCCTAAACTTCCACCCTTCGTAACTCCACAATCGTAACTCCGATCGAGGTGAAACCAACGCCCACTTCTTTGTCTCGTCGAGATCTTTCTATTGGTAACATTTTCACTAGGTGGTCCTACAGTGAAAATGACCATTTTGCCCTTGCCTCTAATCAGCCCCCCTCCGAGAGAGAACCGTCCGGTGTTTCGTTCCGCGGCTTCACCGCACTTCTTCCCGGAGTCTCCGTCACCCCCAGGCAAGCCAGAACAACCACTTGCATGATAGCCATGCAGTAGCCATGGTTTTTACTTGAATATTTAATAAAAGTTTGCCTGTTATCTGCCTGCTTGTTTGCTACTACTGCCGTTGTTTCGGTTATGCTCGTGGTTCCATGTTCACCTTCATGCTATGTTTCGATGCATCTTGTGATCTTGTACTACTTGCAAGTATCATGTTCACATGTTATGCTTGGTCGTAGTAGTACATGCTGGTAGTAGTGCTGTTCAGTCCGATGCATGTTTACCGTTCGTTATCCACCACCGTTGTTATGCCTATTCCTTTGCATCTAGTTGGTTATATGCTTACTTGCTAGTGTTCTTGATACCTTCTTGCATGGTATTTAATTATGATGCTGGTAGTCATGCTATGCTCATGTGTAGTGTTATGCTTATGCTCGTCAGTATGCCATGCTCATTTGGATAAATGCTTTCATTGTTGTTATGCTCAAGGATTATGTTACACCTCCATGCTTATGTCGATATCATGCTCCTGCACTGTAGATGCATCCTGTTATTTTAATTTGGCTCAGCTTATTGCATTCAATTTTAACCGGATAATAATGAACTTGAATAACTGTTGGCTAAGCCATGGTGCCACCAAGTCGAGCTGACCAGTGCAACCACGCTTGCCTTTTATGGGAAGGCCCTAATGCGGTCTATTGTCATGCCTCTCGCCGGTGCCTCCAACGAGGGAAGGTTATGCGCGGGCGCTACCTTGGCCGGGTAGGACGGCATAAGCCTTGTGTGCCCGAGTTGTTTGCATGCTTTTGTCCCCGTTTGGGACCGTTTATGTTTTGCCACGATGGTGGCCGTTGGGTGTCTTTGGTAGACACGGGGCCACCCAGGACTTAGCCCAAAAGGGAGTTGGTCGGAGTGGCCGGGAGAGTGTCATGGGCAGTAGATCGGTTTTGTCGGAACGCCGTTGGTCCACCCGAATGGGAGTGTGAGGCCATGGGTTCTGTGGTGTGGGTACAGTGTACTAACCTCTGCAGAGTGTGTGTTTAAATCTATCGATAGCCCCACCCGCGGATATGGGCCCAGTTCGTAGTTGGTCACACTATGAGCCAATGGTAATAATAATAACTTGATTAATAACAACCGTGGTTCGATGATAAGAAAGAGGTTGGTTGTGATCAAGAGAGGATCACGAAGGTATCGTGGACACCGAAGTTGGTTGATCTTTATGTGATCGCGAGATGATCACGGTGGTATCGTGGATACTGAGGTTGGTAAGTTGATGCATGAGATGGTTACGAGGTAACCCGAGCAGAGTAAGTTGGTGCATGATAGTGTCATCATGTTGCATGCTAGTATCATCATGTTCATAAGTTCATGCCATGCTCATATTGTGCTAGCTATATCATGTTTATCTTGTTCATGTTAAGATTGATTTGATAGTATCATATTAATCCTTGTTAACCTGTAATTGCCATGTTGTTGTCTGTCTTGATTGCTTTTGGTTAATTGTGAGCTTGCAAGTACATTCAATGTACTGACCTGGCATGTCATGCCAGCTTGCAGGTCGTGCCTGGATTGCTTGCTTATTTGGTGTGGTTCCTGTGTTCGCGAGCTAGGATAAACGTTCCAGCCAGAGTCCCTGCGGATTGGAGTCCACCATCGTCATTCGTTGTTCCGCTGCCAGTAGAGGTTCCGCTGCGTCGAGTTGTTATGCTGCTTGCATAGAGCAACTGTGGTTGTCATAGCATCACCGTGCTGACGTTATTCATTGTAATACCGGAGACCTTGTATCCGTATTCGTGTTGTAATAGAGAGTTGGTTTGTTCTATGCTAAGCAGTGCCGTATTCCAGAAGACTTCACCTCGATCTCTGGGCTGGAATACGGGGCGTTCCGGTTTCTCTGAGCCGGGGTGCCACAACACTTGGTATCAGAGCAGGTCTAGCTGTAGAGCGTCCTAGTCCGCTGGAATGTTAGAAAACGGTAGTATAGGGTCTAGTTGTTGCCCTTGCTTGCTGCATTTGGTTGTTGCATTTGTTTGCTGCATATAGTCTTATCCGGTTATCCCTAACCCCTATTTCGTGCATAGATGGCGGTCAGCTTCCACGAGTTCAATGCCCTCCCCAGAGCTCCCGGTGTTGTTCCTATTGCATTCAGTCCTACTCCTGCACCTCTCAGCTTTGCCACCCTCCTTGGCGATATGTGGCGTAGCATTTATCCCCATGGAGATCCACCTCATTATCAAGTATTCCAGTTTTCTGCCGGAGGAAGAATCCTGGAGTATGTGGCTCATGTCCATCTGTCAGCCTCGATTCCTGTTGGTAAGCACACCTATAGTTTCCACGGTGGTTACAGCGCTACTCCCGAGCGTGCCATTCAGCTTGCCGCAATGGCAGGAATCACCGGTCTTCGTCATCAAGAGAGCATGGTGCAAGAGAACCGTGCCTATCAATACTATCCCACCATCGTTGAGAATCCTAAGCAGATCAAGTTCCTGTCTGTCAACCCTCAAGATGACCCGGCTATCCTCGCCATGTCCCGTTACATGACGACCGAGTGTCTTCTTATTTCCGAGTTAGTCTAAGATGCCATTCGAGCCAGGAGATCGCTTGGTGACACCCTACCTCAGTCTCCGCCAGCTTCTACAACCTCTCCGCCTCATCCATCCGGAGTTTCGGAGTCAGCAGTTCCGCTCGCTACTCCCTTAGCTTCTTCATCGGCTCCCGAGTGTTTGCTCAAGCATAGGGTGTAATCCTTCGTGTAGTGCAGGTGCATGTGCTGTGGTATCATGTTTGTGTGTGCTTGTGTGGAGTAGTTTTGTGGCTTGTTTGCTGTATTGCAATAAATCATTTTCTCGTGCTTCTTTGTTTTGATTCTTCGGTGTTACCCCCTTATGGAAAATTGCTCATCAATCGACACCGGATCAGAAGAAGCCGTGAGAAGTAAAGATATGCACCAAGGAACTCAGTTAAAAGCAATGATATTTTCAGCCGACAGTATTGTATTGCAGACATCCGCTCTGGATACAAATTATATTCTGCTTAGACTTTCAGTAACAAGTACCCGTCAGAGATACACCTTTATTGTAGCAATGATTAAACCCGCAGGAGAACAAAATTGGATCCCAGTCCAACCTTGCATTTCAAGTCAGAGGTATGGTCCGTACACAATGACTGATTCTGCCATGAGTCAGATTTAAAGCATGCGACACCCAGAAGTCAATCCGAATATGCAATGAATTCAATAAGAAGGACGGTCAGAAAATTCTTGTCAGACAAGTAATCAGCAGCCGGAATGTCAAGAATATATATATATGTTATTCTATTCACAAAGAAAATCAGTCCAGTCCTTCTCCACAATTTATCAGCGAAGCGTACAAGACAAGATTCCCCGGTCTACATCAGCAAGGTATGAATGCATTCCCGCGCAAGATATTCAGTCTTCTCAATAAGATACTACAAGAAGCTTCTGGCATAAGGTACCAAGACTTCCCTAGCAAGTCTTTAAGGGGGGAAGCTTATGAGGTACGGTACCCAGTCTTCCTCAGCAAGCTATCCGCCGAAGGCTTCAAGCACAAGCCATCCAGTCTTCCTCAGCACGATACCCCGATGGCTTCCAACGCAAGCTGTCCAATCTTCTTCAATATGGCACTGGTACAAGATATTAAACAATGAATCGTCAGCATATGACAGTGTTTCCAAGTGGCAGATCTGCAACAGTTAAGTCAGAACCAAGAATCAGTCAGAACAAAGGTATGCCTCGAGAATCAGATAGTTCTTCATACAATGAGTACGTTGTCAAATTCATGCAAGTCCCACGCACAAGGAAGAATTCATGGTACGCATCCAACAACCTCACTGGATATGCAAGTGAAGGAAAATCAGTGGGTAATACAAGAAGTGACAAGTCTTGAAGAAAGACATCATTAAGTCACCATCTCAGCAGTAAATATCAAGATCAGCCCTGCACATCCGACAGGGTGATGTTATTAATCCTGTCACTGTCCGGCATAGTCAACAACAGTAACGAGACCAGTACAAGCACACGTGAACCTAGCAGATATATGGAAACACGAAACATCAACAAGGCCAAGTTACAGATCCAGATGAAGAAAATAATAATGAAGGATCAAGACCGACAATACCAGTATGCCGGAGCATTGTGTGAACAATGCGGTATGAATGCACAATGCAGTTTTATTTCATATCGAACACTATAAAGATTCGCCTAAGTGGTCTACTGCATTGTGGTAAGGACCTCATAGAAAGGCAACCAGCTCAGTCAACAGTATATGATCAAAACTGTCAGCATTGAAAATCCGAGTCTGTCAAGTCCGACTCAAGGACAGCTCAATATGATGACCTCAGCAACTGTGCTAAAGTATCGCACAACCTACTATCCACATGAGAATACCAGCAAAATGAAGAATCAGAGTAAGAGCACATACTTTGAGGATTGATATCTCTCGCATATGGGAAGCAATTACAGAATAGCCTGCCATGAATGGGATTCCTTGCCAAGATCACCGTCAATCAAGTCTGCAACTGCTAGCATCAGGAGATGGTGCAATTTTTCTATCAGTCACGTCAAGCGACAGTCAAACCTTTGGTACAGGTTGGATATGCAAGACAGTAAAGCCAGTCAAGATAAGTCAGAAACTCCTGCAAGATGTCAGAATCCATCAGAAAGACAAGTATGATTCCTATCCCTATTTTCAATCCAGAAGGCATGCATATATTCGACGGATCCAATGCCTGGATAGACGGTATTCCTTGTTCCATGAGAAGATGTGTTCCCAACTTCGTGGAATATCCTCGGTACTCGATACCGGAATAACATCTCTAGCAAGGATCAATATCGAGAAGGACACGTATGATAATATTTCGGACCTCAGCTAAGCCAGCAAATATGAAAGAAAATTTGAGACAGTATGAACAAGAACATATGGGGTAAGTTCATTCAGTATGTCAGATACGGTGAAGCAAACCACCCCAGACCAAGGCAGTCAGTCAGATGCAATTCAGTGGGAACATAATAAAAGAGTAAATAGAAGAAACCCGAGTTGGAAACGGTTTCTTCAAGTCAGAATATTTACTTGTTCCCTAAGCAACCAAATCTCGAGGAAAAGATTTCTTTAAGGGGGGAAGGTTTGTAACACCCTGGATTTTGCCCTTTTCTTTTTCCTTCGATTTTCTTTGATTTCTTGATTTGATTTGTTTTTTCGTGGCTATGTGGTTCTAAAACTTGGGAAGATCATGTCTTCCTAGGTTTTATAGTGGCTTGTCATCCTCATCATCATCCCAAAATCATGTCCATTTCATCCTTGACCTAATCCAATATTCTTTTTCTAGGGAATATTCCTTTTCTATTAAAGGAATAACCCTTTAAACCCTAGGGTGTTAAGCAACCTATCTTTCTGTCACTCCCAAAATTCCCAAATAATTCTCATAAATTGTTTGGGTCCTATCTTGCTCAAATATGGCAAAATATTTCATTTTTCATGTTCAAAAATCATCCTCCAATAATTCTTTTCCTATTCTGCCCTAAATGGCACTGTGTGAAGCAACTGCTATTTATCTTTGCTTGGTTGACTCCAAACTTTTTGGACATCTTTTCCTGTCCATATAATGGCCCCACGCCAAAATTCAACTCAATTTGCCTAGTAAATATTCCTGAGCAATTTTTCAAATTTCCTGTCTGTGGGAAGTCATTGTGAAGGAGGTATATTCTAGGCATGTCCAAATGAGATGAAACTTTGCCAAATCCTTCATATTATCAAATCATGTCTCTCCACCAAATTTGAGCTCATGTAACTCATCCATGTGAGCCTAGCTTCAAATCTTGGTTTCTGGTCAGATTTTCAGTTTGTGAAGCAACTATATTTTATATTGCTTCATTTAAGCTGAAAATTTACCAGGACATTTTCCTATCCATTTTAACTCCCTCCACCAAGTTTTGGCTCAATTCATCAAACCATTTGTCCTGTGCCATTTTTTTGAAGTTTCTGGTCAGAATGTTGCATTGTGAAGCAAGTACCACTTGGGTATATCCAATTGGTATGAAACTTTTACAGAAGCTTCATATGATCTAATAACTCAGCTCCTCCAAATTTCATCTCATGACAATCATTTATGTGAGTGCTACTTCATAATCCCCAAATCTGACTAGTAGGGCCCTCTCTACAGCAAGTGCACCCGAGAGAGCTCCATTTCGTCTGATATTTGGCCACCACAGTTACCTTAGCTTGTGAGCAAGCTAGGACAAAGCCCCGAGTCATTTCACTATTCTAGCTCTCACAATTCTTATCAAACACCTTGCTGTTGCAATGTTTTGGCTCCTCCTCCAAATCTCTTCTTTGCCCCTGGGATCTTTTCTTCCTTCATTGTGACTAAGGGCACTACGGTCTATCTACTGGACCTGGTCGCTCCGGCCAAAACGAGCCATTTGCACCAGTGTCGGTGGTGATCACGCTTGCGTCATGGCTAATTGCGTGCTCTGGCTCGTTCCGGCCACTGTTCCCGTCGTCTCCCTCGTCGTCTTGACCTCAAACCGTGTCCTGGAGCTAGCCCGTGCTCGTGTGCATCAGCCTACGTCGCTGCCCCGCCCTGCATCGCTGTGGTGTGGTCGCCATCGCCGTGCCCGTGACGCGTCCAGCCACTGTCCGCCATTAAGGCCCAGCCCGAGCTCACTCGTGAGCTCTAGAACCCTCCCCCTCGGCTATATATAGCACCCCCGGGTCCTTCTGCAGCTCCCAAGCCTCTCCTCGTTCCTCCTCGACCACCGAAGTCCTCGGCCCCCTCCTCTTTTCATCAGAGTTCGCCTTGGCCATCGCCGGTCTCCTCTGTTCTGGCCACCTCGGGCCTCCTCTCCTCCTCCCGAGCACTCCACTGCCTTCCCCATGCCTCCGCGGTTCGCCCCAACCTCTTGCCACTCACCGGAGACGGCCGCAGCGCCGAGTACCATCACCGCCTGACTACCTCCGCCGTTCGGTCACCTCTCCGTCTTGCTCATCCCGAGCTCCTCTCCCCTCCATTCCTCCACCAATAGCCTCATCGGAGTCCGGCGCACCCTCCCCCACCCTCCATTCGTCGCCGGCGTGGCCGCTTCGCCGAAGACCTCCTCCACTCGCACCTCTCTGTACTCCTCCCTGCCATGTCCTCTCATCTCTGTTTCGCACCTCCCCAACGCCCCCTCTGGCTGGGAGTGGGTGCGGCTGGCCGAGCCGTTCCCGTCGGTGCCCTTGCCTCGGCCGGGGATGGCCGGAGCCGGCCGGGCCCCTCGCCGGCATCGCCCTGCCTTGCCTCCTCTATTCTGTCGAGGAACAGAACAAGGAGGAAGAAGACGACGCCTTGCCCAGCTGGCCAGGCGGGCCCCTCCTCCCCGCGGGTCCCACATGTCAACCCCTGGTAACCTTATCCACTCTGTTAAGTGGAAGCGCGTTTCGCAAAATGCGCTTTCCATTTCTGAAAGCATATTCCCTTTTGCACTTTGGCCCAGATTACGTTTTCTCAGTTCTGAAAGTGTATTGTCTGAAATACGTTTTCTGTTTTTCAACTCAGGTACCTGTTTGTGGAGAAAAATTTACAGATTCGTCCCTGAACTTCCACCCTTCGTAACTCCGCAACCGTAACTCCGATCGAGGTGAAACCAACGCCCACTTCTTCGTCTTGTTGAGATCTTTCTGTTTGTATCATTTTCACTAGGTGGTCCCATAGTGAAAATGGCCATTTTGCCCTTGCCTCTAATCAGCCCCCCTCCAAGAGAGAACCGTCCGGTGTTTCATTCTGCGGCTTCACCGCACTTCTTCCCGGAGTCTCCGTCACCCCCAGGCAAGCCACAACAGCCACTTGCATGATAGCCATGTAGTAGCCATGGTTTCTACTTGAATATTTAATAAAAGTTTGCCCGTTATCTGCCTTCTTGTTTGCTAGTACTACCGTTGTTTCGGTTATGCTCGTGGTTCCATGTTCACCTTCATGCTATGTTTCGATGCATCTTGTGATCTTGTACTACTTGCTAGTATCATGTTCACATGTTATGCTTGGTTGTAGTAGTACATGCTGGTAGTAGTGCTGTTCAATCCGATGCATGTTTACCGTTTGTTATCCATCACCATTGTTATGCCTGTTCCTTTGCATCTAGTTGGTTATATGCTTACTTGGTAGTGTTCTTGCTACCTTCTTGCATGGTATTTATTTATGATGCTGGTAGTCATGCTATGCTCATGTGTAGTGTTATGCTTATGCTCGTTAGTATGCCATGCTCATTTGGATAAATGCTTTCATTGTTGTTATGCTCGAGGATTATGTTGCACCTCCATGCTTATGTTGATATCATGCTCCTGCACTGTAGATGCATCCTGTTATTTTAATTTGGCTCAGCTTATTGCATTCAAGTTTAACCGGATAATAATGAACTTGAACAACTATTGGCTGAGCCATGGTGCCACCAAGTCGAGCTGACCAGTGCAACCATGCTTGCCTTTTATGGGAAGGCCCTAATGCGGTCTATTGTCATGCCTCTCGCCTGTGCCTCCAACGAGGGAAGGTTATGCGCAGGCGCTACCTTGGCCGGGTAGGACGGCATAAGCCTTGTGTGCCCGAGTTGTTTGCGCGCTTTTGTCCCTGTTTGGGACCGTTTATGTTTTGCCACGACGGTGGCCGTTGGGTGTCTTTGGTAGACACGGGGCCACCCAGGACTTAGCCCAAAAGGGAGTTGGTAGGAGTGGCTGGGAGAGTGTCATGGGCAGTAGATCGGTTTTGTCGAAACGCCGTTGGTCCACCCGAATGGGAGTGTGAGGCCATGGGTTCTGTGGTGTGGGTACAGTGTACTAACCTCTGCAGAGTGTGTATTTAAATCTATCGATAGCCGCGCCCGCGGATATGGGCCCAGTTCATAGTCAGTCACACTATGAGCCAACGGTAATAATAATAACTTGATTAATAACAACCGTGGTTCGATGATGAGAAAGAGGTTGGTTGTGATCAAGAGAGGATCACGAAGGTATCATGGACACCAAAGTTGGTTGATCTTTGTGTGATCGCGAGATGATCACGGTGGTATCATGGATACCGAGGTTGGTAAGTTGATGCATGAGATGGTTATGAGGTAACCCGAGCAGAGTAAGTTGGGGCATGATAGTGTCATCAGGTTGCATGCTAGTATCATCATGTTCATAAGTTCATGCCATGCTCATATTGTGCTAGCTATATCATGTTCATCTTGTTCATGTTAAGATTGATCTGATAGTATCATATTAATCCTTGTTAACCTATAATTGCCATGCTGTTTTCTCTTGATTGCTTTTGGTTAATTGTGGGCTTGCAAGTACATTCAATGTACTGACCTGGCGTGTCATGCCAGCTTGCAAGTCGTGCCTGGATTGCTTGCTTGTTTGGTGTGGTTCCTGTGTTCGCGAGCTAGGATAAACGTTCCAGCCAGAGTCCCTGCGGATTGGAGTCCACCATCGTCGTTCATTGTTCCGCTGCCAGTAGAGGTTCCGCTGCCTCGAGTTGTTATGCTGCTTGCATAGAGCAACTGTGGTTGTCATAGCATCGCCGTGCTAATGTTATTCATTGTAATATCGGAGACCTTGTATCCGTATTCATGTTGTAATAGAGAGCTGGTTTGTTCTATGCTAAGCAATGCCATATTCCAGAAGACTTCACCTCGATCTCTGGGCTGGAATACGGGGCGTTCCGGTTTCTCTGAGCCGGGGTGCCACAACGCTTGGTATCAGAGCAGACTTGGCAAAAATAGAAGCAAAATCTCATAAGTTAGTCGTGCATAACTCAAAGTTTCGTCATAGAGAAAGTATGGACTAAACGGACACTTTTTCATATATCATCAATCACTCCAACATGTCGTGCCATCCATCCAAGTCAAGGAGATAGTCCCCGAGCGCAGTGAAAGGCTTCAGGTCGAGACGCTGAGCCAATACGCGTGTTCGGACGTCTTCCTGTGACATTTGCCCTTCTTCGTAGAACATCCCTGTTTTTTCGACGACCTCCTTCTTGATGATTTGGGCAAGTTCACACTGGATGTGATAGAACTCAGCTCGAAGTCGATGATCCGGGATATCTCCTAGGTTCTTTGCCCATTGTAGAATATGGGCTTTGCCAGATCTAGGTGACATGCGAAGGTTCTGCTGATCCCCTCTGTACTCCAGCATGTGGTGGAGGACATAGAATCCATCACTAAGAGTTCCACTCGGTTGCTGGATGCAGCAGAAGTCGGTCTTATGGCCGAAGGCGGGCGCGCGGTTCCTTGTCTTCCTGATCTTGATCTCTCCACCCCATAGGCCGTAGCTAAAGATAGCACTGTTGAGAACAGACTTGATGTGGGTGTAATCCTTTTTGTTCATGTTCTTCGACGAGTCCAAGTAAAGAGCGTGAGAGAATCGGGGGTAAAGGATGATGAGGACGGTGAGCCCGTCGCTGCGGAAAATAAGTACGCCTCAAATTAGCCTCCACCATGCTAATGAATGATTGAAATCGAAGGAAGGATATCCGCGCGGATGACTTACATGGGATGATAAGGCACGAGAATCGTCTCCTTGTCCTTATTGCCGACCATGAAATCGGCGATGTAGTTACTCACGTATTCACGGTGCTTTGGGCAGACTGCCAAGAAGCCCTCGTGCATGAAGTAGGGGTTAGCGACATAGATATAAGGTATCTGTTCAATCCTGATGATGTAG
Organism: Thinopyrum elongatum; assembly: GCA_011799875.1. NCBI lineage: Eukaryota > Viridiplantae > Streptophyta > Magnoliopsida > Poales > Poaceae > Thinopyrum > Thinopyrum elongatum. The sequence goes on along the minus strand of CM022303.1, from coordinate 561,773,498 downwards.
TTCATGTACAAGGCAAAAAGGCGGACAAACGTAAAATCCAGCTTTTTCAAGTGAAACATGTCAAAGATGTAATCGAATCAAAGAAAGAACTTCTTTGCGGGGAATGTGTCGACGTACAACCTTTGCTGCGGCACGTTAACCATGTAGAGTGGGTATCCTAGATTTTTTGAGGTGATCATGCTTTTCTCTCTCCGCAGCACATCGTCATGAAGTCTCCTTAGATCATCGTATATGACCTCTACCGTTGCCTTAGGTAGGATCGGATGACGGGGGATATGACATTTTGCCGCATCGAGGATAGGTATAAGGTCTTGAACCCTAGGCTGCTGAGGCAGCTGGATCATAGAAGCAGCTTTGTTGCCTTTCCTCGATCTCTTCCTATGCTTCTTTGCTACTGGAAGGTCGCCTATAATACATTCATCCTCCGGCAATTCAGGCACCGACTCATCACGCTCAAACCCTGAGTACTCATACTACTGAGCCATCAATCCTTCGTCGTCATAGGCGCCAGTATTGAGATACTGTAGAGGGTCATCGTCATCCTCACGATGGCATCATGCATTGCTTCTTCGACGGCGGCGACGTCATCAGCCACTAATGGAGCCTCTTCCTCACCCGGCATGACAGGTGACGCTAATTGGGTTGGTGGGGTGTTTGTGTTCATACCTTGCTGAGGCTGCTTGGTCGTGGGTGTGCTCCCGGCCGCCTCTAGACGAAGCAGACTCTTCGGCCACAACAGGACCCAATGCTTGCAATCGCCAAGCCACCGCGGGGTCTCGTCGTCATCTCCCCCTAGTGCTACCGGAGGAGCCAAATTCTCGTGGCCCGGTTCAACACTGGCCACGGAAACCTTGAAGACGCCAGGGGGTCGGCCGGCTATCGAACAATTGTTCCTTCGGCTACACTATCGTCGCCTTTCCCACGTCCACCTTCTGGCCGTCGATGGTGTACAGTATGGTGCACGGGGTTACGTCGGCCTGCAAAGACCTGACTGCGACATGAGACATCTGAAAGGCAATAAAAATAGGAGATTATACATATATTGAAGAGGGCCGGTGTGACAGGTACCGTGAGGGCGTCAAGCTCAGCCAAAGATGAAGCCCCACCGAGCACGCCAGAGACGGAGGACGGGCTGCTAGCGGGTGCGAGAGCAGGTGCGGGAGCAGGTCCGAAGAAGTTGGAAAGGGGAAAGTCCGCTGCCTCTTTATCTGGATTTTGCTTGGTCCAACTGACGATAGCCGGAACCAAGACATTATATGATGCTTCCATCTCCTCTCTTGCGGCAGCTACCGCTGCTTTGACTGTCTGAGTTGATTTCTTTTCAACCGCAATCTCAACCTTCTTGTCGATGTTTTCTTCATTTAACCTCCGTCTTTCCTTTCTCTCCTCCATGGTCTCACGGTAGCACTTCTTCCACGTGGCACCATCTCCGACGCCGTGCACACGTCCATACGACGGCAGAGTGTCCATCGGGAGTCGTTTCAATATGTTCAAGGCCCGGTTGAATGGGGTGTCCCACTTGGGCCTCGCCAATGCCTCAGACGGTGAGTCGCTTTCGGCCGCAATCCTGTGCTGCTCTTTCTGTAAAAGGAACGTGGATCATTTACAAATGTGACTAAACGTGCTATCGAATTGATCAGAAGCTAAAATTAGGGGGTAAATTAATAATTACCAGCAGTCTCATGAACTCCTTCGTGCCCGCGTCCGTATCAAAAACCTTGTTGACTGGGTCCCAACGGTACCGGGCCCTGATGATGTCACGCTCCTGCGGGATGGTGAACTCCGCCAAGGGGTCTGGGATCCCCAGACTTTCGCGTTCCGCGTCCTCCTTGGCCCATATGGGCCTCTTTCCTGCGTAACCATGGCTTCCGAGGTGGTGGCACCCCATGTTCCTCTCTTGGAGCCCCTTCATGTACTCCGAATTTTCTTTGACATCTTCGGCAACACAAGTCTTCTTGAATATTTCGAAATGCTCTTCCGTAATTGTCAGATTATCCTTTACAATCTCGGAGTAGGGTTCCTTTTTGGCGATGATCCGATGTTTCACCCATACTTTCCAGGCGGACAACGCGCTGCTAAACTTTCCCATGGCGCGTTTGTTTATCTTCTTCATTGCCGGGTCTTTATCTGGTTCAGTATATTTGAATTCATCCCAGCCTGGGAACAAGAATACCTGGTGCAGATTAGTTAGGAGGGAGTGCTTCATATCTGGTATCTTCTTTAGTTTCTCATCGTTGATGGTGGCGGTTGCCCGTAGGATGCAGCCTATTTGATTGCCGTAGCACGCGCGCGCTTCCGCAGGCTCTTTTGGCTCAAAATTGCCGGAGTCCACCTCCGTGACCACCAGTCTAGTAGTGATGAGCTGGTTTGGGCGCCGTTGCCTCTTTGGTTTCGGTTCTATAATGGCTTTGCCAGTCTCGGTGCCGGTATCGGCGCCGGTGTCAGTCTCAGTGCCAGTCTCAGCGCCGGTCTTGATGTCGGTCTTAGTCTCGGATGTGACAGGTGGGCCCTGCAACAACCGTTGCTCATCGAGAAGGTTCAAATAGGCGTCTGCCACCGCGTAGACGTTGCAATCACCAGAACCCTATCCTTCATCGTTGCTAGCCATGTTTCCTATGATTAAATCTAGTCAATTAATTCTAGACCTAATAAAATGAATAATGACATAAAAAAGGCCAATGTTTTACAGGAATGTTGATTCATTCCTGTTGCGGCAAATCCCGGGCACTCGATATGTCCTAGTTTGTAGCACAAGTCATGCCGAAATTCACGGAAAATTTCGGCATGACCTTTGCTACAAACTGGAACGAAAATGAATCAACATTCCGCCAAAAGATAGGCCACTCGGAATCATTCCCTGCAAACAACAAAAGGCCACTTGGGCACAATTGAACCACTTCAATGTTGCATATAACATGAGCAAACACTATTGAGGAATTTGCATATAACATGACCACTTCAGTGAAAAGATATAATCAACAATAATGGAATATGCAAATGAACACTTCTCTGCCTAGGACAGAACCCAAATTCTATTTTAGCTATTCCTCTCACACACACACACATTATTTTCTTTTCCTCCAAATTGTTTTAGAGAAAATATTCCAACAAAACTTGACCTTATTAGAAATTGCAAAGGAACTCCATTTTTTCTAACCCTTCTGACCTCACCAAAATTTCCACAGAAGGACCTTAGTACCTACACCCAATTTCTTCAAAAATATTCAGGTCCATAGTCCAAATAATTCAAATTTCATTTGAATGAAATTTGGAACAGATTCAGGTCCATAGTCCAAATAAATTTTTATAGCTAAATGCTACTGTTTTTGTTTATAGCCTCTATTAATTTAAAGCTAAATGCTCCTATTATTTATATACCCTCTATTAATTTAAAGCTAAATGGAATTACTTTTTAGGCATTTGCATACAAATTTGCCCTAGCTAATTTCCTAAAAAAATTGCTAATCTTTTTTCCTAAATTCTAAAAAAATGCCTACTGCCCTAAACAAATCTAGGGTTCATATGAACACCTAGGGTTCATATGAACATCATCACAGCAGAGAGAGAGAGAGACCGGAGGGCAGGGGAGAGGAGAGGGAGCGCCTTACGGTCGGCGGCGAGGGCGGGCTCGGGCTCGGGCGGCGGCGGTCCTGGGCGGGTTCGGGCGGCGGCGGTGAGGTCGAGGGCGGCAGCGGTGAGATCGAGGGCGGCGACGGTGAGGTCGAGGGCGGCCTCGGGCGGCGGCAGTGAGGTCGAGGGCGGCCTCGGGCGGCGGCGGTGAGGTTGAGGGCGTGCTCGATCGGGCAGGGCGATCGACGGCGGCGATAGAGGAGTTGGGGAGAGGGGGGAAAGGGGGGAAAGGACTTAGCAAAATTTTGAGCCCGCGCGGGGTTAAGTCAAAATAGTAGTAGCACTGGTAGGAAAAAATGCTATAGCTAAGTTAGCTATAGCGCTTTCTACCAAAACGCGCTACTGCTATGGGAAGTAGTTATTTATTTTCCTTTTTCTTTTCCTTTTATCTAAGGAACATAGCTATAGCGCGGGCTTATAAAACGCGCTACTGCTAGAGTAACTATAGCGCTTTGTGGAAACAAGCGCTACTGCTATGCCTTTCTCCTTTATTTTTCTTTTTCTTTTGTTTATCTTTACATTTTCTTTTTTTCATTTCTCCTTTTTCTACTTCTTTCATTTTCATTTACTTTTCTATTTCTTTTCCATTTTATTGTCTTTTTTTAGCAGTAGCGCTCTATACAGGAAACATGCTACTACAAGGCACTTAGAGGTAGCGTGCTTTTTGCGGCATTGCTACTACTATTACTAGCCTACCGACAACAGGGTGGGAATTATAGTAGTAGCGCTTTTTCCAGCAGACGCGCTACTGCTATAACCATAGCTTTAGCGCTCTTTATTGACACGCGCTACTACTAAGTAGCAGTAGCGCTCTCTTTTAACCAGCGCTACTGCTATACCTCTGTGTATAAGGTTTTCCCTAGTAGTGGGGGCCGAGCGGCCAGCCTCCGGGCCGAGACTAGCTGGCGCCGGGGTGAACAGTAATGCAACTGATAAAAATGCGAAGATAGCCCCCGAGGTCGCTCGGGGTTATCCATTTTGTGTGCACGGTGCAAGGGTATGTGGACGAGGAGCTCACATTGCTTTGACACAGACGAGGCGGCGGGGTGCGCCGGCGCACCCACTGGTTGTGGCCTTCGAGCCTCTGGGCGGTCGAAGGAAAGTCCCGGCCGGTCGGGCCCGACCGGCCAGGCGTCGAGGTGGACTGACAGCTGGGCCGACTTGGCGCAGCCAGCGTCGAGGTGGACGGGCGAACGGATCGGGCCCCCAGCCGGCTAGGCGTCAAAGCCGGCAGGCGGACTGGGCGGCCAGACGGTGACGCAGGCAGGCCGAACAGCCGGCAGGGCGGTGATGCGGAGGCACAACTGGCATCGTATTTTTTTTAAACCGGCCTTTCTTTTCTTCTTTTACTGCCTGAGCAGTATGCAGGAGCGGGACGCGGCTGGCACGCCCAGCTGGTGGCCGGGATGCGGCAGCAGTCGGCGACCGGGTCGCGGCAGGAGCCGGCGTCTGGGACGCGGCAGCAGCCAGCGGCCGGGTCATGGCAGCGGCCGGCGGCCGGGCCGCGGTAGAAGCCGACGCGGGGGGGCGGGCGAGTCGGCAGGATGCCGGGATGCGGAATGCCGGCTGGCGCGCGGAGCCGGCAGGCGGAGGAGCAACGTAGAGGCGGCCGGAGCGGGAGCCGGCCAGAGGGCGTATGGCCGCGCGGATGCGAGGGCAGCGCTGCGGAGGCAGTGCCAGGCAGGCGGAGGAGGCCGGTCGGGGGGCGGAGCTGGTGCGGACGCGAGGCGTGGCGGCGCAGGAGACTCGGAGCCAGCCCTCGGGAGGCGGAGGCCGGGTCGGTGCCGGGCGGCGCAGGCCGCACACGTGGAGCCGGGCGAAGCCGGTAGCATGGGAACCAGCAGTCGGCGCTGGTGGCCTGGAGCCGGTCCGGGCAGGGCGCGTCGAGGCGCAGGGCGCGAGACGGCATAGGAAGCGGCAGCGAGGCCGCAGCAGGGCGGCCGTGGGCAGAGGCGGCCCGGCGGGACGGAGCCGGCCGGGTGGTGGAGACGGCGAGCAGGAGGAGGCCGCCGGAGAAGCGGCATGGCGCTGCTCGAGAGGAGTCGAGGCGCGGCTGGTGGTGGGGATGCGGACGGGGCTGGAGGTGCACAACCGCAAGCGCAGAGGCTTGCGGCGACGGGTGGCCGGGTGCGGCTTGGAGCGTCTGGAGGTGGTGGCCGAATGCGGCGCCCCTGGAGACGGCGGCGGGGCGCAATGAAACGGCCACGGGCATTGCGGGGTGGACGTGCGGGGGCGTCGCGGGACCGCGCACGCGAGCGGAGGTGCTTTGACAGCGGAGCCGAGATGGGCCGCTGGCGGGGCCACCTGCGGGGAGGACACGCGCGAGCAAAGCGGCGCTCGGGACGGTCGACGTGCGGGGCGGGCGGACGCCGAGGGAGGCGCGCGGCGAACATAGGCGAAGAGGAGAACGAAGGCCAGCCGCCACGCAACCACTGGCGGTTGGAGGTCGCTGGGGCGTGCGCACGGTGGAGAAGAGAGTGACGTGGGCGGGTGTCGAGGCCGGCGGCAAGGACACGCCATCCCGTGCGGCCGCCTCGGGGGGCGAGTTGATGTCGAGCCCTCGAGCGCGGCCGAAGAGACGGCGGCGACGTCACGGCGGATGTGACGAAGATGGCGAGGCCGATGAGGAGGGCGCGCCGCCCTACGCGGTCGCCCTGGGGCCATGTTGATGTCGTGCCCTCGAGCGCGGCCAGAGAGACGGCGGCGATGTCACGGTGATGATGACGAAAAGGGTCCCGCCCGGACCGCGGTTCCAGAGCAGCTTGCCCCACGGTGGGCGCCAACTATCGTGGTTATCTCGCGGGTGGGTTCACAAGACGACAGATGCCACGGGGTGGCTTGAGGTGAGGGCTAGGCTGTAGTGGAGATCCGGGGACGGGATTGGGCAAACAACATGCGGTGGTTTACCTAGGTTCGGGGCTCTCCGGAGAGATAATACCCCTACTCCTGCATGTTTGAATATATATGCTGTATATATCTGGCAGTACAGAGTTGCTCCTGGAGATGTATCTGAGATCAGTGCCACGGGCTACTGGCCTCATGTATGTAGGAGTGTGTGGCGCGGTGGAGCTTGTCCATGCTCCTGGCCGAATGGCTTGTGGCCAGGAGGCTGTGACCATATGAGTGAGTGAGTGCATGCCGGATGGATGGATGTGGCATAGTGGCTTTTATAGTGGGCATGGGTGTGTGGCATGGGATGTAAGCTACAGTGAGTAGCTTACATCTCAAGCTATGTTTGCTTGTGAGCTAGGCTATGTTTGTCCCTGGGGCATTTTATAAATCACTGCCCAGGGGACAAGGTACACTATAGATGATGCCGCGCGTGACGAGTGAACAGCGTATGCTTTATCAGCAACAGTGGTCGCGGTATGGCCGTCTTGTCGGTGTCGGGTCGGAGCTGCAGTTGACTTCACGCAGCAGGCCGGCTAGAGCAGCCGGACGGGGAGCAGGTTGGAGCAGCCGGGTAGCGAGCCGGCCGGGGCAGCCGGACAGGGTGCTGTCTGGAGCGGCCAGGTCGGCGAGCCGGCCGGGCAGCTGGACCGAGGAGCGTTAGCCACCCCGCTGTTTTGAAGCGTTGCTTCACCGTCTTGGGCCTACCCGGGGGTCATCCCCCCCGACAGGAAGCTTGCGTGGTAAACTGCGCGGTAGCGCGGGAACAGGCTCACCGATGATACATTTGGCGCCTCTTCGAGCCCACGCGTGGTCAAACGAAACGCGTGCGGTGCGGTGTTATCAAGCGTGCACTAGAATCCTCCGCTATGAATGCGGTGACAAGACATGACGATTACAGGCCGGCCGGCCCACATTTATTACAACGGCCATTTAACCCTTGTGTCTCTTCAACCTTTCAATCGCGCCCCACCATTGCAAGAAGCACACCCACCACGACAAATTCTTAGAGGGCATCCTGCGCGGCTCCAATGGCGCTCCGAGCGGCTGCCGATGACGAGCAGCAGTTCACCATGCATGCCGTGGTGGACACCCACAGAAGGTTCACGGAGCTCTCGGTGGTGTACACCAACAACCCGGTCTGGGTGGAGCACTCCATCCACATCATGGAGCTGTTGCTTGCCGAGGAGAAGTACAAGGTGGTCGGGTTCGACCTCGAGTACACCCGCGCTCGTGCCGGGTCTCGTCCCAAGATCACCGTTTCCTAGATGTGCGTGCACAACCACGTCCTCATCTACCACTATTGCCTGGCCACAAGGCCTTGCGAGCGTTTCACCAGGTTTGTCAACAACCCCCACTACATGTTCACTACCGTGGACATGACCAACGATGTAAAGGTGCTCAAGAATTCGGGCATCGCCTTCTAGAATCTTGTCGACGTCCAGGGTCAATACAAGATCTGGGGCAGCAAGGAGCATGAGAAGGACTTACTGGTTCACCTCGCAGAGGCCATCACCGACCCCTACTACAGAGACATGAAGGATTTCTGCAACAAGGCCAAGCATACCTGGCACTCGGCCTGGATGGAGAAACTCGACAAAGCTCACGTCGTGTACGCGGCCAAGGAGGCGTACATGAGCTACGACATCGTTGACATGAGGAAGTGCCTCCTTCCCCAAAATGGCCAGGAATCTTGCCGGAAGCAGAGCAATGGCAAGCGTCGTTGCAACAATAAGTAGATGATTAGATCCTCATTTCTCCTAGTTTAGTATGCATGTAATTGCTTACTTGTGGTGCCCCACCTAATTACCACTGTAGCCAGACGGTCGCCACGCATGCCAGCCCAGGAAATCACCCTGGCATGCATGTTTACAACAAGTATCATGAACACAGGCATTTCTGTTAATGGATATATAAGTCTTACATGATATATTATAAGAGTGATGGCAGCGGAAAAGCTCTATCTAAGGCAGCATGGTCCTGGTGCGGCTCCAATCCACAGGGATCTGACTGGGTTACGCTCCTAGCCCGTGAACGCTTCGGCTCCTCGACGATGGACGACGGATCCTTACGTGAACCTGGCCACGTTAAAGGACGTTGAGTACTTTTGAATGTCCTCGCAAACAAACCAAACTAACATATACACCAAGCAATGCAATCCATGGCATTCAAGCATGCATTAATTATTAGAGCAATATTAACTATCATGACATAGCATACCTATCTAGCAATATTAATCATCAAGTCTTAGCAAGTTTATCAGCAAGATAACTCCTAAAGTAGAATACAGTAAAGTAAAGCATATCAAGTAAATAATCCATACTCTAAACAATCTCAGGATCCAATCCAAACCTTAACCAGATCCAGCTTACTCTCTTCTGGGTTGCCTTACAACCCGCAGAACATTCATGATCCACTGAGTACTTCAGGGCATAAGACGAGTTCTTCCATCATTGTTATCATTATTCCGGTTGACCACCTCGTGAGACCTGGACGAACTGTCCAATACCATGGACACGGCTATTCGAATAGATTCCAACACTCTGCAGAGGTTGCGCACTTTGCCCACACCATGGAGCACCTGGCCTCGTGATCCCATTCGGGTGGACCAGGGTTGCCCCAACAAAACCTGCCTAACCCGTGACTCCTCCACCGTACCACCGGCAATCATTCTCCCCCAGAGTCAAGCCCTGGGTGGCCCCTATGTCACCTCGTGACAGCTGCCACCGTCGTGGCCAACTAAACTGTCCCAAACGGTGACGCCGGCAAATACCTCAACTGGGCTCACAAGGTTATCGCCGCCTACCAGGCTAGGGTAGCACACGCGCATAACCTTCCCTGCTTGGTGGTACCGGTAAAAGAGCACGCGATCAGACCAAGTCAAGGCCGTCCCATACCGGCAAATGTGGCTGCACGGATAAGTCCAGACAGGTGACTCTGGATCAACCGACTAGGTTTAGTTTTAGCCAGTACTTAGCAAGCATGGTTGTTCATCATGAATAACTTAACATGGTGGTAACTATGTATGAGGTAACAACTGTGGAAACATAACAACCTATCTCCATATAACATCAGAATGAGTCATTAGTGAAACAATATTTAAATGGCAAGTTATCACTTTACAAGTTCTAGCTGTAAGTTACGACCATCGGAATCCTTGCATAAAACCGGCAAAGAAACCAGTAGCTACCAGAACGGTCTTTACAACTCAGATCTGGGACATTACCGAAATAACGCAACCCCGGCTCAAGATGGCTGGAAAGCAGCTCAGAGCATGAGACGGTGTTGATAAAAAGAATGTAGCAGTTCCCTAAGACGGCTGAAAAACACCTCAGAGCATAGGGTCACTACTACAGAAAGAAATTCAACCGCTGCCCGAGGCGGCCGAAAAACAGCTTAGAACACGGCCAGTTGTTGAAAAGAGAACATAAAGTCAGCATCCACCCCGGACGGCCGAAAGCAGCTCAGACACAGGCGTGGTGCCATCATGGAAGAAAGTGCAAGCAAGGGTTCGTCCGAGTCTCATACAACTCATAACTACACATACAAGCATAAGTATAATAATTTGAACACGCAAGAATAACACAGAGCAATGCTTTAGGGCATATATCAGATGGTCGGCTTGCCTGGGGTCAAAGAATACTCCGAGAAGAAGTGTGGAGAGTCCTCGGAAAGGATCGCCGGAAACCATTCTCTCTCGGAGCGGATGAGTGAAGGGCAAGGGCAAAATGATCATATTCAGAATGTGACAACATTGTGAAAATGATACCAACAGAACGGGCTCGACGAGACGAAGATGTGGGCATTGGTTTCACCTGAATCGGAGTTACGAGCGAAAAATTGTGGCCGTTCGTTGTTTAGGCAGAAAAATAAATGGAAAATGTGCTTTTCTGCTGCTAACAGACGAACGTTCACTATTTAGAGGTTTCGGCGCTGGCTGGGAAAACTAGAAAGCGTATTCGCCAGAATGCGCTTTCGCTCCAGTGGTCGCGTACTCTTCGGAGTACGTCTCCACTTATACCTGCAGGCTCGGAGCTGGGCCACGTACAGACGGGCCCCGCGCCACCTCTCTCTCTCCTCCCTCCTTTCTTCTTCCTCTCGACTAGGACAGAGGAGGGGCAAGGCAGGCGCTCGGCCGGCGATGGCCCGGCAGGCTCCGGCCACCCCCGGCCATGGTGAGACCACCGGCGGGACCGGGACGAGGTGCCGCATCCGACTGTGGGCACTGTTCTCGCCGGAAGGCAGCGGAGCAACTGGGGCTCTCGGCCGCGGTGGACGGCGGCTACTGCGACTCCGGGCACGGCACTGTGGCCATGAAGATGAGGGCGGTGAGCTGCAGGGAGGGTCTAGGTGGTGGTGAAGGCTGCTGGTGATGGTTAGGTGGAGAGGGGAGAGACCGCTGAGCTCGAATTCGAGCAGAGGGCCGGTGCAGCTATGGCGCCCGTGAGGTGGGATTGGGGCACCGGGTCTAGCTCCGGTGGGCTAGGAGGGAAGCTGAGAGGGAGAGGATGGGGCTGGAAGTGGTGTCGACGCTCGGGGAGGGCTCTTCCTCGGCTATTTATAGCCAGCGACGAGGATGGAAGGGCGCGGCCATGGCGACACGTTGGCCGACGTTCTGTAGCTCGGAGGCCATGTGGGGAGAGGGGAGGAGGCATCGGGAAGGTCCATGAGAAGAGGACAGGCCTCGGGTGTGCTCGTGAAGGCTCGGGCAGGCCTCTAGTCGGCGCTAGCTCCAACCGAAGCTCCTGGATGCGCGGCGAGGTGGCGGCGCTCTGGTGGAGCATCGATGTCGGCAGCCCCGGCCAACGGGCTTGGCTCCAAGGATGGCTAGGAGAGGATAGGGGCGCCAGGGCACTGCTGCAGATGTCGGCACATGGCGACGACAAGGGAAACAGAGGAGAGCTGCGACGGCGCACGGCGGAGCTCAGTTTTGGCCTGGCCCTTGCGTGGTCACCGCCGGCAGCACATGGACTGGGCACTGAACCGAGACAAAAACATGTCTGGCATGTGTTTTCAACCTCAAATAGTTTACTTGCACCATCAGACAGAAATAGGGAGCTCAGATGAGACTGATCGATGGTAAAACAGTGACTGACAGTAACGTGTTTGATCTGAGGTGTAGTTAGCTCACTACTCCATTGGGTCTGATCTTTGGCTGAGTATGATCACTCACTAAGGTGACCATCATTGCAAAATTTCAGCACAAATGGGCAGGGCTAGCTAGCACTTCCTTTGTAACATTGCAGTCTGGCCAGAAATGGTGATGAATTTGCTGGGACAAAATGGCTACATGGATATGGCTCAAACTTGGTGTAGAGTGATGATATGAACATATGGAGATACTGGAAAAGTTTCAACTCATTTGGAAATACCAAAATGGTACTTGCTTCACAGAGGTTCCTAATGGACAGAAACTTGAGAAAATTGCTGGGGAAGAATGGATAGAGGGATTCAGCTGGTTTTTGGTTTCCATGAGTGATTTATCAATGTTAACCACCATGAAAAATTTCAGCTCAAATAGATCAAGGGTTCAAGCACTTCCTTTGCAATTTGCCCAACTGGACAGAATTTGCAAATTTATGTTGTGCTCAAAATTTGAACTATGGAACTTGGGTTCTGATGGAAATGGTGAAGATATGGATAGGAGAAGCTCCACAATTTATTTGGGATTCTTACTGGCTACCAAAAGGGTAGTTCCTTTAGAAACTGCCAAAAATGCAATATTGGCATTAAATAGGAAAATGCAAATTTCCCTTATTTAATTATGGCCAATATTTTTATGGGAGCTCAATATGATCACAAAGAATATCTCCACAAGTTTTCATGAACTTTGGAGATGGATAGATATTTTCTTGGATTTAATTACCTTAACTGGCAGAAAAAGGAATTAATTATAAGTGAAAAATATTGCAAATGACTTGGCAATATTTTTGCATATCCAGGGTTTATAGATAAAGGATGATCACTGGGAGAAGTTTGGGAGGCAACAGATCAAACGAAATTGGGGTTCCTTTGTAACGGAAGAGATTAGGGTTTCCCTTCCGGCAACTCGGAAGGTAGGGTTTCGACGGCAAAACCCTGAGAATATATCTCGGGTGGTGAGGTTGGACTGGAGAGAATCTCTGACTGGATAGCAAAGGCAAGGTTAAATGACCATCTTCATATACCCAAGAGCTAAAGAAATCCGATAACACCGAGGAAAAAGATGGGAGTCAAATCCCGCGAAGGAAAAAAAAATAGGAGCGAAAACTAGGGTGTTACAAACCTACCCCCTTAATAAAATCTCGTCCTCGAGATTTCCGGGCTTACCTCCCGGTGAAGGGGAACTTACCTATGTGCGACTTGGATCCATCATCTGTCTCTTGTCTTCGTTGGTTCACTGGCCTTTTAACTGACTCTTCTGATGGATCGGGTATTGTCTCTGCACACAACTTCCTTGAATCCTTCTCTTTCCTGTCAGGTGTACCATTTGTCCGGATAGTAATGTTGCTGGGTAGGGTAGCGGGTAATACCAAGAAACAGCTCGGTTTCCTTGGCCTGTAAGTGACTGCTTCGGTTTCATTGCGATACTTCATACTCTGACTATCATGGGCAAGACATCCTTTCCTAGTACCAGGGCTCACATGCTCGTATGGCCTCGAGTGAGTGGGAGTGGCTTTGTTTTCGCCGTGTCAGAATGCTCAATCTAGCTGTGAGTTCCGTACTGACGTTTTCTTCTGTCTTAGACATTCTGACTTTGTCCTTATGTGATCCACAATTCAAGGAACAACATAACCGAGCTATTGCTGCTGTATCCCCAACTGAAGTGTCAGGCATGATCACAAAGTAATCATAGACAGCAATCTCCTATTCCAATGATGTCATGATGTTTACGAGCTGTTGGTGCTAACATGCTTTGAGCCATTCTATCTGAATGTCTTGTTTCAAACTCTGTCGCTTGTGGAAATGGCTCTGTCATATATAGTCTCTATAGTCCTTACTGTGACCACTGAGCTAAGCATAGTATTGCTATCATCCGGTGTATCTTTCGGAATATAGCCTCTTTATCTTGGTTGATGGCCCATATTTAGGATGAGTATGATATGCTGGCTGCATTGTTGTGACCATACATGCAAGAGTCTGACAAGGATTGGTAATACCACTCTGTCCGTGGAGCTGTATCTTGTTGACCGTCATGGAGGTTGTTTGTCCGAAACTTCTTTGTTCTTAAGGACTCCTGGATTGTTTTCCCCGGCTTGTCGGGCTTGTTCTCACAACTTACTCTTGCATATCTCGTAGGGGTTGCTGTGCTCATATTCCTTTTTTGAACTATGGGGCCAATGCTTCTCTGAACACAGTCATTCCCGTATACGAGTGTCTCGCATGAACTGATCCACTGGACTGCTTGCTCACAACATATATGGGTGTAGGATAAATCCTTTCATAACCATTGAGTTCTAAGGCAGACGGGTGTCTGGGCTAGTTCGTGCTTCTGACAAGCTTGTTGTAGGTATGACGACATGTTGAAGAAGGCTGAATTCCTTATGCCCAAAGCTTTTGCCAAAGTGACGTGCTAAAGACGGCTGGGTATCGTACCTCCAAAGCTTTCCTTCATGTGGCTTGCTGCGGAAGGTCAGGTGCCTTACGCCAGAAGCTTTTCGTGGTGGCACACCGAGGAAGATGGGAGTGCCATACCCGAAAGATTTTTCTCACCAAGTGACGTACCGAGGAAGATTGGCAGTGTGGTAGCTTGCGAAGAAAGGGTGGGTTTCTTATACCAGAAGCCTTTTGCTGTGTACGCAGTCGGATCTATGGCCGATTCTGGCTTCCTTCCGAAGTATCCGGAATTTTAATGATAGCGGAGCCAAACCTGGTATAGGCCATACCTTGACTGCAGATATTCTGATTGTCATGCACATCGCTTGTCCTTCTGCTGGTCTGATCATTGCTGTTGTAAAGGTTGCACGACTGACGCAGACCTCAGGTTGATAATTAATGCAGAATACCCTTTGCATTCAAACCGAGTGTTGCCAATAATAAGCAGTTAACGGATAATTCCGTTTGATTTAGCTGAGCTTCCAAGCATGTGAAGTTCTAATTAATTCTGGGCAACCGTGAACTTATCCATTTTCCTTGCAAACCTTGTTCATAGTGCCCGGAAATTGGTATATACCCCGGTGAATTCCAAATTATGCTTTGAAATTTGTACCAATGTACCAAGGTTTTGTTGTTGCTCTTGGCACATTCACATTCTTGAAATATGTCTTCGGTAGGTAATAAATAATTCTTGGGTCTGTTGAGAACAGACTCGGTTCACCTCACTGACTGAAATAATCCTTGTGGCGCGGACGAAACAATTTGTCCCTACTAATGTCCATTCTTAGTAGCTCATTTGACTGCTCCTTAGGCGGGATCTGCTCTGAGGCAAACTCTCTCAGGTGTATTCTGTCCTTGTCTGTCACACACAGATTCTGCTTCTGACCCATTCTTCATTCTGGACAGATGCGGTGCTGCTATTCTGAATACCAGGCAGTTGGCTTGGCTTGACTCCTACTGGATTTGGATTATTGGGTATCATCCAAGTTGCATGCTGATCTTCTTAGGCAGCTCTTGCGGATGGATCCAGTCGGAGCGAAGAAATGTAACCGACAAAAGAAACAAGAACCGCGAAAACCAAATAGCAAATAAAACTCAAATTTTGCGGGCCTTACACACGTGGCAAAGGATCCACTAGTATAACTAACCTAGCGCACTCGAGGCACCTCTAAGGATTTAGAAGCGAAACCACACAATGCTCCTGGTAGCACTGGTGTCCAGCTCCTACTACTTCCTTAGGGAACATCAAACTCGACGCATGACCATAGCCAAAATGGCTTAGTCAATGATCCTAAGGTTGTTGGGGAGAGATAGAATTTACAGGTGTTTCCCAAAGGAAACTAGAGTTAAGAAGAGAAATGGTATGGTTAGCAAGCAGGGTAGGGATATCTGGTTTACCTAGGGGTTCAGGGCTCACGGGTCGTTGCCGGGTGCGAGCATTTCACACCGGAGCCAAAGGCCACGAGAGTTCGGTCTAAAGGAGCCAAAGACCTATGGGGTTGCCTTATGATCAATAGTAGCCGTGCCAGGTTGGCAAAGATGACTGAAATCCATCTGGGCTCTCTACTAAGCACAAGACAATGAAGTCTGGCTAGGGTAACCTATAGTCAGCCTGGCTGCTCTGATACCATCCATTGTGGCGCTCCGCCTGATTACCACTGTAGCCAGACGGTCGTCACGCATTCCAGCCCAGGAAATCACCCTGGCATGCACGTTTACAACAAGTATCATGAACACAGGCATTTCTATTTATGGATATATAAATCTTACATGATATATTACAAGAGTGATGGCAGCGGAAAAGCTCTATCTAAGGCAGCATGGTCCTGGTGCGCCTCCAATCCACAGGGATCTGGCTGGGTTACACTCCTAGCCCACGAACGCTTCGGCTCCTCGATGATGGACGACGGATCCTTTGAACCTGGCCACATTAAAGTCCGCTGAGTACTTTTGAATGTACTCGCAAGCAAACCAAACTAACATATACACCAAGCAATGCAATCCATGGCATTCAAGCATGCATTAATTATCAGAGCAATATTAACTATCATGACGTAGCATACCTATCTAGCAATATTAATCATCAAGTCTTAGCAAGTTTATCAGCAAGATAACTCCTAAAGTAGAATACAGTAAAGTAAAGCATATCAAGTAAATAATCCATACTCCGAACAATCTCAGGATCCAATCCAAACCTTAAGCAGATCCAGCTTACTCTCTTCTGGGTTGCCTTACAACCCGCAGAACATTCATGATCCATTGAGTACTTCAGGGCATAAGACGAGTTCTTCCATCATTATTATCATTATTATGGTTGAACACCTAGTGAGGCCTGGACGAACTGTCCAATACCATGGACGCGGCTATTCGAATAGATTCTTACACTCTGTAGAGGTTGCGCACTTTACCCACACCATGGAGCACCTGGCCTCGTGATCCCATTCGGGTGGACCAGGGTTGCCCCAACGAAACCTGCCTAACCCGTGACTCCTCCACCGTACCACCGGCAATCATTCTTTCCCGGAGTGAAGCCCTGGGTGGCCCCTGTGTCACCATGTAACACCTGCCACCGTCGTGGCCAACTAAACTGTCCCAAATGGGGAAGCCAGCAAATAACTCAACTGGGCTCACAAGGTTATCGTCAGCTACCGGGCCAGGGCAGCACGCGCGCATAACCTTCCCTGCTTGGTGGTACCGGTAAAAGAGCATGCGATCAGACCAAGTCAAGGCCGTCCCATACCGGCAAATGTGGCTGCACGGATAAGTCCGGACAGGTGACTCTGGATCAACCGACTAGGTTTAGTTTTAGCCAGTACTTAGCAAGCATGGTTGTTCATCATGAATAACTTAACATGGTGGTAACTAGGTATGAGGTAACAACTGTGGAAACATAACAACCTATCTCCATATAACATCACAATGAGTCATTAGTGAAACAATATTTAAATGGCAAGTTATCACTTAACAAGTTCTAGCTGTAAGTTACGACCATCACAACCCTTGCATAAAACCAGCAAAGAAACCAGTAGCCACCAGAATGGTCTTTACAACTCAGATCTGGGACATTACCGGAATAACTCAACCCCGGCTCAAGACGGCTGGAAAGCAGCTCAGAGCATGAGACGGTGTTGATAAAAAGAATGTAGCAGTTCCCTAAGACGGCCGAAAAACAGCTCAGAGCATAGGGTCACTACTACAGAAAGAAATTCAATAGCTGCCTGAGACATCCGAAAAACAGCTCAGAACACGGCCAGTTGTTGAAAAGAGAACATAAAGTCGGCATCCACCCCGGACGGCCAAAAGCAGCTCAGACATAGGCGTGGTGCCGTCATCGAAGAAAGGGCAAGCAAGGGTTCTTCCGAGTCTCATACAGCTCATAACTACACATACAAGCGTAATTATAATAATTTGAACACGCAAGAATAACACATAGCAATGCTTTAGCGCATATATCAGATGGTCGTCTTGCCTGGGGTCGAAGAATACTCCGGGAAGAAGTGTGGAGAGTCCTCGGAAAGGATCGCCGGAAACTGTTCTCTCTCGAAGGGGCTGATTGAAGGGCAATTCCAAAATGGTCATTTTCAGAATGTTACAACCTTGTGAAAATGTTACCAATAGAACGGGCTCGACGAGACGAAGACGTGGGTGTTGGTTTCACCTGAATCGGAGTTACGAGCGAAAAGTTGTGGCCGTTCGTTGTTTAGGCAGAAAAACAAATGGAAAATGTGATTTTCTGCTGCTAACAGACGAACGTTCACTATTTAGAGGTTTCAGCGCCGGCTGGGAAAAATAGAAAGCGTATTCGCCAGAATGCGCTTTCACTGCAGTGGTCGCGTACTCTTCGGAGTACGTCTCCACTTATACCTGCGGGCCCGGAGCTGGGCCACTTACAGACGGGCCCCGCGCCACCTCTCTCTCTCCTCCCTCCTTTCTTCTACCTCTCGACCGGGACAGAGGAGGGGTAAGGCAGGCACTCGGCCAGCGACAGCCCGGCCGGCTCCAGCCACCCCCGGCTATGGTGAGACCACCGGCGGGACCGGGACGAGGCGCCGCATCCGCCTGTGGGCACTGTTCTCGCCGGAAAGCAGTGGAGCAAGCGGGGCTCTCGGCCGCGGCGGACGGCAGCTACTGCAACTCTGGGCATGGCGCTGTGTCCACGGAGATGAGGGCGGCGAGCCGCGGGGAGGGTCTTGGTGGTGGTGAAGCCTGCTGGTGATGGTTAGGTGGAGAGGGGAGAGGCCACTGAGCTCGAATTCGAGCAGAGGGCCAGCGCAACTATGGCAGCCATGAGGTGGGATTTGGGTGCTGGGTCTAGCTCCGGTGGGCTAGGAGGGAAGCTGAGAGGGAGAGGAGGGGGTTGGGAGTGGTGTGGACGCTCGGGGAGGGCTCTGCCTCGGCTATTTATAGCCAGCGACGAGGATGGAAGGGCGCGGCCGTGGCGACATGTTGGCCGGTGTTCTGTAGCTCGGAGGCCACGCGGGGAGAGGGGAGGAGGCGTCGGGAAGGTCCATGGGGAGAGGAGAGGCCTCGGGTGTGCTCGTGAAGGCTCGGGCAGGCCTCTGGTCGGCGCTAGCTCCAACCGAAGCTCCTGGATGCGCAGTGAGGTGGCGGCGCTACGGTGGAGCATCGATGTCGGTAGCCCCAGCCAACGAGCTTGGCTCCAAGGATGGCTGGGAGAGGATAGGGGCGCCAGGGCACTGCTGCAGACGTCAGCACAAAGGCAACGACAAGGGAAACAGAGGAGAGATGCGATGGCGCATGGTGGAGCTCGGTTTTGGCCTGGCCCTGCGGCCGGCACCGCCACAGCGCCGTCGCTCCACGCCAGCTGGGGGCTGATGGGTGCGCAGGCTGCGCTCTTTATGGCACGCGAGTTGCTGCGCTACCGGCCGGCCAGTAATGATTATGACGCTTGGCTCGGCCGGGTAGCCGAGCTCCTCGACGCCGCCTGCGGGGGCATAGAGCCTCTCTGTCCCCCACCAGTGTCGCGGCGCTTGCACAAGGCCCGCCCGTGCGCGTGCTGCATCCGTTCGTCTTTCCGAAGGAGCCCTAGGGGGCTCCGCAGTGGAGAAGGGGCAAACGGGATTTCCCGTCCAGCCCCGGTGGCTTTGCCCCGGGCCCTCCACGGAGGAGGTGGCCCTTTCAGAGGAGCGCCGTAGCGGGCCACCTCGTGGCCATCGTGACCCGTCAGCAGGGGTGGCAAACGGCGAGGCCAAAGAGCAAGCGGGTCGACAGAAGGCAGGCCCCCGTCGACCGAGTCCTCGAGGTCAACAAGGCCTCATGATGCCTGAGGGCTGCAAGCAGGCCTGCGCCGGGGCCTTTGCTGCCCCGTAGGGCAATTCCCTCGCCGCAGCGAATATTTTTTTTGGGACATGTGTGTTAATGTTGGTGTGCAGGTGAACCGCGGCACTGCAGCATGCCGGAGAGGCGGCAGCCGGACCAAGCGCGCCGAGGTGCGCTAGGCACGTGGCGGGGCGCGCAGCAAGGGTGGGCTCCCGAGGGGGACCCAAGGACCTGAGGAGGCCGTGAGGCCAGGGCACCTCATGAGGGCCCGGGGTCTGCCGAGCCGCGGCCACTCGACGACGGGGGCGCGAAGGCCCAAAGGCTCGAGAGGGAGCAGCGCCCGCCCTGCGAGCCGGGTAGGCGACTCACGGCCGCTGCGGGGGTGCGCCGCACTACTCGCCGGCGGTTTCCAGGACGGAGACACCGCCCAGGGCTGCTGCCACATCAGGTTCGCCGGCACGCAGCCGGGGGCAAAGGGTGGGGTCCTCAACCAGGAGGCAGGCGACCGCCTTATGCCTCCCCAAGTCTTCGCCCGTGACACTCTCACGTAATAATTAGTGCGGCTATACACGCGCCAGAGTCTCCTGAGTGATGCCCCTGATCCTCACGGGGGCTCCCACCCAGGTCTTAGTGGAAGCCCCAAGCTCCGCGCTGGCAGACGACACGGTCCCCCAATGACTATGCCCACGCCCAGTGGAAGCCCCATGCTCTTCGCTGGCGGGAAGACTAGAAGACTAGCATAGGTGCCGGATGCAACTATTCTTGGCTTTTTCTTGTAACCAAATTTGCTACTTCTTGGAATAAGCTTGCAGCTCTTGCATTTTTGTTTTAAAAAGGGGGGAGTTCCTGGTTTCTCTTCTTCTAGCCGTTTTTCCTTCGCTTGATTTTTGTCCTTGCGAAAGATGGTGGGCACCCATGGCTCCCTCCATCGCACCCCGCGAGCGGGGGCTGGGCGCGGTGCACACACTTGGGTCGGCCCAACGGCGCTAAAGATGCGCTAAGGGCCTAGGCCACAGTACCCATGGCCTTACCCGTGTGCACACCTCTCCGGATCCTCGCGCGGCGCTCTCGAGCGAGCCAGCAGGCGCGCATTGCCCAAGGCTCTCGACAGGCGCCCGCCTCCAGATCTTGAGTCGGGCACCGCGACCCGGCATGACAATGACGCCCACCCCTGCTCAGGGGTCGCGTGCGCACGAAAAGTAAAAGAAGGGCGACATCAGGGAGTGCAATGCTATTTAATACATCATAGAGAAAGTTCTTCCAAAAAAATGCTTCCGCATCCCCCGCGGGGTCACATTCAAAGTCTTGACAGGAAAATAGGGAAATACAAGCCTAGCGAGACGCGCTATCGTCGTCTCTGCTGCCGTCGTTGTCATCTTCGGCTCCGCGTTCTTTGGCCATAGGCGCGCCCACGTTGACGGCAGGGGCGAGATCCGCGATCAGGTTGCCCACGTGGTCTTCCACCCAGCCCACCAGGACGCCTTGGATCGCCCCAGGTACGGGGGTTATCATGGCATCGAAGTCGAAGTCAGGATCGACGCGAAGAAGGTGGCTGAAGACGCGTGAGAACGCACGCACAAGAAGGTCCCGGCTCGTCTCTTCGACAAGCCGGCGCGCCCTCATGGCCCCGCCTTCAAGGCGTGCCACGACCTTGGTGAAGAAGCTGAGGTAACCGGCATCGTTGGCAACGAGTGGGCTGGAGACATTCTCATCACAAATGCTGCTCAGGGCCCGGTTGGCCCTTAGCCCAAGGGCCTGGAACATCTAGGAGCGCTCGTGTTGCAGCATCTGAGCTCGGCTCGCCTCGTTTGAAGATTTCTCCACGAGGGAGGAAATGCCTCCTACCTGTTGGTGGAGGAAGGACAGCTCGGCCTCAGCAGTGGCCCGAGCTTCCCCAGCGGCTTTCTCGCGCTGCTCCACTGCGGCTAGCTTCTTCTTGAGGGCGTCGGCCTTGGCCTGCAACTCGTCGCGCCGCTTGCATAAGCGAGCCTCCTGGAGCTCCAGCTTCCGGCGGTATTCCTCGGCAAGGGTCTTGTGGATCCCCGCCACCTTCTCGTCGACCTCTCGCTGGATCTTCGCCTCCTCAGAGGCGAGGGCATCCTCGGCAGTAGCCACTTGGCACTCCATCACTTCCAGCCGCTCGCGCTCCAGGTTTTGCTCCATCACCTCTAGCGCCAGCGTGCCTTCGAGCGTGCGGGGCCTTGCCTCGCTCGCGGGAAGCCTGACCTCCGGGGCGGCGAGCGCAGCCGTGCGCACCCGTACTTGTTGCTCAAGGATGGCATTTGAAGCTTAGAGCTCCCTCTCTCGCCCCTCCGTCGCCTCGTGCCGGTGATCTGCGGCTCGGGCCTCCTCCAGGGCGTGATCGCGAGCCTCCCTCGCCGCGGCCAGGGGCCCCTCCGCCTCTGCTCGGGCATGCTCATGCTGCAGGCGACCGAAGTTGATGGCGACTCCTAGCTGGCGCCATTCGCGTGCCAGACGCAGGCGCTCCGCCTCAAGGCGGGCGTCAACGTCACCAAGCTCCACCTTGAGGCGCCCCAGTGCGCTCGATGCCTCTCGAAGAAGGTCGTGCCGGACGGCGCTGCGCCCGCGTACGAACTCCAACGCCCGGCCTGGGCTTTCCTCCACGCCCCAGTCAGCAGGGGAGGCACGCGAGGACTTGCCCGCCTCCGGCAGGAGCCCGGGGGCTGGAACTCCCTCGCCCGCTCCTGTGGCCCGAGGTGGGGCCCAACACGGACTCGCCCGGTTGCTTGGGGATGGCACCGTCCTGCAGGGCCCCCCGCTAGCGGCAAGGATCAGTGGGGGAGCCCTTGGCACGCCCCCCGTGCTCCGGAGATCCCCTCAAAAGAAGGACGCCGCGAACACAGGCCCGCGGCCCCCTAGGGATGGCCTTGGTTCTGGTACTGGTGCCGCCTCGCGCGCAACCGCCCGGCTCGTAAGGCTTAAGGTCGCGATGGGACCGGTGCCCTCCGGGGGCGGCACTCAGGATCCGCTCGCTCCCTCGACGGAAGGGATCCTAAGGGGTGAAAGTCAGATGGGGATGTGATATGCAAGAATCAAGAGGAAGGCAAGGTACTTACTCATCCACAGCGATCCACTTCCTCTTCTTCAGGGTCCTTGGGACAGGATTGCAGCGGCTCCCGGTTTCTTTCCTTTTGCGGGATTCCCTAGGATCCAAAGGGTACATGCTGGGGGCTGGCATGTAGCCCTCCATGGCGGGGACATCAGCTGCATCCACGGGCGGGACTCCTCTCCCGCCGCCCGTGGGGCTGGGAGCAGATGCCTCGGGAGCGCATGGCGGTGCCCGCTCCCCTGCAACCACCTTGGGAGTGCGCACCTCAGTGCCTTCGTGCGCAGGAGTCACCAAGAGGGGGTTGTTACGAGGCCCCTCGTGGCCCTCAGGGAGCAGCCCCCACTCATCGAAGCGCGGCATCTTCTTTGCGAAGGCTCCCCCCTTTGGGTGATCATACAGAGGGAATCCGTCAGGAGGGAGCTCGGCGGGTTCTTCACCGGTCAGGAGACGGAGCACTACGCGCAGTGTGTTGGAAGGAAGGGAGGGCTGCTGAAGCCTCATGTCATCTGCAGGGCCGGTGAAAGCCCACATCGGGCGGGAATGGCGCTGGAGCGGGGCGATGTGCCACCGGGTGAACTCCCTCACCACCATCGCCATCGTCACCCCCGCCTTCCTCAGGTTAGCCAACCTGGTCATGACTCAGGCGAGCCGCGGGTCGACCAGCATCGTGTGCCCCCACCCGGAGCTCGGCTTCACGGGGGCGGACGGGATCAGGAGCAGGGGCTGTACACGGTGGCGTCTAGATACACCCATTGCCTCCGGAACCCCCTTGCGTCCGGGCGGAGCATGGAGTCGATGCTGGAGCCTGTGGTCGCCGCCACCGCCTAAAGGGACACGCACTTCGAGCGTTGCTCATCGTCGACCAACTAGAGCGAGAAGAAGTGGTAGAGCAGGGCCACGAACGGAGCAATGCCCATGAAGGCCTCGCACAAAAACGTGAAGGCGGAGAGGAGGACGATGGATCCGGGATCCAGATGCAGCGCGTGGATTTGATAGTGCGAGAGCACGATGTTGAAGAAATCGAAGAACGGCGGCAACAGGCCGGCTAAAATGGCGTGAAGATGAAGGGGGATCTCGGTGGCCTCCATGTCAGCCAAGGCCCGGGAGGCAGGCCAGATCTTCGTTGCTTTCCACTCGTTGGAATAGGCGGCAATGGCGTGTCGGACCTTATCCAGCCCTTCATGGTTGATCACCGTGGACTGGCCCAGCGCTGGTTCCGGCCCCGGCGAGGGCTCCGCCACCATAGGGATCTTGCCCTTCTTCTTCCTAGGAGCCATGGCAGCAAGGTTGATTGGAGCTATCGCGGAATCTGGCAAAGAGGACGTGAGTTCGCGAAAAGGAGAAGAAGCAGAAGGCAAGCGCACAGCAGGGCAATGATGGCTCGGGTGCGTGCACCACGCAGTTGTCAAGTCAAGCATTTGCCGAGGCGGCATGGGGAAGCGGAGACACCCACGTCCTATTGAGCGCCATGTGTCAGCCTGGCCCACAGGAGATTGGGGCCCACGGTGCTTCGCCTTTGCCCTTTGGCTTTGCCTCGAAGCCAAGCCCGAGCGCGCCTTGGGCCCGGGGGCTACTGTCGGCGTTCTGGGAACTAGGGTACCCAGACTTGCCTACCTGCGGCCCATGGCATCGCTCCTTCGATGGCCTGGTACGGCCCACCTCCAGGACCATCAAGACAAGACCCTCGCGAGGGGCCAAGCCTCGCGAGGCAGACGACACCAAGACCTCCCAAGGGAGCGGCCTCCCCAGGCGGCCTCCCGAGGAGCGGAGATTTCTATGTAGGTACCCAGCCTCATGAGGCTATGATGACGCAAGCCATGACGACCAAGGCAGGCGGGTGCCAGCGGGCGCAGAAGAGGCAGTTTCCTCTTTGGTGCAAAGGAGGCAAGGACAGGCGAGGGTTCCCGAGGTATCTGGCAAAGGTTTCCATTCTGATGCAACGAGACCAAGACCGCCAGCACGGCAAGACGGATGTCATCGCCGAGCCCACCGCTGTGTCACGACCAGAAGCTTAGGAAGCGAAGACCACCTTTCGTCAGGATAAGATGTACTACTTGTCCTCTTTCAAATTGGCCACTGTGGGATCCCTTCCCGCCTAAGTTTTGGGGGAAGAGGACCGAGGCCACTATAAATATAGGTTAGCCACCACCGTAGAAGGGGTCGACTGATTCCTCACCCCTGAACCACGCAAGGTTTCTCATCCCTTGTACTAGTTCATCCTCATCCCCTCATGAGGCTAATTCACCACAAAGCAGGAGTAGGGTCTTACACCGCAAGGTGGCCCGAACCTGGGTAAACTGCCGTGTTCATCTTCCTTCTTGCTCACGTTAATCGGGCTAGGCTGTGGGGCGACGAGTTGGTAGGCTGGATAGGTTGAGTTCTTTGCACACGCCCCAGAGTTCGAACCCTTTTTGGGTCTGTGGATCCCTGAATCCGACATACCCTTGTTCTATTGCCCCCATCTACCATGTCGCTGCATGTGGATCTTTTTACACTCCACCATCTCCTTAAGTTGCTATCCTCTGCTCTGCTGGTCACGCAGATGAAAACCTTAATTTGCACTATTAAAGGAAACCCTACTTCATGCAGACTAATCCATGTCTGGGTTGAATAAGGAAAGGAAGGGAGAAAGTACTGTCGAAGAGACTAGGTATCGAACCCGCATCTAGGTTGAAAAGGGGAAAATCAGTAGCTAAGGAACGAGTCTCGTGTCTCTTGGTTGAAAAAGGGTAGAAAGGCATGACAATGCAATAGAGAATGACCAGGTCGATTGGTTTGTTGTCCTCACATAGGAAAAAGGTGGCTAAAGAGAAAAAAATGGGACATAATCAACATATGATGCCTGGATATTTGTTGCTCTGGGCAACCATCCCTCCCTCACCACTCTATGCGTCCGTGGAGGTACATCGTACTGGTGCGACCACTGTCCGAATGGGCCTCCCATGCTCTTCTTGCCACTTTTTTGCTGTTAGTATAACTCCACCGGTAAAGTCAAGCAATGCTACCGCGAAAGTGATGCCACATTTAACTAATGCCGCACTCAGTCTAATGCCACCGATAAATTTAAGCAATGCCGTTTAATGTCACTGGATTATTTCAGGGTTAGCTGTTGATTGTGGATGTATTAAAGATTTTTCAGCTAAGGGATTCTAATGATGTTGCACAACTAGTATACCAACGATGAAACTTGTTACTACCTTCAGATTTTTGCACTGTTAATGCTTATAGATTACATACCCCACTTTCATGAGATAAGTAAATTTTTTTGTACAGTGTCACCAAAATGCCAAGGAGCTGATGTCATTTTATTTTGGTTAAACTGCACAAAAAATTATGAAGAGAAGAGGAAAGGTCAAGAGTGGGCACCTCCTCCTCCGGCTATTTTCTTGATTCGGTTGATCAAGTTTTTTATGTTTGATTGATTATCAAGATTGGGATAGCAATTTTTCAAGTCCCCTCGAGTTCGAAATGATATTTACCTTGAAGGTACATGGTTTGCAATTTTTTTTATACTGTCATTAGTTAATAATGCTAGTTACCTTCAGACTTTTGTATTTGGTTTAATGCCGTTGCACAGCTGGTATACCAATGCTGAAACTTGTTACCTTTACATTTTGTATAGTTAATGCTTATAGAAATCTTCCAGTGCTAGCTTATGGAAATTTGTTCAGTAAAACCATTGTACTATACCCCGTAATAAAAAAAATTGCTCTACTGTTGCACCATCCACTGGATTAGTGTATATTTGTACTATTCGAATGGTGTTGCATTAGCGTATGGACATATATAAGGTGTGGCAAGCTTTCCCAGATATGTGCTCAAGAAAACTACTACCTGTTTTTCTAAATACTAGACGTTTGGGTACTTTAAATTGAACTGCGAAAACGTCTTATATTAAGGAACAGAGGGTGTAGAGTTCACTCAAATTATGCCGGTAAAGCTAGTCACACCTTTGTTAAAATTAATGTTCATTATGTTATCGGAGGAGGTCTGCATGTTTGTCTCTAATGCCTGTTGATTACATACCTGACATCATGATGTAATGGTAAGTCATTGCTTTTTGTACAGTGTCACTGAATTATCAAGGTGGTGATGGCGTTTTATTTTAGTTGAACTGCACAAAATATGCTTAAAAGAAGAGGAAAGGTCAGGAATGGTTCAATCTTTCAGAAAATACTATGTATGCCTTCCTGACATCAGCCGTTGTTGCCTTATTTATTCCTTCAAATAGGTGGTTAGAAACATTCTTGCTACCTTTTCCCATTAAGAAATTGGAATGCTTATATTTGTGAGTCTATGCTTCCACTAGTGCCACTTTTATAGTAATCACAGTTTCAATATCTGTGCAAACAGGGATGCTCGATTTTAGTGGAACTGCACAAAAAGTCCAAATGGTTCAACATTATGAGCATGTTTTCTTCCAAACCGGTATATCCAATTGGTGGCACTATGAGCTGTTCATTACGAAGGTACAAGGTTTGCTACTATCTTGCTACTCTTTTTGTACTGTCATTAGATAGTAATATTAGTGGTTTGCATGTGAATTTATTTGTAGGGTGGACCTACATTGGAGGTGCAGGACATGATTCAATGATAGGATGCTCAATTTTGGTTGTATGGATTTCACCTCTTTCATCACTGCGAACATGGATATCCTTGGTCTGATGAAGAATAGGCGCTATATTTCTGCTCTGTACCAGCAAATCAATTCAGTACGAAATTGTCCAGGGCAAAACATTACAGTATCAAATTGTCCAGTGCAAAACATGACGGATGGTAAGGGAAAACAGCTAGAAGAGACGTGTTTAAACCGAAATACAAGGTGCGGTATATGTTTACTAGCTGCTTGATATTTGTGCAGACAGATGTCTGCCCATTGCTATTTGGCAAACAAACAAAGTGACCTCAATTTTGGTGGAACTGCACAAGAGAATAGTATAGTCACTTCATGCAGTGCCATTTGAAAATAGACACAGAAAGATTGGATAGTCACTTCATGGACTGCACAAAAGTAGTACTGTACTATTTATTGGCCAACACTAGGTGCTTCATTGCTTTGGTCTGATTATACAATGGGCATCATTTTGCCAAAGTTAAAGTTTGTATTCAGAAAATAGTCTCGCCGTGTGATCGAGAGAAGACCAAATCATATTGAAGCGGATGTTCCTCCATCATGTGTGGTTCATTCTCATGGTTCCAGCTGTTGGTGAAACCACTTACGTTTGCAAGAGGAAATGTAGACTTCACAAAGAAATTTGTCTTTCACTCTGTACTGAATGTTGGACCAGAGAAGCATCCATGTTAGTAGCAAGAACAAATGTTTTTTTCTAGATCTTTGCTTTTGGAGCTACATATTTGTATATGATCTGTGAATCATTGAGATGCATTAACATGTTGATCTTATGTATGGGAATCGTACTAGTTGGTTGTGAATTTGGGCTACTAATGTGAACATATTATAATGCCAGGCCTTTGAGTCTCGTGTGAACATTTCGAACGGATCGGCTCTTACTACTATGCACAGCATGATCCTTATTTCTGTGTGCTCAGTGTTCACAAGTTACTAGCAGTTCCTTATTTCTGTTCGCTTAGTGTTTACAAGTTACTGATCGATCACTAGCAAGCCTACTAATATGCTCCTGGCAGTTTTAGTTGTGACGCAAGATCTGAAGGTGGCAGTTTTTTGAATAAAAATGCCTACGTCTGAATAAACTGACATGTTGTTTTGAAGAAAATGCCATGTGAATCTGAAGAAACTGCCAGCAAAAACATTCGCAAATGCCTTATCTCCCAACGAACGTTCATCAGCTATTGCGATCCTACACGTACACTATACGACCGACTCAATCCTACGCGAAAAACCTGCGGATCACGCACGTACCTCATCTGGATGAATCGAGTGCACTCGTTTGACCGTCATGCCGACGTGCGACCCACCACAGACGGGACGCACCACTGACGGGACGGGACGGGACGGCAAAGTCATAATTTCAGTTTTTCTAGTTTTCCACGGCAAGCTGGCATGCTCAGCCATGCCTGCTTATGCATTGAATTCCGATGACCGTGATGACCATCGCGTTTCCCGCGACACGCTGGTTCACCTACCTTCCGCCTATAATTATTGGTTCCCGGCGTTCTCCGGTGGCACCATCACCCAACTCGCCCTATCCTCATAAGCCCCCGTTGGCCCGACGTCGCTCGCCACTTGCCCTCGCTCTTGCCACCTCCGTCATGCCCCCGCCCGTGCGCAATATGCGACGCCGGAGGTGGTCACCGCCGGAACTAGTGTTCGATTTTTCGTCGGAAGGCAGACGGAGGGAGGAGCCATTCTATCGGTCTTTAGATGGTAATGCGGAGTATGAGGACTTGTTGGAGCTCGACCGCCTGGCGGAGGAGCAGCGTATCGCCGATTTGCGCCGCCAGCGGGGTATGGAGCAGCAGAGCACCCGCAACTGGGCCGACTACGTAGAGGCCGGCGCCCGGCAAATAGCCCTGGAGGCTGTCGGGCACGCACGCGTTCGCGACGCTAAATTTTACTACCAGCTCGTCAAGTGGGTTTCCCGCTTAGAAGCCGAAGCTTCGGTGTACCACGCCGGCATGAACACGCGCGAGCAACGCGCCCTATCGCACCTCTGGCAAGTCCAAGGCAAGGAGGAGGACATCGGTGCAGGCGTTTAGCGTGTACCGCAGATGGCGGCTGGCATCGTCTAGTTAGCTAAGGGTAAGTTAGTACTTGTACACTACTAGAGTATTAGTAGGAGTAGATAGTTAACTTGGCTATGATGGTTGTCAACATGGAAGTTCAGTACTCTATATCTAGATCAGACCTGTTACTTTGCTCTGAATGTAGAACTTTCTGTTTGAACGTATGGAATGGGCTGTTATTTTTTAAATGGGTTGTATTTGTCCGCCACGGGTTTAGAGGCCGACTTGTGGGCCTACTAGGTTGACGCGTACACAATCAGGTGATGATTGTATGTGGAGAGGATGAAAGCAGGGACCCACCAGGGTCATGGCAGTACACAAGCAAGTGCCTCCTTATTTCAAGCCAAAAAATGGTTCCTCATACTGGATTTCTGACATCTGGGTCCCATGCCATTGTCAACGTAGTTAATAAACGAGAGAATTGCACAACGAGAGGCTGACACCAGGGACCTAGTAGCTCGCCCAGTTCTTTTTGTTTTTGAGACGGAAGCAGGGTGTCAACTGGGCTGTGTGGGGCACTCTGGCCTTTCTAGCCAGCCTTTTATTTTATGTTTACCACAAGACTAGCCCAGTAGTTTTTTTTTCTTTCTGAAAATGGCTAGCCCAGTTTTTTTGTTCTTTTGCAGAATACCCAACCGAGGCCTACTTTCTTTTGTCAGCCCTGTTGGGCTTCAAATCTTTCAAGACGAGGAGAGTTCCATTCGACTTGCCCAGAAAATGGGATATCACTAATGAGAAATGGGCTGTACATTTTTAAAACACATCAAACCGAAAATTAGTTTCAATTTTTTTTTCATTACAAGATTTTAAATTCCATTGATTTTTATGCGTGGACAATTATTTGGATTTTATATTGATATAAATTTATTTTTCAAATTAGTTTGAATGTGACTCGAAATTTCGGGATTAAAAACATTTCGGATCGCACCGAAATATGCAAAATTTCGTAGAGTTTTTTAACCGTGGCACAATATGGGCTGTAATGCTAACAAAAAGAATATGGGCTCCAAAAAAATCCTTAAGAATTAGCAAATGGGCTGTAAATTATTAGAAATAATGGCAGATGGGCTGTAAGCTGTTTTCGACAGATTTGAGGCTGACTTGTGCGCCTACTATAGGTTGACACGTACGCTTTCCTAAAAAAAAGGTTGACGCGTACGCAAGGCCGTGTCAACTTAGTCAACACACAAGAGCAGTGACTGTTGGATGTCCATCCAACGGCCGCCATCCTTCTTCAATCTCTTCTCTTCCTGCTCCAGCTACTCAAACCAGCGCCGGCGGGACTGCCTGCCCCCTTCTCCCATGGCCGGTTGTGCTACTGCGCAGGCCGCACCACCCCACCCTACGCCATCGCTAGCTAGGCCATTCCTCTACTCACCCACACCTCCTATTATTTTCCGGCGATGGCAGCCAAACCAGTAAACCCTCGTACTCCCCACCGCGTGGGCAATAACTGCCGAGTCTTCCCCGGCTCTGGGTCGTTCCCTTCCTAGGCCTCACCATCATCCACCGCCCTCGTGCTCTCGGCGCGGCGTGGTCAACGAACGACATCCATTGGAAGAGGACTGTACGTGGAGAGAGCTGGGTCCACGGCCGCACGCAAGGAAGTGCCTCCTTATTACGTGCAAAATAATGATTCCTCCACCTGACAGCAGGGACCCACCGGAAGGGCCTCTGTGTTTCGTGAAGAAAAACATTCATCCCACTGACAGCTCGGACCCACCAGCTATATCTTCGGACGCAAGGAAGTGCCTCCTTATTACGCACAAAAAAAATGAATACTGCCCCTGCTAGCTGGGACCCACCATAGTTGGATGCTGACTTGTGGGCCTACTAAGTTGTCGCGGATGGAGGACTTTGTCAACTTAGTCAATATGAACGATTCTAGCTCCAGTGACCGTACGATGTCCATCCAATGGCCATAGTGCTTCTTCAACCTCTGGTCTTCCTGCTCCAGCCGCCCAAACCAGCGCCGGTCGTGCCGCCTGCTCCTGCCTCCCATGGCCGGCTCTGCTGCCGCTTAGGCCTCACCGCCCCACCCTACTCCATCGCTGGCCTGGCCATCCCTGTACTCACCCAAACCTCCTGTTATTCTCTGAAGACGGCAGCCTCACACTGCAGCCCAACCAGTAAACCCTCGTACTCCCCTCCACGTGGGAAACAACTGCCGAGTCTTCCCCGGCTCTGGGTCATTCCCTTCCTAGGCCTCGCTGTCGTCCACCGCCTTGGTGCACTCGCCGCGGCGTGGTCAACATGGTCAACGAACAACTTAAATTGGAAGAGGACTGTACATGGAGAGGCTGATAGCTGGGTCCACGGCCGCATCAAGGAAGTGCCTCCTTATTACACGCAAAATAATGATTCCTCCACCTGACAGCGGGGACCTACCAGAAGGGCCTCTGTATTTTGGCTTAGCTGTATTTTGCGAAAAAAAAAACATTTCCCCCCTGACAGCTGGGACCCACCAGCTATATCTTCGGACAAAAGGAAGTGCCTCCATATTAGGCACGAAAAAAATGAATCCTCCCCCTGACAGCTCGGACCCACCATCAATAACTTCGCATGAAAGGAAGTGCCTCCTTATCCTCCCTGACAGCCGGGACCCACCTGGTCGAAGCGTATGTAGCGTTGTCATTCTGGTCACAAACGTGTATGTACATACTGGTCGATCGGTCTCTCTACAACGACGAACCGTGGCCGAGCAAGCAGCAGCACATGTAGTAGTAGAGCCCCCGATGTTGCAGTTCAGGCAGTCCCTTCTAAACTGTGTACACATACATACATCCACATGCCAAAAAATACGGCCACGTACGTACATACGGGCGGGGTCTCGAACGCCTGCTCGTGCATATGTATGGCTAGGGCTCGTTTACATGGAGAGGCAACGGACGGCAGCAACGACATCTTGTTCATCGGGCAGCCAACCGGCTGGGTCGGAATGGAGAAACAGCGTCATGTTCATCGGGAGGCAACAGACTGGGTCGGAATGCGTCCTGTTCAACAGAAGCCAACCGGCATGGACTGAATAGCTGAAATGGGGTTTGGCGTACCGCAGTATGGAGGAAACGGCCTTCTGTTCGACCAGCTACGGTCGAAACGGCATCCTGTTCATCGAGAGGGGTCTGGCGTACCGCAAAACGGAGGAAACTGACTTATGTTGGGGCGCTACGGTCGAAACGGGGGTCCTGTTCATTGGGAGGGGTGTGGCGTACCACAAAACGGGACTCCACGGGCTACTGTTCACCCACCGTCAACTTCCTTCAGCCTCCACCTGCACTGTTCATGCACCGCATCTTCCTCCTGCCTCCACCAGATACTGTTCATCCAGCCCTCCACCGGCTACTGTTCAACCAGCCCTACACAGGGTCCTGTTCATCCACCCCCAACCAACTCGGCTGTGGCGGCCTCCTCTTGGGGTCCTGTTCATCCAGCGGCAACGGCCTACTACCACGGTGTCCTGTTCAACCAACCTCCACAAGGAACTGTTCATCCAACCCCAACCACGTATGTCTCGACTCGTTCAACCAACCCCACATTCACTGTTCATCAAGAGGCAGCAGGTTCGATCATCTTCAGTAAGCAGCAGTAGCAGCGATCGATCGCTCGGGTTCAGTTAGCAGCAGTACCGAAGGACTCACTCGAGTTCAGTTAATAGCCAAGGGATTGATCGCTCGGGTTCAGTAACATAGCTAGTGCAATCGCTCGGGTTCAGTAAGCGAACACCTCGCTCGGGTTTAGTTAGAGCCCAACGCCTCGCACACACGCGCATACGTGTACGAGAGAAATGCGCAAACCTCCGTACATCGCTCGGCCCCGACCACCCACCGTAACTAGGAACTCCTCGATATTTTCCTCGCCCTCGCTACTACCATGATTTTTTCCATCATGGACTGCCCAAAGAATGTCATGCAGGTGCGTCTCCGGCCCGCCCAGGACAAAAAGCCCATTTTCTATCATGATTTTTTGTCATAGAAGTAGGAGCCCACCACATCCATGATGATACCGGGTTTTGTCACAATTATCGTCATAGAAGTGTCATAAGCATGACAGAATTTTTTTCCGTTCAGGCCAAAATGTCACGGATGTGTCTTTTTTTTTGTAGTGATGAGTGGGTCGCTGGGCTAGATGTTGAGTACACCACAGTCCTGGAAAAGGAGAAGCTTCTAAAGGAGGAAGAGAAGAAGAAGCCCGCTGTGATCTAGGTTTGCGTACATAACGTGTGCTTGGTCTACCACATATGCCATGCCGATATTGGGTGTCAGAATTTGAAGGACTTCACCAAGGACAAAAGAGTAAAATTCATTACTGTAGACTTTAGGAACGACAACAAAATCCTGGGTTGGATAGGCCTCGTTGTAGGCCAGCCCTTTGATCTCTGGAAGGAAAGCCCGGTGTCCTCCTCTCAACCTTCAATGCTGAACCGAGCAGGAGCCATGGATGATCCTTCCTATGGTAAACTGGAGAAACCTCGCCACAAGTTTCATCGTGCATGGGCGTCAAAGACAATAGATAAAGATCACATCGTGCATGCAGCAATGGATGCCCACCTTTGTTTAAATATCTACACGGGTTGGATGAAGAAGAGCCCAGTGTCCGGTTCAAGCAAAGAAGTATCGGCGAAGAGGAAGAGGAAGAGGGACGAGGATGAAGTCGAGGGCATGGACGAGGACTTCGAGTAAGGTGGCAGTGCCATTGCTCATGCTGGTTCTACTGCAATGTCAAGTGGACTAGTTGCTTAGTTTTATTTCAGGGGTGTGTTGTGCTGAGCCCCTAGTAGAACTATGTTATGTTCTTTCTCGTTATTTGAAGTCTTTAGTACGTACTAGTATGTCTTATAGTTCATCTCGTAGTTGGTACTTCTACTCGTTTCTTCGTGTTCCCACTGTACTTAATATGTACTAGTACTATTATTTGGGCCAGTCGATTTGTGAAAGAAGAAGTTTGCCGAAGCGAAGGAAGAAGACAGCAGAGAAGCTACCCCAGTATCTCTATTAGGGTGGCACGGTGTTGGGGAATGTAGCATGCAATTTCAAAAAAATTCCTACGCTCACGCAAGATCTTTCTAAGAGATGCATAGCAACGAGAGGGGGAGAGTGTGTCCACGTACCCTCGTAGATCGAAAGCGGAAGCGTTAGCTTAACGCGGTTGATGTAGTCGAACGTCTTCGCGATCCAACCGATCAAGCACCGAATGTACGGCACCTCCAAGTTCAGCACACGTTCAGCTCGATGACATCCCTCGAAATCTTGATCCAGCAAAGTGTCGAGGGAGAGTTTCGTCAGCACGATGGCGTGGTGACGGTGATGGTGATGTGATCCGCGCAGGGCTTCGCCTAAGCACTACGACAATATGACTGGAGGAGTAAACTGTGGAGGGGGGCACCGCACATGGCTAAGAGAATATCTGATGTGCTCTAGCGTGCCCCCCTGCCCCCGTATATAAAGGAGGGGAGGGGGAGGCCGGCCACCAAAGAGGCGTGCCATGGGGGGGAGTCCTACTAGGACTCCACTCCTAGTAGGATTCGGCCCCCTCCCCCACTTTTCCTTTCTCCAAAGGTGGAAAGAGGGAGAAGGAAAGGGGGGCGCCACCCCCTTCCCTAGTCCAATTCGGCCTCCTCCCTTGTGGGGTGCGCACCAGCCCCTTGTGGGCTGGTTAGCCTCCCTCCTATGGCCCATATGGCCCATATCTTCCACCGGGGGGTTCCGGTAACCCCTCCGGTACTCCGGTATGTACCCGATACACTCCGGAACCCTTCCAGTGTCCGAATACTACCTCCCAATATATCAATCTTTACGTCTCGACCATTTCGAGACTCCTCGTCATGTCCGTGATCTCATCCGGGACTCCGAACAATCTTTGGTCACCAAAACACATAACTCATAATACAAATCGTCATCGAACGTTAAGCGTGCGGACCCTACGGGTTCGAGAACTATGTAGACATGACCGAGACATATCTCTGATCAATAACCAATAGCGGAACCTGAATGCTCATATTGTTTCCCACATATTCTACGAAGATCTTTATTGGTCAAACCGCATAACAACATACGTCATTCCCTTTGTCATCGGTATGTTACTTGCCCAAGATTCGATCATCGGTATCATTATACCTAGTTCAATCTCATTACCGGCAAGTCTCTTTACTCGTTCCATAATGCATCATCCCGTAACTAACTCATTAGTCACATTGCTTGCAAGGCTTATAGTGATGTGCATTACCGAGAGGGCCCAGAGATACCTCTCCGATACTCGGAGTGACAAATCCTAATCTTTATCTATGCCAACCCAACAAACACCTTCGGAGACACCTGGAGAGCATCTTTATAATCACCCAGTTACGTTGTGACGTTTGATAGGACACAAGGTGTTCCTCCAGTATTCGGGAGTTGCATAATCTCATAGTCAGAGGAATATGTATAAGTCATGAATAAAGCAATAGCAATAAAACTTAACGATCATTATGCTAAGCTAACGGATGGGTCTTGTCCATCACATCATTCTCCTAATGATGTGATCCCATTCATCAAATGACAACACATGTCTATGGTTAGGAAACTTAACCATCTTTGATTAACGAGCTAGTCTAGTAGATGCTTACTAGGGACACTATGTTTTGTCTATGTATTCACACATGTATCAAGTTTCTGATTAATACAATTCTAGCATGAATAATAAACATTTATCATGATATAAGGAAATATAAATAACAACTTTATTATTGCCTCTAGGGCATATTTCCTTCAGTCTCCCACTTGCACTAGAGTCAATAATCTAGTTCATATCGACATGTGATTTAACACCAATAGTTCACATCTTTATGTGATTAACACCCATAGTTCACATCACCATGTGACCAACACCCAAAGGGTTTACTAGAGTCAATAATCTAGTTCACATAGCTATGTGATTAACACCCAAAGAGTACCAAGGTGTGATCATGTTTTGCTTGTGAGAGAAGTTTAGTCAACGGTTCTGCCACATTCAGATCCGTATGTATTTTGCAAAATTTCTATGTTTACAATGCTCTGCATGGAGCTACTCTAGCTTATTGCTCCCACTTTCAATACGTATCCAGATTGAGACTCAGGGTCATCTGGATCGGTGTAAAAGCTTGCATCGACGTAACTCTTTACGACGAACTCTTCATCACCTCCATAACCGAGAAACATTTCCTTAGTCCTCTAAGGATAATTTTGACCGCTGTCTAGTGATCTACTCCTGGATCACAATTGTACCCCCTTGAAAAACTCATGGCAACGTACACAATAGGTTTGGTACACAGCATGGCATACTTTGTAGAACCTATGGCTGAGGCATAGGGAATGACTTTCATTCTCTCTCTATCTTCTGTCGTGTTCATGCTTTGAGTCTTACTCAACTTTATACCTTGAATACAGGCAAGAACTCTTTCTTTGACTGATCCTTTTTGAACTCCTTCAAAACTTTGTTAAGGTATATGCTTTGTGAAAGTCCTATTAAGCGTCTCAATCTATCCCTATAGATCTTGATGCTCAATACTTAAGCAGCTTCACCGAGGTCTTTTTATTGAAAAATTCTTATTCAAGTATCCTTTTATGCTATCCAGAAATTCTATATCATTTCCAATCAGCAATATGACATCCACATATAATATCAGCAATGCTACAGAGCTACCACTCACTTTCTTGTAAATACAGGCTTCACCATAAGTCTGTATAAAACCATATGCTTTGATCACCTTATCAACGCGTATATTCCAACTCCGAGATGTCTGCACCAGTCCATAGATGGATCGCTGGAGTTTGCGCACTTTGTCAGCACTTTTAGGATCGACAAAACCATCTGGTTGCATCATATACAAGTCTTCTTTAAGAAATCCATTAAGGAATGCAGTTTTGACATCCATTTGCCAGATTTCATAAAATGCGGCAATTGCTAACATGATTCGGACAGACTTAAGCATCGCTACGAGTGAGAAAATCTCATCGTAGTCAACACTTTGAACTTGTCGAAACCTTTTGTGACAAGTCGAGCTTTGTAGATAGTAACACTACCATCAGCGTCCGTCTTCCTCTTGAAGATCCATTTATTCTTAATGGCTTACCGATCATCGGGCAAATCCACCAAAGTCCACACTTTGTTCTCATACATGGATCCTATCTCAGATTTCATGGCCTCAAGCCATTTCGTGGAATCTGGGCTCATCATCGCTTCCTCATAGTTCGTAGCTTCGTCATGGTCTAGTAACATGACTTCCAGAACAGGATTACCGTACCACTCTGGTGCGGAACGTACTCTGGCTGACCTAGGAGGTTCTGTAATAACTTGATCTGAAGTTCCATGATCATCATCATTAGCTTCCTCACTAATTGGTGTAGGCATCACTGGAACTGATTTCTGTGATGGACTATTTTCCAATTCAAGAGAAGGTACAATTACCTCATTAAGTTCTACTTTCCTCCCACTCACTTCTTTCGAGAGAAACTCCTTCTCCAGAAAGGATCCATTCTTAGCAACAAAGATCTTGCCTTCGGATCTGTGATAGAAGGTGTACCCAACAGTTTCTTTTGGGTATCCTATGAAGATGCACTTCTCCGATTTGGGTTCGAGCTTATCAGGCTGAAGCTTTTTCACATAAGCATCGCAACCCCAAACTTTAAAAAATGACAACTTAGGTTTCTTCCAAACCACAGCTCATACGGTGTCGTCTCAACGGATTTAGATGGTGCCCTATTTAACGTGAATGCAGCTGTCTCTAATGCATAACCCCAAAACGATAGTGGTAAATCGGTAAGAGACCTCATAGATTGCACCATATCTAATAAAGTATGGTTACGATGTTCGAACACACCATTACGCTGTGGTGTTCCAGGTGGCGTGAGTTACGAAACTATTCCACATTGTTTTAAATGAAGACCAAACTCGTAACTCAAATATTCGCCTCCGCGATCAGATCGTAGAAACTTTATTTTCTTGTTACGATGATTTTCCACTTCACTCTGAAATTCTTTGAACTTTTCAAATGTTTCAGACCTGTGTTTCATTAAGTAGATACACCCATATCTGCTTAAATCATCTGTGAAGGTCAGAAAATAACGATACCCGCCGCGAGCCTCAACACTCATCGGACCGCATACATCGGTATGTATTATTTCCAATAAGTCATTGGCTCGCTCCATTGTTCCGGAGAACGGAGTTTTTGTCATCTTGCCCATGAGGCATGGTTCGCAAGTATCAAATGATTCATAATCAAGTGATTCCAAAAGCCCATCTGCATGGAGTTTCTTCATGCGCGTTACACCAATATGACCTAAACGGCAGTGTCACAAATATGTTGCACTATCATTATCAACTTTGCATCTTTTGTCATCAATATTATGAATATGTGTACGATCGAGATTCAATAAACCATTTATTTTGAGTGTATGACCATAGAAGGTTTTATTCATGTAAACAGAACAACAATTATTTTCTGACTTAAATGAATAACCGTATCGCAATAAACATGATCCAATCATATTCATGCTCAACGCAAACACCAAATAACATTTATTTAGGTCCAACGCTAATCCCGAAGGTAGAGGGAGTGTGCGATGGTGATCTTATCAACCTTGGAATCACTTCCAACACACATCATCACCTCGTCATTAACTAGTCTCTGTTCATTTTGCAACTCCTGTTTTGAGTAACTAATGTTAGCAACTGAACCGGTATCAAATACCCAGGGGCTACTATGAACGCTAGTAAAATACAATTCAATAACATGTATATCAAATATAGCTTTGTTCACTTTGCCATCCTTCTTATCCGCCAAGTATTTGGGGCAGTTCCGCTTCTAGTGACCATTTCCTTTGCAGTAGAAGTGCCGGGGCCGGGACACGAAATCCCAGAAATTAACCCCTCGTGTCATCACCAGCCCATGATTACTATTACTGGTGGACACGTCCTTGTTACAGGATTACCAAGCTATTACAAGAATTGGATACAAGACCATAAAGGTCTAATGATACAACAGGGATTCCGGTGGTGGGTGATGGAAATGACTCGTGGTTCTCCAGCGTCGATGGGGCTCCATTCCCACAGGAACAGCTGACCCGGATAATTCCTATCCGCGTGGCTGCTATCCCAGGCTCTGCACGGACGTCACTGTGGTGCTCCTCGTAGAACTCCTGACCTGGCCAAGTAAATAGCCAGGGACAAGCCTGTGAGTATGTTTGAATGTACTCGCAAACATCATGAACAAAAGATATACCGAATGCAGCAGATAAAAATATATGATCATGATGAGCCAAACTATATGCATATGCTCATGCTAACTGAAATGACAATAAATGATATGAATGTGAGCATAGCATGTTATTCATACTCCAACTTATTAGAAATAAAGCAAATGAATGCCATGGGTAGTCTAGCCAGCCCAAGTGACATTCAGCAAAATAAAAGAAATGCCAATCGGGTGTCCACAAGAGTAGTGGCAGGACCGCCTGTAAATTCGAGGGATGTCACGAAGAGGTCTTGAAGAGAAATGCCAGTCGGGTGTCAAGTGACGCCACGGTCGGACTTGAAGAGAAATGCCAGTCGGGTGTCAAGTGACGCCACGGTCGGACTTGAAGAGAAATGCCAATCGGGTGTCCACAAGAGTAGTGGCGGAACCGCCTGTTAACTCGAGAGACGCCACGAGAGGTCTTGAAAATAAAATTGAGTGCCCGGGGTAGTCTGGCCAGCCCCTGAGACACTCAGGAAATATAAAAAATAGGAGAAATGGGTTAGTCCTCAATAATATGCATAACCATAATAATATTAACATGCATAGCAAAAATATTCATGGTAGCATCAGGGTGACAATAATTATCCTGCAAAATAATTCAGGCACATTTTAATTATTTTCCTCCGAAGACCGACAGTAAGACCGACACTTGACCAACCGAGACTGTAGCCCTTAACCGCAGACACGGCTATTCGAATAGGTTTAAACTCTGCAGAGGGTGTACTCTTTACCCACAAGTAAAGGATTTCTTTAGTCAGTCCGTGACACTGACTAATTCCCATTACGGTCTTTGGGTTGAAAACACACCTGGCCAGCACACACCAGATTAACTTTCCGGATGCTAGGAATCACCCAAAGCATCATTCAAGAAAAACTCTAAGACGGAGAGACCAACGTCCTGCATGGGATCACTATTAATACGCGCGGATTACAAGGGGTGCCCCCCTCTTAGTCACAACTGGAAACACCCATGCCCCTGACCCGATGACAGGATTTAGTCCACCAACATGGAAACCCTCATTGTAGCCCTCTATGTGGTGTGTTAACAACTTACTGAATCGTACCCCACCTGTGGCAGGGACACATGGCAGCACGAATCAAGTATGGGGGTTACCAGAACAAGACTCGATCTACGGTCGACTCAGGAGGTTAACTTTTCCTACAGTGGTTAGCACAATATATTCCTTGGTGATACCCAACAGCATCACCACCCAGCATGTCCCGACATGCCCTTACTGATCATTCTTGTTACCACGAGAAATTCCAGTCTCACGGTCACTTTACTCGTGACTGATTCTTTCCTGCAGTTTAGTTCGGACCGGCACAGGCATATGTGTCATAAGAGAAATAGCCATGCTTACTCTTGCTTCATGCTTAATGAAGGTAAAATATTTCATGGGGTCATGCATGCATAATTATCAATATGCCAACTTTATATGAACTCAACATAATCATGGTGCAAATATTAACTATGCAATCCACCATATCAAGTGTTCAAGATGCTTGCCTTATGTATGCAGAAATATTGGCTGCACTCCAAAAGTTTGAAAACTTTATCTTTCCTCCGTTCCTATGTTCAAAAATATTTATATTACCACATAAAGCCAAAAATTGTTTCAATTACTTTTTTTTAATAATAACTAAAATAAACTTGATGAAAAATTAGAAATACCAGAAGAAGAATAAAATTATTTGGAGTTCATCGGATTTAGTTATGGTATTACTAAGCTGAAAGAATTAAAGAAACGAGCTATTAAAAGATCTAGTGGAGGCAAAGTTTAGAAAAAAATGTTCACCATATCTTGAATAATATAGGATGATTTTATAAGTGTTTAGAAATTTTAAACACTAGATTTGGATTTGAAATGAACACTGTAGAAATATTGGAATCCACTGAAAAAAACAGAAAATAGAAAAAGTCAGACAAGCGCCCTGAGCGCAACATAACCGCGTAACGCACAGGCCGGCCCACCCGCGCTGGAAGAGCGAACGGTGTGAGGCTGACGGTCGAGCCCCGCTTGTCGGGTTTGACTGGTCTCCTCCCTTCTCCTCGCGCGCATCTCGACGGAAGCAGAGGCGGAGCTCCGGCGACCCGTGCCGACGAACGGTGGCTCCACTCACGGAGCTGATCACAGGAGGAGGATCAGCAGGTAGAGGGGGTTCTGATGAGGTATGGGACGGCCACCAGGATCCACTCGAGCATCGGCGGCGAGCTCTCCCGCGGATCTCCGGCGACGGCGAATTGGGCGTTTCGCCTACAGGCCATCTCCGGCGAAATTGGTGGTGGTTAAGGATCTGTGGGTTCGATTGGAGGTTGTTGGAGAGAAACGGAGGAGGGGGGTCCTGTTGGCGTTGGAAACAACCAGAAAATGGCGATGGCCATGGCTATTGGAGGCGGGGAAGACGGCTCTCTCGAGCTCATTTGAGTGCACTAGAGGGCTTGCAAGGGAGGGAGGAGGTGTAATCCGAAGGAGGGCGAGCTTTATAGTGAGGGGGGGTCGATCCGTGGCTTACCGAAGGAGTCACGACGGCGGCGGCCATTTATGGCACCGTCGAGGCCGGTGAAGGGCGGTGGCGAGATCAGCGTGGACGGCGGGGGCTCAGGCGGTTGGGAGTTAAGGAGGGGGCATGCTGGCGGCTGTGGATTGGGCCAGGTGCCCCTGGACGGTGCTGACAGTGACGACTGGAGTCGGTGGCGGCCCTGGCCAGTGGAGGGCGGCGGCAGTGGGTGAGCTCCGGTGCGGGGGAAGTTACGGCTGGTGCAGGTGGCCGGTGGAGCGTGTGCAAGCTTGCGGCGGAAGCCACCGTCTAGGGGGGGGTTGCTGGCAGCTCGAGGTTGCGCCACGCGTCTGGGCAGTGCCGTGGCGGAGACGGCGGCGATGAATGGTGGCGGTGGGTGGCACTAGCGGACGAGAGGGGATGTCGGGATGTCGGGGGGGAACAGTATGCCGCGTGCGGTTTCGGGGGGGTTGGGGGGGTTCAGGTGGGAATTGGTGATCCAGTGGAAGACTGGGCAAGCGGATAGCAGAACAGAGCAATGGAGCGAGGCAAGGCCGAACCGGTCATACGAGCGCTTGCTGTGCGCTGGCACGCACTGGACATGCACACACGTGCTTTTAGAATGCCAGGAAACTCTAGGAGAATTGTTGCAAGTGGAACTTAGCAGGGTGGGGCTCCTTTTTAGATGCAAGGCTTGTGGACCTGTTGTTTTGCCAACAAGAGCAAGTCTGCATGTTAGTTAAGAAAGAGGCCCAATTTGTCATGCACACAACCTGTTGAATAAAATGCTAAGGTAATCCCAGGGTGGTTGTTGGATATTAAAATTACAAGATGATGACGCACGGATGAGGAGAAGACGTGATAGGGTTCCCCTACATCTCAGCACGTCCCCATACAAGGCCCCTCTTACGCCAGTCTGCTGTGGCGTCCTACATCCTGATATTACATCCCCTCCGTTCGGGCCTTATGTCATAGCGTTCTTCTCATCCTTCTAGCCTATTTCGACCTCGTGCATCCGATAAGTTCTAACCTCCGGCATCCCCCTGCCTGTTCGCCCCCAACACACCACTTGATCCATTCGTCCTACGTGCCCCCGCACAACCCACGCCACAGTGCCCCCTGCTTGGCACCCAGGACAGATTTCGGCATCGATCCCCCATCTAGGCCCTGGTAGCGTGAGTGGGTTCAACCCTTCGACCTCTTCCCGTCGTCATCCCTGAGGACACGCTCGCACTCACGTTCACCACCTTTCCTTTCACACCCACTCCTTCTTTCGCGCGCGCAATCCCGGCTGACGGGACCACGATGGCGGCGTAGAGGTCACCTCATCCCACCTTACCAGTAACTCCATTTGTCCAATCTACGAGGTATGCTCTGG
Organism: Thinopyrum elongatum; assembly: GCA_011799875.1. Classification (NCBI taxonomy): domain Eukaryota; kingdom Viridiplantae; phylum Streptophyta; class Magnoliopsida; order Poales; family Poaceae; genus Thinopyrum; species Thinopyrum elongatum. The sequence goes on along the minus strand of CM022303.1, from coordinate 561,730,223 downwards.
GCTTAGTATATCCCCCGGCGTGCATCTATCGAGCCAAGCTATGGGGTTCTCACCCTGCCTGGAATTACCGACCCCCCGCGGGAAAGGACACACCCTGCGTTCAACACCTGTTTGGGCCCTCCGAGGCTTTCTCCTGTCTTTCCCGTCATTCCTCGCCATTAGACACGCATCCAGCTTCGCCATCGTCCTCAAACGTACATGAGTCTTCTCACCTAACGTTATGTTCATGATCGTGCCCGCCAGGCGCCTCCCTCCACCTCCAGTCCCTTTAGTCCCCTAAGTATCTCTACCCCCTTCCTAGTCCCGTGACCCATGTCTCTTTTTTATTCTCAATTTTTTTTTATTTGGAAAAATTCAAAACTTGATAGTGCAAGTTTGGGGGAATTTCATTTCTGGACAGAAACTACAGAGGAATAATTGGTGAGCTAAAAAGATTCCAATGGAGCTAAATTTTGTAATTAAGGGTTTACTAGGAAGAACTATAAGTGGGAAATTTTTTCGAATTTTTGGAGCAAGGAAAAATGGGGTTGTAGTAGAAACTCAAAAACAGGACAGAAATGAAAAGAGGTTGGTTCACTCAAAAATTTCAAAAGACCAAGATGGGTTTTTGCATAAAAGTGATATGCAGGCACACATGACCTCCCATATTTTGGTGGATTCTTAAAGAATTATTTAAAGTAGCTGAGTGCAACAGAGGCATTTCAAAATTTGAAAATGCTATTAAGGAATTATTTGAGGCAAATTTATTCTGAAAATAATTCCTACTGTTATTAAAATATAAATGAAATGATTGAGAAAACTACCAAAGCCACAATATTATTTCCAAAAATTCCAATGGAGGGAGGATTTTGAAAATCAGAAACAGATAATCCTCTGAAAATAATAAAGGACTTAATATAATTCAATATTTTATTTCTAGCCAAATTTTTACTTGTAAAAACATGATTAAATTTTTGGGGTGTTACAAACTCTACCCCCCTTAAGAAAATCTCATCCTCTAGATTGTTAGGGTGGAGGAACTAAATGCAAATCACAACAGACAAGCAATCATGCAGAAGACAACAACACACAAGCACATCATCAATCAAACACTACCACACTAGAAATATACACATATTCGTTACGGCATGACGGTGGAATTTACAGGGCAACAGTGTGCTAGGGACATGGCAACTACCTGGCAGTCTCAGTCCACTTCGTCGACGTCCAGACGGGCGTGTCTCGCGGACGTCGAGGCTCTCCCGAGGGCTTCAACGTTGGAGTTGGCTGGAGTGTTATGAGGAGCTGCAGGGTTGGGGTAGCGATGATGACCCCCGCGGGGTGTAGTGGCTACAGTCCCGTTGGAGGGAATCCCAAAAGGACGACGGAGTAATCCAGGGTAACGAATGCATTGCCTTGGTGGGCAACAGGGGCAGACCTCGCAGGCTCGATTGGTCTCCCAAACAATACTACCGGGTTGTCAGTGGAGGTGCAGCTTTACTTCTCACTGGGGTCAGGAGAGAAAGCGTCCTGCGGGTCTCAATCAGATCATTGGTGACCTGATCGAACAGGCCTCATGCGCTCTCAGGTAGCGCACCAGATGACACAGAGCAGGACCGTCTCATGGTCTCCATTAGCGACTTGGGTCGGCCTACCATAGCCTTCACGACTAGGTAGTAGTAGAAGGAGCGGCAGTTAACCCTCGGCACAGGTGCCGGAGTGAAAAAGACACTCTCGTGTTGCAAGTTGGATGGCTTGGGGCTCGTCGGAGGTTGTCCTCCTGGTGAACCGGTAGGGGCGTTCTGCGGTGATGCCCCTCCTGTAGATGGGCACCGTGGCCCAGTAGTGATGGATGGCATCACTCGCGTGCTCTTGGTACACAACATACTCCGGCGGTTCGATGCGAGAGCACGAAGGGTGAGATTGGCGAGGACGGCTATAAAGCCCTCAAGCTCGCTGCGGTGGTCTCATTGTGCACGATGGGGCCTGGCATCTGATGGTTGGTACTAGGCTGTGAGTGAAGGCTGTGATGTGATGGGTTGGGGCAAGGCTTCTCTTATAAGCCAGCGGAGTCTTCCATCGCACGCTTGTGGATGGGACAACGCAGGTGTCGGCCACAGGCACAAGGCCTATGGGCTAGGTTGATAGGTGGGCACCGACTGTCAAAAGGTGTCGGCCGCCACGTGCAGGCTTATCGGATGAGATGGGCTGACTGGGATAGGAAAGGATGTGGACGGTGTGGAACCTAGGGATAGTGACCAGGCTAAGATAGGATTAGCCAGTGGTCAGCCGGCTCTGATACCAAGGCTGCCGGGGCCGGGACACGAAATCCCAGAAATTAACCCCTCGTGTCATCACCAGCCCAGGATTACTGTTACTGGTGGACATGTCCTTGTTACAGATATACCAAGCTATTACAAGAATTGGATACAAGACCATAAAGGTCTAGTGATACAACAGGGATTCCGGTGGTGGGTGATGGAAATGATCATGGTTCTCAGCGTTGATGGGGCTCCATTCCCACAAGGAACAGCTGACCCGAATAATTCCTATCCGCAGGGCTGCTATCCTAGGCTCGCACGGACGTCGCCGTGGTGCTCTCGTAGAACTCTTGACCTGGCCAAGTAAATAGCCAGGGACAAGCCTGTGAGTACGTTTGAATGTACTCGCAAACATCATGAACAAAAGATATACCAAATGCAGCAGATAAAAATATATGATCAGCTGAGCCAAACTATATGCATATGCTTATGCTGACTGAAATGACAATAAATGATATGAACGTGAGCATAGCATGTTATTCATACTCCATCTTATTAGAAATAAAGCAAATGAAGCACAGGTAGTATGCCAGCCCAAGTGACATTTAACAAAATAAAAGAAAGCCAATCGGGTGTCCACAAGAATAGTGGCGGGACCGCCTGTAAACTCGAGGGATGTCACAAAGAGGTCTTGAAGAGAATGCTAGTCGGGTGTTAAGTGACGCCACGGTCAGACTTGAAGAGAAATGTCAGTCGGGTGTCAAGTGACACCATGGTCGGACTTGAAGAGAAATGCCAATCGGGTGTCCACAAGAGTAGTGGCGAACCGCGTGTTAACTAGAGAGACGCCAGAGAGGTCTTGAAAATAAAATTGAGTGCCCGGGGTAGTCTGGCCATCCCCTGAGACACTCAGGAATATATAAAATAGGAGAAACGGGTTAGTCTAAATAATATGCATAACCATAATAATATTAACATGCATAGCAAAAATATTCATGGTAGCATCAGGGTGACAATAATTATCCTGCAAAATAATTCAGGCACATTTAATATTTTCCTTTGAAGACGACGACACTTGACCAACCCAGACTGTAGCCCAAACGCGGACACGGCTATTCTAATAGGTTTGAGCTCTGTGAGGGTGTACTCTTTACCCACAAGTAAAGGATTCTTTAGTCAGTCTGTGACACTGACTAATTCCCATTACAGTCTTTGGGTTGAAAACACACCTGACCACACACACACAGATTAACTTTCCGGATGCCAGGAATCACCCAAAGCATGTTCAAGAAAAACTCTAAGACGGAGAGACCAACGTCCGCATGGGATCACTATTAATACGGCGGATTACAAGGGGTGCCCCCCTCTTAGTCACAACTGGAAACACCCATGCCCCCTGACCCGATGACAAGATTTAGTCCACCAACATGGAAACCCTCATCGTAGCCCTCTATGTGGTGTGTGATGAAGGGTTAATAACTTACTAAACCGTACCCCACCTAGGGCAGGGACACGTGGCAGCACGAATCAAGTATGGGGTTACCGGAACAAGACTCGATCTACGGTCGACTTAGGAGGTTAAGTTTTCCTGCAGTGGTTAGCACAATATATTCCTTGGTGATACCCAACAGCATCACACCCAGCATGTCCCGACATGCCCTTACTGATCATTCTCGTCACCAGAGAAATTTCAGTCTCACGGTCACTTTACTCGTGACTGATTCTTTCTGTAGTTTAGTCCGGACCGGCACAGGCATATGTGTCATAAGAAAAATAGCCATCCTTACTCTTGCTCATGCTTAACGAAGGTAAAATATTCATGGGGTCATCATGCATAATTATCAATATGCCAACTTTTAACTACAACATAATCATGGTGCAAATATTAACTATGCAATCCACCATATCAAGTGTTCAAGATGCTTGCCTTAAGTATGCAGAAATATGGGGGCACTCCAAAAGTTTGAAAACTTTATCTTTCCTCCTTCCTATTTCAAAATATTTATATTACACACTAAAGCCAAAAACTGTTTCAATACTTTTTTTAATAATAACTAAAAAAACTTGATGAAAAATTAGAATACCAGAAAAAGAATAAAATTATTTGGAGTTCATAGGATTTAGTTATGGTATTACTAAGCTGAAAGAATTAAAGAAACGAGCTATTAAAAGACCAGTGGAGACAAAGTTTAGAAAAAGATGTTCACCCTATCTTGAATAATATAGGATGATTTTATAAGTGTGTAGAAATTTTAAACACTAGATTTGGATTTGAAATGAACACTGTAGAAATATTGGAATCCACTGAAAAAAAGAAAATAGAAAAGTCAGAGAAGCGCCCTGAGCGCAACATAAACGTGTAACGCACAGGCCAGCCCACCAGCGCTGGAAGAGCGAACGGTGTGAGGTGACGGTCGGGCCCACTTGTCGGGTTTGACTGGTCTCCTCCCTTCTCCTCGCGCGCGTCTCAACGGAAGCAGAGGCGGAGCTCCGGCGACCCGTGCCGACGAACGGTGGGTCCACCACGGAGCTGATCACAGAGGAGGATCAGAGGGTAGAGGGGGTTTGATGAGGTATGGGACAGCCACCGGATCCACTCGAGCATCGGCGGCGAGCTCTTCCGCGGATCTCCGGCGATGGCGAATTGGGCGTTTGCCTACAGGCCCTCCGGGAAATTGGTGGTGGTTAAGGATTGCGGGTTCGATTGGAGGTTGTTGGAGAGAAACGGAGGAGGGGGAGGGGGTCCTGTTGGCGTTGGAAACAAACGAAAATGGCGACGGCCGTGGCTATTGGAGGGGGGGAAGACGGCTCTCTCGAGGTCGTTTGAGTGCACTAGAGGGTTGCAGGGAGGGAGGAGGTGTATTCCGAAGGAGGGGAGCTCGAGGCGAGATTTATAGTGGGGGGGGTCGATCCGTGGCTTACCGAAGGAAGTACGACGGCGGCGCCATTTATGGCGCCGTCGAGGCGTGAAGGGCGGTAGCGACGTCGGCGTGGACGGCGGAGGCTCAGGCGGTTGGGAGTTAAGGAGGGGGCATGCTGGCGGCTTGGATGGGCCAGGTGCCCCTGGACGGTGCTGACAGTGACGGCTAGAGTCGGTGGCAGCCCTGGCCAGTGGAGGGCGGCGGCAGTGGGTGAGCTCCGGTGCGGGGGAAGTTACGGCTGGTGCAGGTGGCCGGTGGAGGTGTGCAAGCTTGGGTGGAAGCCACCGTCTAGGGGGGGTTGCTGGCAGCTCGAGGTTGCGCCACGGTCCGGGAAGTGCCGTGGCGGAGACGGGTCGATGAATGGTGGCGGTGGGCGTACTAGCGGACGAGAGGGGATGTCGGGGGGGGGGGGGTTCAGGGTGGACTTGGTGATCCAGTGGAAGACTTGGGCAAGCGGGATAAGCAGCAGAGCAATGGCGCGAGGCAAGGCCGAACCGGTCATACGAGCGCTCTGCTGTGCGCTGTGCACGCACTGGACATGCACAAAACGTGCTTGTTAGAATGCCAGGAAGCTCTAGGAGAATTTGTTGCAAGTGGAACTTAGCAGGGTGGGGCTCCTTGAGATGGCAAGGCTGGTGGACAGTGTTTTGGCCAAAAGAGCAAGTCTGCAATGTAGTTAAGAAAGAGGCCCAATTTTGTCATGCACACAACCGCTTGATAAAATGTAAGGTAATCCAGGATTTTTGTTGGATATTAAAATTACCAGGATGATGTCTCACTGGATGAGGAGAAGTGGGCTAGGGTATTTGGAAAAATTCAAAACTTGATAGTGCAAGTTTGGGGGAATTTCATTTTTGGACAGAAACTACAAAGGAATATTTGGTGAACTAAAAGATTCCAATGAGCTAAAATTTGTACTTAAGGGTTTACTAGGAAGCACTATAAGTGGGAAAAATTTCAGAATTTTGGAGCAAGGAAAAATGGGGTTTGTAGTAGAAACTCAAAAACAGGACAGAAATGAAAAGAGGTTGGTTCACTCAAAATTTTCAAAAGACCAAGATGGGTTTTTGCATAAAAGTGATATGCAGGCAACACATGACCTCCCATAATTTTTGTGGAATTCTTAAAGAATTATTTAAAGTAGCTGCAGTGCAACAGAGGCATTTCAAAATTTGAAAATGCTATTAAGGAATTATTTAGAGGCAAATTTTATTCTGAAAATAATTCCTACTGTTTATAAAATATAAATGAAATGATTTGAGAAAACTACCAAAGCCACAATATTATTTCCAAAAATTTCATATGGAGGGAGAATTTTGAAAATCAGAAACAGATAATCCTCTGAAAATAATAAAGGACTTAATAATTCAAAAATTTTATTCTAGCCAAATTTTTACTTAGTAAAAACATGATTAATTTTGGGGTGTTACAAGAAGCACTCAGTTTCAGGCTAGGTGCAGACTTGGGTTTCTTCCCGGGAGTAGCAACTTGCTTGCTTTTCTTCTTGAAGCTCCCTTTCTTGCCCTCGCCCTTTTCTTGAAACTAGTGGTCTTATCAACCATCAACACTTGATGCAATTTTTGATTCTACCTTCGCCGATTTCAGCATTGCGAAGAGCTTGGGAATCGTTTTCGTCCCTTGCATATTATAGTTCATCACGAAGTTCTAGTAATTGGTGATAGTGACTAGAGAAATCTGTCAATCACTTATCTGGAAGATTAAACTCCCACTTGATTCAAGCGATTGTAGTACCCAGACATTCTGAGCACATGCTCACTAGTTGAGCTATTCTCCTCCATCTTGTAGGCAAGTACTGTCAGAGGTCTCATACCTCTCAACACGGCAGTAGTCTGAAATACCAATTTCATCTCTTTGGAACATCTCATATGCTCCGTGGTGTTCAAAACATTTTTGAAGTCCCAGTTCTAGGCCGTAAAGCCTGGTGCACTAAACTATCAAGTAGTCATCATATCGAGCTTGCCAAACATTCATAACGTCTGCATCTACTCCTGCAATAGGTCTGTCAACTAGGGTGCATCAAGGACATAATTCTTCTGTGCAGCAACGAGGATATTCCTCAGATCATGGAACCAGTCCGCATCATTGCTACTATCATCTTTCAACTTAGTTTTCTCTAGGAACATATCAAAAAATAAAACAAGGGAGCTATACGCGAGCTATTGATCACAACATAATTGCAAATACTACCAGGACTAAGTTCATGATAAATTAAGTTTAATTAATCATATTACTTAAGAACTCCCACTAGAAGACATCCCTCAGTCATCTAAATGACCACGTGATCCATATCAACTAAACCATGTCCGATCATCATGTGAGATGGAGTAGTTTTCAATGGTGAACATCTCTATGTTGATCATATCTACTATATGATTCACGTCGACCTTTCGGTTTCAGTGGTCGAGGCCTATCTGCATATGCTAGGCTCGTCAAGTTTAACCCGAGTATTCCGCGCGTGCAAAACTGTCTTGCACCTGTTGATGTGAACGTAGAGCTTATCACACCCGATCATCCACGTGGTGTCTCGGCACGACGAACTGTCGCAACGATGCATACTCCGGAGAACACTATACCTTGAAATTTTAGTGAGGGATCATCTTTATATGCTACCACCGTACTAAGCAAAATAAGATGCATAAAAGATAAACAATCACATGCAATCCAAATAAGTGACATGATATGGCCATCATCATCTTGTGTTTGATCTCCATCTCCAAAGCACCATCATGATCTCCATCGTCACCGGCTGACACCTTGATCTCCATCGTAGCGTCATTGTCATCTCACCAACTATTGCTTCTACAACTATCGCTAATGCATAGTGAAAATAAAGTAAGAAATTACATGGAGATTGCATTTCATACAATAAAGCGACAAACCTAAGGCTCTTGCCAGTTGCCGATAACTTTTACAAAAACATGATCATCTCATACAACAACGTATATCACATCATGTCTTGACCATATCACATCACAACATGCCCTGCAAAAACAAGTTAGACGTCCTCTACTTTGGTGTTGCAAGTTTAGTGGCTGCTACGGGCTTCTAGCAAGAACTGTTCTTACCTACGCACAAAACCACAACGATTTTTCATCAAGTGTGTGTTTAACCTTCAACAAGGACCGGGGTAGTCAAACTTGATTCAACTAAAGTTGGAGAAATAGACACCCGCCAGCCACCTGGGTGCAAAGCACGTCGGTAGAACCAGTCTCATGAACGCGGTCATGTAATGTCGGTCTAGGCCGCTTCATCCAACAATACCGCCGAATCAAAGTAAGACGTTGTTGGTAAGCAGTATGAATATTATCACCCACAACTCTTTGTGTTCTACCGTGCATATCATCTACGCATAAACTTGGCTCTGATACCACTGTTGGGGAACGTGGCATGCAATTTCAAAAATTCCTATGCTCACGCAAGATCTTCTAGGAGATGCATAGCACAAGAGGGGGAGAGTGTGCCACGTACCCTCGTAGACCGAAAGGGAAGCGTTAGCTTAACGTGGGTGATGTAGTCGAACGTCTTCGCGATCCAACCGATCAAGCACCGAACGTACGGCACCTCTGAGTTCAGCACACGTTCAGCTCGATGACGTCCCTCGAACACTTGATCTAGCAAAGTGTCGAGGGAGAGTTTCGCAGCCCGACGGCATGGTGACGGTTGATGGTGATGTGTACGCGGAGGGCTTCGCCTAAGCACTACTACAATAAACCGGAGGAGTAAACTGTGGGGGGGCACCGCACACGGCTAAGAGAATATCGATGTGCTCTAGAGTGCCCCCTGCCCCCGTATATAAAGGAGGGGAGGAGGAGGCCGGCCACCAAAGGGGCGCGCCATGGGGGGGAGTCCTACTAGGACTCACTCCTAGTAGGATTCGCCCCCCCCCCCTTTTCCTTTCTCCGGAGCTGGAAAGAGGGAAGGAGAGGGAGAGGAGAAGGAAAGGGGCGCACCCCCTTCCCTAGTCCAATTCGGCCTCCTCCCTTGTGGGGGGCGCACCAGCCCCTTGTGGGCTATTTAGCCTTCCTCCTATGGCCCATATGGCCCATATCTTCCACGGGGTTCCGGTAACCCCTCCGGTACTCCGGTATGTACCCGATACACTCCGGAACCCTTCCGGTGTCCGAATACTACCTTCCAATAATCAATCTTTACGTCTGACCATTCAAGACCCTCGTCATGTCGATGTCATCCGGGACTCCGAACAATCTTCGGTCACCAAAACAATAACTCATAATACAAATCGTCATCGAACGTTAAGCGTGCGGACCCCAGGGTTCGAGAACTAGTAGCAATGACCGAGACATACCTCCGATCAATAACCAATAGCGGAGCTTGGATGCTCATATTGTTCCCACATATTCTACGAAGATTTTATCGGTCAAACTGCATAACAACATACGTCATTTCCTTTGTCATCGGTATGTTACTTGCCCGAGATTCGATGTCGGTATCATTATACCTAGTTCAATCTCGTTACCGGCAAGGCTCTTTACTTGTTCCGTAATGCATCTCTGTAACAAACTCATTAGTCACATTGCTTGCAAGGCTTATAGTGATGTGCATTACCGAGAGGGCCTAGAGATACCTCTCCGATACTCGGAGTGACAAATCCTAATCTTGATCTATGCCAAGCCAACAAACACCTTCGGAGACACCTGTAGAGCATCTTTAAATCACCAGTTATGTTGTGACGTTTGATACCACACAAGGTGTTCCTCCGGTATTCGGGAGTTGCATAATCTATAGTCAGAGGAATATGTATAAGTCATGAGAGAAAGCAATAGCAATAAAACTTAACGATCATTATGCTAAGCTAAACGATGGGTCTTGTCCATACATCATTCTCCTAATGATGTGATCCCGTTCATCACATGACAACACATGTCTATGGTTAGGAAACTTAACCATCTTTGATTAACGAGCTAGTCTAGTAGATGCTTACTAGGGACACTGTGTTTGTCTATGTATTCACACATGTATCAAGTTTCGGTAATACAATTTAGCATGAATAATAAACATTATCATGATATAAGGAAATATAAATAAAACTTTATTATTGCCTTAGGGATATTTCCTTCACAGGGTGCCCATGATCTATCTTATCAGTGTTGGGTGTGGGATGCAGGTTCACCGAAAAAAAAGGATCGTGCCCGGGGTTAAAACGGATGGTGGGGTGGGGGGAGCATGGCGTGGGAGGCAGTTCAGGGGTGGGCGGGGCGGCGGCTGCAGGCGGTTAGGCCTGGGCGGCTTGCGGCTGATGGTTGAGAAGAATGAACAATGCATCATTTTGGAGGTTGAATAAGCCTTCTAGCCATCCATGTGCATCCAACGGCTCACAAGAGTCGACTGACCCAAATTATTCCTTCAGATTGTGGATCCATGTGGCATTCAAGGTCTTGAAGGTAGATCCATGTCGGCCTAGTTGTGGGCTCGGCACGGGCGCAAACCGGCTTCCGCCGCGACAGCTGTCTTCTTGAGCTTGCGTTGATTTTTCCCTTGAAGAGGAAAGGGTGATGCAGTAAAGTAGAGAGAAGTATTTCCCTCAGTTAAGAACCAAGGTATCAATCTAGTATGAGGCACAAGCAAGTCGCCATATATGCACCTGCACAAACTAACAAACACTTGCACTCAACGCGAAAAGGGGTTGTCAATCCTTCACGGTCTCGAACAAGAGTGAGGTCTAAAGAGATAGGTATAAAAAAGATAAATAAAAGGCAAACTAAAGTAAAATAAATAATTGCAGCAGGTATTTTTGGGTTTTTTGGTTTATATATCTGAAAATATATGTTGGAAAATAGACGGGGCCATAGGTTTCACTAGAGGCTTCTCTCTTGAAGACAGCATACGGTGGGTAAACAAATTACTGTTGATCAATTGATAGAAAAGCGCAAAGTTATGACGATATCTAAGGCAATGATCATGGATATAGGCATCACGTCCGTGACAAGTAGACCGATTCCTGCCTGCATCTACTACTATTACTCCACACATCGACCGCTATCTAGCTGCATCTAGAGTATTAAGTTCATAAGAACGGAGAACACCTAAGTAAGATGACATGATGTAGAGGGATAAACTCAAGCAATATGATATTAAACCCAATCTCTTTAACCTTGATGGCAACAATACAATACGTGCCTCGCTACCCCTACTATGTCACTGGTGGGGAGGACACGCAAGATTGAACCCAAAACTAAGCACCTCTCCCACTGCAAGAAAAAACTAATCTAGTTGGCCAAACCAAACCGATAGTTTGATGAGAAATACAAAGATATCTTAATCATGCATAAAGAGTTCAGAGAAGACTTAAATATATTCATAGATAATCTGATCATAAATCCACAATTCATCGAATCTCAACAAACACACCGCAAAATAGTATTACACGATAGATCTCCAAGAACATCGAGGATAACTTGTATTGAAGATCAAGAGAGAGAGAAGCCATCTAGCTACTAGCTATGGACCCGTAGGTTTGTGGTAAACTACTAAACATCATCGGTAGGACAGCAAGGTTGATGTAGAGTTCCTCCGTGATCGAATCCCCCTCCGGCAGATCGCCGGAAACGGCCCAAGATGGGATATCACGGAACAAGGCTTGCGGCGGCGGAAAAGTATTTTGGTGGATGGCTCTGATGGTTTGGAATATTTGGGAATTTATAGTGCAAGATTAGGGTTGGAAGACCTTGAGGGGCCCACAGGCCTCATGGCGCACCCCCCCGAGGCGCGCCTAGCAGGCTTGTGGCCTCCTCGGGAACCTTCTGGCCCTCCTCTCCAAGTCACGTAGGTGTCTTTGGTCAAGAAAAATCATCGTGAAAGTTTTATTCGTTGGACTCCGTTTGATATTCCTGTTCTGTAAAACTCCAAAACAAGGAAAATAGAAACTGGCACTGGGCTCTCGGTTAATAGGTTAGTCCCAAAAATATATAAAATAGCATATTAATGCATATAAAACATCCAAAACAGATAATATAGAATGGAAACATCAAAATGTAGATAAGTTGGAGATGTATCAAGCATCCAAGCTTAATTCCTGCTGTCCTGGAGTAGGAAATGATAAAAACATAATTTTTGTGTGGAATGCTACCTAACATATTTATCAATGCATCTTCTTTAGTGTGCTGATATCCAGATCCATAAGATTCAAAGCAAAAGATTAATTTGACATAAAAACAATAATACTTCAAGCATCTAATAAAGCAATCATGTCTTCTCAAAATAACATGGCCAAAGAAAGTTATCCACAAAATCATATAGTCTGGCTATGCTCCCATCTTCATCACAAAAATATTTCATCATGCACAACCCCGATGACAAGCCAAGCAATTGTTCATACTTTTGATGTTCTCAAAACTTTTCAACTTCATGCAATAACATGAGCATGAGCCATGGATATAGCACTATAGGTGGAATAGAATATGGTGGTTGTGAAGAAGACAAAAGAAGGAGATAGTCTCACATCAACTAGGCAAATTAATGGGCTATGAGTGTTGGGGAACGTTGCATGGAAAAAAAATCTACGCACACGCAATGTCTATCCATGGAGATGCATAGCAATGAGGGGGAGAGTGTGTCTATGTACCCTCGTAGACCGTAAGCGGAGCGTTTCACAACGCGGTTGATGTAGTCGACCTTTCTTGCGATCCAACCGATCGGTACGACCACTACGACACCTCCGCGTTCAGCACATGTTCAGCTCGGTGACGTCCGTGCCTTCTTGATCCAGCAAGATGGCGAGGTAGTGGATGAGTTCCAACAGCAGACAGTGTCGTGACAGTGATGGTGAAGTGATCTCCGCAGGGCTTCGCCTAAGCACTACGAAAATATGACCGGGGGTGTTAAACGGTGGAGGGGGGCGCCGCACACGGCTAGGCAATGTATGGTGTGTGCTGGCGCCCCCTCCCACATATATATAGGTGGGAGGGAGGGAGGAGAAGCCAAAGGAGGCTCCCTAGTAGGAGTCCCTCCCAAGCCGTGCCCCCTTTCCTTATTTGGAGCGCGGGGAAAGGCAAGGGAGGGTGGCGCCCCCCTTCCTTTCTCCCTGAGATCGAAAGGCAGGAGGGGCTAGCCTTCCCCCTTTCCTTCCCTAGGGCTGGCCAACCAAGGGAGGAGGCGCACCAAGCCCCTTTGTGGTGGTATGTCCCCTCTTTGGCCCATAAATTGCCGGGGGGGGGGGGCGGGGGTGCCGGAACCCCTTCCGGTGACCCGATTCCTTCCCGGTACGTCCCGAACACTTCCGGTGTCCAAATACCATCGTCCTATATATCAATCTACACCTCGACTATTTTGAGACTCCTCATCATGTTCGTGTATCATCGAGACTCCGAACAACATTCGGTCACCAAAACTATAAACTCATATAACACTGTATTGTCAACAAACGTTAAGCTGCGGACCCCTACGGGTTCGAGAACTATCTAGACATGACCAAGACACCTCTCCGGTCAATACACAATAGCGGAACCTAGATGCCCATATTGGGCTCCAACATATTCTAGAAGATCTTTATCGATCGAACCGTTATGACAACATACGTAATTCCCGTTGTCCATCGGTATGTTACTTGCCGAGATTCGATCGTCGGTATCTCTATACCTAGTTCAATCTCATTACCAGCAAGTCTCTTTACTCGTTCTGTAATACATCACCTTGTAACTAACTATAGTCATTGCTTGCAAGCTTATGTGTGTATTACCGAGAGGGCCCAGAGATACCTCTCCGAAACTTGGAGTGACAAATCCTAATTTGATCTATGCCAACTCAACAAACACCTTCGGAGATCTGTAGAGCATCTTTATGTTCACCCAGTTATGTTGTGATGTTTGATAGCACACAAGGTATCCTCCAGTATCCGGGAGTTGCATAATCTCATAGTCGACGGAATATTATTTGACATGAAGAAAGCAATAGCAATAAACTGACGATCATTATGCTAAGCTATCGGATGGGTCCTGTCCTTCAGAATCATTCTCCTAATGATGTGATCCCGTTATCAAATGGCAAACACATGTCTATGGTTAGGAAACCTTAACCATCTTTGATCAACGAGCTAGTCTAGTAGAGGCTTACTAGGGACACGGATTTGTTTATGTTTCACACATGCATTTAAGTTTCTGATCAATACAATCTAGCATGAATAATAAACCTTTATCATGAATAAGGAAACATAAAATAACAACTTTATTATTGCCTCTAGGGCATATTTCCTTCAGTCTCCCACTTTACCTAGAGTCAATAATCTAGTCACGTGCATGTGATTAACACCAATAGTTCACTTCGCCATGTGACCAATACCAAAGGGTTTACTAGAGTCAATAATCTAGTTCACATCGCATGTGATTAACACACCCAAATAGTACTAAGGTGTGATCATGTTTGTGTGGAGAGAGGTTTAGTCAACGGGTCTGCCCATTCAGATCGTAGTATTTTGCAAATTTCTATGTCTACAATGCTCTGCATAGAGCTACTCTAGCTAATTGCTCCCACTTTCAATATGTATCCAGATTGAGACTCAGAGTCATCTGAATCGGTGTCAAAGCTTGCATCAACGTAACTCTTTACGATGAACTCTTTACCCTCATAACCGAGAAATATTTCCTTAGTCCTCTTAGGTAACTAAGGTAAATTTTGACCGCTGTCCAGTGATCTACTCCTGATCACTATTGTACCCTCTTGCCAAACTAGGTAAGGTACCAATAAGCTGGTACATAGCATAGCATTCATGATGAACCTATGGCTGAGGCATAGGGAATGACTTTCATTTTCTCTCATATTCTGCAGTGGTCGGGCATTGAGTCTGACTTCAACATGACACCTTGTAACACAGACAAGAACCCTTCTTTAACTGATCCATTTTGAACTTCTTCAAAAACTTTTCAAGGTATGTGCTTTGTGAAAGTCCTATTAGCGTCTCGATCTATCCCTATAGATCTTGATGCACAATATATAAGCAGTTCACCGAGGTCTTTCATTGAACATTCTATTCAAGTATCCTTTTATGCTATCCAGAAATCTATATAATTTCCAATCAACAATATGTCATCCACATATAATATCAGAAATGTCGCAGAGCTCCCACTCACTTTCTTGTAAGTACAGGCTTCACCGAAAGTCTGTATAAAACCATATGCCTTGATCACCTCATAAAGCGTTATTCCAACTCTCAGATGCTTGCACCAGTCCATAGATGGATCGCTGGAGCTTGCACACTTTGTTAGCACCTTTAGGATCGACAAAACCTTCTGTTGCATCGATTACAACTATTCTTTAAGAAATCCATTAAGGAATGCAGTTTTGACGTCCATTTGACCAATTTCATAATCATAAAATGTGGCAATTGCTAACATGATTCGGACGGACTAAGCATCGCTACGGGTGAGAAGTCTCATCTTAGTCAACCCTTGAACTTGTCAAAAACCTTTGTGACAAGTGAGCTTTGTAGACAGTAACATTACCATCAGCGTCAGTTTCTTCTTGAAGATCATTTATTCTCTATGGCTTGCCGATCATCGGGCAAATCCACCAAGTCCACACTTTGTTCTCATACATGGATCCTATATCGAGTTCATGGCTTACAAGCCATTGTTAGAATCTGGGCTTCATCATGCTTTCTTCATAGTTCGTAGGTTCGCCTTGGTCTAATAACATGACTTCCAGGACAGAATTACCATACACACTCTGGTGGGATCTTGCTTTGGTCGAAGTATGAGGTTCAGTAGCAACTTGATCTGAAGCTTCATGAATGTTATCATCTGCTTCCTCTCTAGTTGTGTAGGCATCACGGGAATGATTTTCTGTGATGTACTACTCTCCAATTCGAGAGAAGGTACAATTACCTCATCAAGTTCTACTTTCCTCCCACCCACTTCTTTCAAAGAAACTCTTTCTCTAGAAAGGATCCGAACTTAGCAACAAAGACTTGCCTTCGGATGTGGTAGAAGGTGACCCATAGTTTCCTTAGGGTATCGTATGAAGACACACTTTTCCGATTTAGGTTCGAGCTTATCGGGCTGAGCCTTTTGACATAAGCGTCGCATCCCCAAACTTTAAGAAACGACAACTTAGGTTTCTTGCCAAACCATAGTTCATACGGTGTCGTCTCAGCGGATTTAAACGGTGCCCTATCTTAACGTGAATGCAGTTGTCTCTAATGCATAACCCCAAAACTATAGTGGTAAATCGGTAAGAGACATCATAGAACGCATCATATCTAAATAAAGTACGGTACGACGTTCGGCACACCATTACGCTGTGGTGTTCCAGGTAGTGGAGTGTGAAACCATTCCACATTGTTTTAAATTAAGGCCAAACTCGTAACTCAAATATTCGCCTCCGCGATCGGATCGTAGAAACTTTATTTTCTTGTTACGATGATTCTCAACTTCACTCTGAAAACCGAACAGCTGACCCGAATAATTCCTATCCGCATGGCTGCTATCCTAGGCTCCGCACGGACGTCGCCTGGTGCTCCTCGTAGAACTCCTTGACCTGGCCAAGTAAATAGCCAGGACAAGCTGTGAGTACGTTTGAATGTACTCAAACATCATGAACAAAAGATATACAAATGCAAAGATAAAATATATGATCATGCTGAGCCAAACTATATGCATATGCTTATGCTGACTGAAATGACAATAAATGATATGAACGTGAGCAATAGCATGTTATTCATCCCATCTTATTAGAATAAAGCAAATGAATGCCACAGGTAGTCTAGCCAGCCCAAGTGACATTTAACAATAAAAGAAAAGCCAATCGGGTGTGCCACAAGAATAGTGGCGGGACCGCCGTAAACTCGAGGGATGTCCACAAAGAGGTCTTGAAGAGAATGCTAGTCGGTGTAAGTGACGCCACGGTCAGACTGAAGAGAAATGTCAGTCGGGTGTCAAGTGACACCATGGTCGGACTTGAAAGATGCCAATCGGGTGTCCCACAAGAGTAGTGGCGGAACCGCGTGTTAACTCGGAGACGCCATGAGAGGTCTTGAAAATAAAATTGAGTGCCCGGGGTAGTCTGGCCATCCCCTGAGACACTCAGAAATATAAAAATAGGAGAACGGGTTAGTCCTAAATAATATGCATAACCATAATAATATTAACATGCATAGCAAAAATATTCATGGTAGCATCAGGGTGACAATAATTATCCTGCAAAATAATCAGCACATTTTAATTATTTTTCCTTTGAAGACCGACTTGACCAACCCAGACTGTAGCCCATAACGCGGACACCGCTATTCTAATAGGTTTGAGCTCTGGAGGTGTACTCTTTACCCCACAGTAAAGGATTCTTTAGTCAGTCGTGACACTGACTAATTCCCATTACAGATCTTGGGTTGAAAAACACACCGTGACCAGCACACACCAGATTAACTTTTCCATCGGATGCCAGAATCACCCACAGCTGTTCAAGAAAAAACTCTAAGACGGAGAGACCACGTCCGCATGGGATCACATTAATACGAGCGGATTACAAGGGGTGCCCCCCTCTTAGTCACAACTGGAACACCCATGCCCCCCTGCCCGATGACAAGATTTAGTCCACCAACATGGAAAACCCTCATCGTAGCCCTCTTGTGGTGTGTTGTCTGGAAAGGGGTTTAATAACTTACTAAACCGTACCCCACCTATGGCAGGGACACGTGGCAGAACACGAATCAAGTATGTGGGTTACCGGAACAAGACTCGATCTAACGGTCGACTTAGGAGGTTAGTTTTCCTGCAGTGGTTAGCACAATATATTTCCTTGGTGATACCCAACAGCATCACCACCCATCATGTCCGCGACATGCCCTTACGGATCATTTCGTCACCACGGAAATTTCAGTCTCACGGTCACTTTACTCGTGACTGATTCTTTCTTGTAGTTTAGTTCCGGACCGGCACAGGCATATGTGTCATAAAGAAAAATAGCCATCCTTCCTCTTCGCTTCATGCTTAACGAAGGTAAAATATTTCATGGGGTCATGCATGCCATAATTATCATATGCGCCAACTTTATATGAACTAAATAATCATGTGCAACTATTAACTATGCAATCCACCATATAAGTGTTCAAGATGCTTGCCTTAAGTATGCATAATATTGGGTGCACTCCAAAAGTTTGAAAACTTTATCTTTCCTCCATTCCTATTTTCAAAATATTATATTACCACATAAAGCCAAAAATGTTTCAATACTTTTTTTAATAATAACTAAAAAAACTTGATGAAAAATTAGAAATACCAGAAAAAGAATAACAATTATTTGGAGTTCATAGGATTTAGTTATGGTATTACTAAGCTGAAAGATTAAGAAACGAGCTATTAAAAGATCCAGTGGAGACAAAGTTTAGAAAAAGATGTTCACCATATCTTGAATAATTAGGATGATTTATAAGTGTGTTAGAAATTTTAAACACTAGATTTGGTTTGAAATGGAACACTGTAGAAATTGGAATCCCTGAAAAAATAGAAAATAGAACAAGTCAGAGAAGCGCCCTGAGCGCAACATAAACGTGTAACGCACAGGCCAGCCCACCAGCGCTGGAAGAGCGAACGGTGTGAGGCTGACGGTCGGCGCCCCATTGTCGGGTTTGACTGGTCTCCTCCCTTCTCCTCGCGCGCGTCTCACGGAAGCAGAGGCGGAGCTCCGGCGACCCTGCCGACGAACGGGGCTCCACTCGCGGAGCTGATCACCTGAGAGGAATCAAGAGGGGTAGAGGGGGTTACTGATGAGTATGGGACAGCCACCGGATCCCTCGACATCGGCGGCGGTCTCTTTCCGCGGATCTCCGGCGATGGCGAATTGGGCGTTTCGCCTACA
Organism: Thinopyrum elongatum; assembly: GCA_011799875.1. NCBI lineage: Eukaryota > Viridiplantae > Streptophyta > Magnoliopsida > Poales > Poaceae > Thinopyrum > Thinopyrum elongatum. Next base: position 561,711,238 of record CM022303.1, on the reverse strand, counting down.
GGCCATCTCCGTGTGAAATTTGGTGGTTAAGGATCTGCGGGTTCGATTGGGTTGTTGGAGAGAAACGGAGGAGGGGGAGGGGGTCCGGTTGGCGTTGGAAACAAACCGGAAAATGGCGACGGCCGTGGCTATGGAGGGCGGGGAAACGGCTCTCTCGAGGTCGTTTGATGCACTAGAGGGCTTGCAAGGAGGGAGGAGGTGTATCCGAAGGAGGGGCGCTCGAGGCGAGATTATAGTGAGGGGGGGTCGATCCGTGGCTTACCGAAGAAGTACGACGCGGCCGCCATTTATGGCGCCGTCGGAGCCTGAGACGGGCGGTAGCGACTCGCGTGGACGGCGGAGGCTCAGGCGGTTGGGAGTTAAGGAGGGGGCATCTGGCGGTATGATTGGGCCAGGTGCCCCTGGACGGTGCTGACAGTGACGGCTAGAGTCGGTGGCAGCCCTGGCCAGTGGAGGGCGCGGCAGGGGGGGAGCTCCGGTGCGGGGGAAGTTAACGGCTGGTGCCAGGTGGCCGGTGGAGCGTGTGCAAGCTTGGGTGGAAAGCCACCGTCTAGGGGGGTTGCTGCAGCTCGAGGTTGCGCCACGCGTCCGGGAAGTGCGTGGCGGAGACGGCGTCGATGAATGGTGGGCGGTGGGCGGTACTAGCTACAGAGGGGATGTCGGGGGGGGGGGGGGGTGTCAGGGTGGACTTGGTGATCAGTTGGAAGACTTGGGCAAGCGGAGAAGCAGCAGACACGGCGTGAGGCAAGGCCGACCGTCATACGAGCGCTCTGCTCGTGCGCTGTGCACGCACTGGACATGCACACAACGTGTCTGTTAGAATGCCAGGAAGCTCTAGAGAATTTGTTGCAGTGGAACTTAGCAGGTGGGGCTCTTGAGATGGCAAGGCTGGTGGACATGTTTTTTGGCACAAGCAAGTCTGCAGGTAGTTAAGAAAGAGCCACAATTTTGTCATTCACACAACCTGCTTGATAAAATGCTAAGGTAATCCAGGTTTTGTTGGATATTAAAATTACATGGATGTCTCACTGGATGAGGAGAAGTGGTGCTAGGGTTTATTTGGAAAAATTCAAAACTTGATAGTGCAAGTTTGGGGGAATTTCATTTTTGGACGAAGAACTCCAAGGAATATTTGGTGAACTAAAAGATTCCAATTGAGCTAAATTTTGTACTTAAGGGTTTACTAGGAATCACTATAAGTGGGAAAAATTTCAGAATTTTGGAGCAAGGAAAAATGTGGTGTGTATAAACTCAAAACAGGAACAGAAATGAAAAGAGGTTGGTTCACTTCAAATTTTTCAAAAGACCAAGATTGGGTTTTTTGCATAAAAGTGATATGCGAGGCAACACTGTACCTCCCATAATTTTTGTGGAATTCTTAAAGAATATTTAAAGTAGCTGCAGTGCAACAGAGGCATTTCAAAAATTGAAAATGCTATTAAAGGAATTATTTAGAGGAAGATTTATTCTGAAAATAATTCCTACTGTTATTAAATATAAATGAAATGATTTGAGAAAACTACCAAAGCCACAATATTATTTCCAAAAATTTCAATATGGAGGGAGAATTTTGAAAATCAGAAACAGATATCCTCTGAAAATAATAAAGTACTTAATATAATTCAAAAATTTTATTCTAGCCAAATTTTTACTTGTAAAAACATGATTAATTTTTGGGGTTACAAGAAGCACTCAGTTTCAGCTAGGTGCAGACTTGGTTCTTTTCTCCGGAGTAGCAACTTGCTTGCTTTTCTCTGAAGCTCCTTCTTGCCCTCGCCCTTTTTCTTGAAACTAGTGGTCTTATCAACCATCAACACTTGATGCAATTTCTTGATTCTACCTTCGCCGATTTCAGCATTGCGAAGAGCTTGGGAATCGTTTTCGTCCCCTTGCAATATTATAGTTCATCATCGAAGTTCTAGTAACTTGGTGATAGTGACTAGAGAAACTGTCAATCACTATCTATCTGGAAGATTTAACCCCACTTGATTCAAGCGATTGTAGTACCCAGACATTGAGCACATGCTCACTAGTTGAGCTTTCTCCTCCATCTTGTAGGCAAAAGTACTTGTCAGAGGTCTATACCTCTCCAACACGGGCATGAGTCTGAAAAACCATTTCACATCTCTTTTGGAACATCTCTTGCTCCGTGGTGTTCAAAACTTTTTGAAGTCCCAGTTCTAGGCCGTAAAGCATGGTGCACTAACTATCAAGTAGTCATCATATCGAGCTTGCCAACATTCATAACGTTGCATCTACTCCTGCAATAGGTTGTCAACTAGGCGGTGCTCAAGGACATAATTCTTCTTCTGGCAGCAACGAGGATTTCCCAGATCATGGACCCAGTCCGCATCATTGCTACTATCATCTTTCAACTTAGTTTTCTCTAGGAACATATCAAAATAAAACGGGAGCTATACGCGAGCTATTGATCTACAACATAATTGCAAATACTACCAGGACTAAGTTCATGATAAATTAAGTTTAATTAATCATATTACTTAAGACTCCCACTTAGATAGACATCCCTCAGTCATCTAAATGAACCCGTGATCCATATCAACTAACCATGTCCGTCACATGTGAGATGGATTAGTTTTCAATGGGTGAACATCTCTATGTTGATCATATCTACACTATATGATTCACGTTCGACCTTTCGGTTTCAGTGTTCCGAGGCCATATCGCATATGTAGGCTCGTCAAGTTTAACTCCGAGTATTCCGCGCTGCAAACTGTCTTGCACCTGTTGTATGTGAACGATAGACTTATCACACCCCGATCATCACGTGGTTCTCGGCACGACGAACTGTCGCAACGATGCATACTCAGGGAGAACACTTAACCTTGAAATTTTAGTGAGGGATCATCTTATAATGCTACCACCGTACTAAGCAAAAAGAGAATCATAAAAGAAACTCACATGCATCCAAATAAGTGACATGATATGGCCATCATCATCTTGTGCCTTTGATCTCCATCTCCAAAGCACCATCATGACTCTCCATCGTCACCGCGCTTGACACCTTGATCTCCATCGTAGCGTCATTGTCATCTCACCAACTATTGCTTCTACAACTATCGCTAAGGCCATAGTGATAAAGTAAGAAATTACATGGAGATGCATTTCATACAATAAAGCGACAACCATAGGCTCTTGCCAGTTGCCGATAACTTTTACAACATGATCATCTATACAACAAACGTATTCACTCAGTCTTACCATATCACATCACAACATGCCCTGCAAAACAAGTTAGACGTCCTCTACTTTGTTGTTGCAAGTTTACGTGGCTGCTACGGGCTTCTAGCAGAACTTTCTTACCTACGCATCAAAACCACAAACGATTTTTCATCAAGTGTGCTGTTTTAACCTTCAACAAGGACCGGCCGTAGTCAAACTTGATTCAACTAAAGTTGGGAGAATAGACACACCGCCAGCCACCTGTGCAAAGCACGTCGGTAAACCAGTCTCATGAACGCGGTCATGTAATGTCGGTCTAGGCCGCTTCATCCAACAATACCCGCCGAATCAAGAGACGTTGGGGAAGCAGTATGACTATTATCACCCACAACTCTTTGTGTTCTACTCGTGCTATCATCTCTACGCATAAACTTGGCTCTGATACCACTGTTGGGGAACGTGGCATGCAATTTCAAAAAATTCCTATGCTCACGCAAGATCTTCTCAGGAGATTGCTAGCAACAAGAGGGGGAGAGTGTGTCCACGTACCCTCGTAGACCGAAAGCGGAAGCGTTAGCTTAACGTGGTTGATGTAGTCGAACGTCTTCGCGATCCAACCGATCAAGCACCGAACGTACGGCACCTCTGAGTTCAGCACACGTTCAGCTCGATGACGTCCCTCGAACACTTGATCTAGCAAGTGTCGAGGGAGAGTTTCGTCGCCCCGACGGCAATGTGACGGTGATGGTTGATGTGATCCCCGGAGGGCTTCGCCTAAGCACTACTACAATATACCGGAGGAGTAAATTGGAGGGGGGCACCGCACACGGCTAAGAGAATATCGATGTGCTCTAGAGTGCCCCCTGCCCCGTATATAAAGGAGGGGAAGGGGAGCCGGCCACCAAAGGGGCGCGCCAATGGGGGGGAGTCCTACTAGGACTGCCACTCCTAGTATGATTCGCCCCCCCCCCCACTTTTCCCTTTCCTCCGGAGCTGGAAAGAGGAAAGGAGAGGGGAGGGAAGAAAAGGGGCGCCACCCCCTTCCTAGTCCAAATTCGTGGCCTCCTCCCCTTGTGGGGGCGCACCAGCCCCTTGTGGGGCTTATTGCCTTCCTCCTATGGCCCATTGGCCCTATCTTCCAACGGGGTTCCGGTAACCCCTCCGTTACTCCGGTATGTACCCGATACACTCCGAACCCTTCCGGTGTCCGAATACTACCTTCCAATATATCAACTTTACGTCTCGACCATTTCAAGACTCTCGTCATGTCCATGATCTCAATCGGACTCCGAACAATCTTCGTCACCAAAACACATAACTCATAATACAAATCGTCATCGAACTTAGCGTGCGGACCCACGGGTTCGAGAACTATGTAGACTGAACCGAGACATACCTCCGATCAATAACCAATAGCGGAGCTTGATGCTATATTGGTTCCCACAATTCTACGAAGATCTTTATCGGTCAAACTGCATAACAACATACGCATTTCCTTGTGTCATCGGTATGTTACTTGCCCGAGATTCGATCGTGTATCATTATCACCTAGTTCAATCTCGTTACCGCTAAGTGCTCTCTTACTTGTTCCGTAATGCATTCTCTGTAACAAACTCATTTGTCACATTGCTGCAAGCTTATAGTGATGTGCATTACCAGAGAGGGCCCTAGAGATACCTCTCCGATACTCGGAGTGACAAATCCTAATCTTATCTATGCCAAGCACAACAAACACCTCGGAACACCTGAGAGCACTCTTTATAATCACCAGTTATGTTGTGACGTTTGTACCACCAAGGTGTTCCTCCGTATCGGAGTTGCATAATCTCATAGTCAGAGGAATATGTATAATCTGAAGAGAAGCATAGCATAAACTTAACGATCATTATGCTAAGCTAAACGGATGGGTCTTGTCCATCACATCATTCTCCTAATGATGTGATCCCCGTTATCACATGACACCATGTCTATGGTAGGAAACTAACCATCTTTGATTAACGAGCTAGTCTAGTAGATGCTTACTAGGGACACTGTGTGTTTGTCTATGTTCACACATGTATCAAGTTTCGGTAATGACAATCTAGCATGAATAATAAACATTATCATGATATAAGGAAATATAAATAACAACTTTATTATGCCTAAGGGCTATTTCCTTCACAGGGTGCCCATGATCTATCTATCGTGTTGGGTGTGGATGCAGTTCACCCGAAAAAAATGGATCGTGCCCGGGGTTAAAAGGATGGTGGGGTGGGGGGAGCATGCGGTGGGAGGCAGTTCAGGGGTGGGCGGGCGGCGGCTGCAGGCGGTTTAGGCCTGGGCAGGCTTTGCGGCTGATGGTTGAGAGAGAAGATGAACAATGCATCATTTTGGAGGTTGAATAAGCCCTTCTAGCCATCCATGTGCATCCACACGGCTCACAAGAGTCGACTGACCAAATTATCCTTCAGATTGCGATCCATGTGGCATTCAAGGTCTTGAAGGTAGATCCATGTCGCACCTAGTTTGGGCTCGGCACGGGCGCAAACGGCTTCCGCCGCGACAGCTGCTTCTTCTTGAGCTTGCGTTGATTTTTCCCTTGAAGAGGAAAGGGTGATGCAGTTAAAGTGAAGAATAAGTATTCTCCCCAGTTAGAACCAAGGTAATCAATCTAGTAGAGGCACAAGCAAGTCGCAATTTCACCGCTGCCAAACTAACAAACACTTGCACTCAACGCGAAAACGGGGTTGTCATCCCTTCACGGTCTCGAACAAGAGTGAGCTAAAGAGATTAGGTATAAAAGATAATAAAAGGCAAACTAAAGTAAATTATAAATAATTGCAGCAGGTATTTTTGGGTTTTTTGGTTTATATATCTGAAAATATATGTTGGAAATAGCACGGGGGCCATAGGTTTCACTAGAGGCTTTCTCTCTTGAAGACAGCATAACGGTGGGTAAACAAATTACTGTTGATCAATTGATGAAAAGCGCAAAGTTATGACGATATCTAAGGCAATGATCATGATATAGCATCACGTCCGTGACAAGTAAAGACCGATTCCTTCCGCTTCTACTACTATTACTCCACACAGTCGCCGCTATCTACTGCATGCTCAGAGTAATTAAGTTCACTAAGAACGAGTACACCTTAAGTAAGATGACATGATGTAGAGGGATAAACCAAGCAATATGATATAAACCTAAACCCATCTCTTTAACCTGGGCAACAATACAATACCGTGCCTCGCTACCCCTACTATTTCACTGGGTGAGGACACCGCAAGATTGAACCCAAAACTAAGCACCTCTCCCCACTGCAAGAAAAACTAATCTAGTTGGCCAAACCAAACGATAGTTTGATGAGAAATACAAAGATATCTTAATCATGCATAAAAGAGTTCAAGAAAGACTTAAATAATATCATAGATAATCTGATCATAAATCCACAATTCATCGAATCTCAACAAACACACACCGCAAAATAGTAATTACATCGAAATAGATCTCCCAAGAACATCGAGATAACTTGTATTGAAAGATCAAGAGAGAAGAAAAGCCATCTAGCTACTACTATGGACCCGTAGGTTTGTGGTAAACTAACTAACACATCCATCGGTAGGACAGCAACGGTTTATGATAGTTCTCTCCTCCGTGACGAATCCCCCTCCGGCAGATCGCGCGAAACAGGCCCCAAGATGGGATCATCCGGAACAAGGCTTGCGGCGGCGGAAAAGTATTTTGGTGGATGGCTCTGATGGTTTGGGATATATTGGGAATTTATAGTGCAAGATTAGGGTTGGAAGACCTCTGAGGGGCCCACAGGCCCTCATGGCGCACCCCCCCGAGGCGCGCCTAGCAGGCTTGTTGGCCTCCTCGGGAACCTTCTGGCCCTCTCTCCAAGTCACGTAGTGTGTCTTTCGGTCCAGAAAAATCATCGTGAAAGTGTTTTATTCCGTTTGGACCTCCGTTTGATATTCCGGTTCTGTAAAACTCCAAAACAAGGAAACAAATAAAACTGGCACTGGCTCTCGTAATAGGTTAGAGTTCCCAAAAATAATATAAAATGCATATATGCATATAAAACATCCAAAACGATAATATAGTAGCATGGAAACAATCAAAACATTGTAGATACGTTGGAGATGTATCAGCATCCAAGCTTAATTCCTGCTTGTCCTGGAGTAGGTAATGATAAAACATAATTTTTGATGTGGAATGCTACCTAACATATTTTATCAATGCAATCTTCTTTATTTGGCATGAATATCCAGATCATAAGATTCAAAGCAAAAGATTAATATTGACATAAAAACATATACTTCAAGCATACTAATAAAGCAATCATGTCTTCTCAAATACATGGCCAAAGAAGTTATCACAAACAAATCATATAGTCTGGCTATGTCTCCATCTTCTCATCACAAAAATATTTCATCATGCACAACCCCGAGACAACCAAGCAATTGTGTCATACTTTTGATGTCTCAAACCTTTTCAACTTCATCAGCAATACATGAGCATAGCCAGGGATATAGCCTATAGGTGGAATGAATATGGTGGTTGTGAAGAAGACCAAAGAAGGAGATAGTCTCACACAACCTAGGCAAATAATGGGCTATGAAGTGTGTGGGGAACGTTGCATGGAAAAAAAATCTACGCACACGCAATATCTATCCATGGAGATGCATAGCAATGAGGGGGGAGAGTGTGTCTATGTACCCTCGTAGACCGTAAGCGGAAGCGTTTCACAACGCGGTTGATGTAGTCGAACCTTTCTTCGATCCAACTCAACCGATCGCGTACCGAACGTAAACGACCACCTCTCCGTTCAGCCCATGTTCAGCTCGGTGACGTCCGTCCTTCTTGATCGCAGCAGATGGCGAGGTAGTGGATAGTTCCAACAGCACACCGTGTCGTGACAGTGATGGTGAAGATCTCCGCAGGGCTTCGCCTAAGCACTACGAAAATATGACCGGGGGTGTTAAACGGTGGAGGGGGGGCGCCGCACACGGCTAGGCAAATTGTATGGTGTGTTGCTAGGCGCCCCTCCCACATATATAGGTGGGAGGGAGGGGAGGAAGCAAAGGAGGCTCCCTAGTAGGAGTCCCTCCCAGCCGTGCCACCCTTTCCTTATTTGGAGCGCGGGGAAAGGCAAGGGAGGGTGCGCCCCCCTTCCTTTCTCCCATGGATCGAAAGGCGGAGGGTCTAGCCTTCCCCCTTTTCCTTCCCTAGGGCTGGCCAACCAAGGGAGGAGGCGCACAACCCCTTTGTGGCGGTATGGGTTCCCCTCCCTTTGGCCCATAAATTTCCGGGGGGGGGGGCGGGGTGCCGGAACCCCTTCCGGTGACCCGATTCCTTCTCCCGGTACGTCCCGAAACCTTCCGTGTCCAAATCCACATCGTCCTAATATCAATCTCCTCCTCGACTATTTGAGACTCCTCATCATGTTCGTTATATCTCCGAGACTCCGAACAACATTCGGTCACCAAAACATATAACTCTATAACCTGTATTGTCAACAAAGTTAAGCGTGCGGACCTACGGGTTCGAGAACTATCTAGACATGACCAAGACACCTCTCCGGTCAATAACCAATAGCGGAACCTAGAGCCCATATTGGGCTCCAACTATTCTATGAAGATCTTTATCGATAACCGTTATGACAACATACGTAATTCCCGTTGTCCATCGGTATGTTACTTGCCCGAGATTCGATCGTCGGTATCCTCTATACCTAGTTCAATCTCATTACCGCAAGTCTCTTTACTCTCGTTCTGTAATACATCACCATTGTAACTAACTCATAGTCATTTGCTTGCAAGCTTATGTGTGTATTACCGAGAGGCCCCGAGATACTCTCCCGAAACTTGGAGTGACCAAATCCTAATCTGATCTATCAACTCAACAAACACCTTCGGAGATCTGTAGGCATCTTATGTTCACCCAGTTATGTTGTGATTTTTGATAGCACACAAGGTATTCCTCCAGTATCCGGGAGTTGCATAACTCATAGTCGACGGAATATGTATTTGACATGAAGAAAGCATAGCAATAAACTGAACGATCATTATGAGCTAATCGATGGGTATGCACACAACGTGCTTGTTAGAATGCCAGGAAACTCTAGGAGAATTTGTTGCAAGTGGAACTTAGCAGGGTGGGGCTCCTTGAGATGGCAAGGCTTGTGGACCTGTTGTTTTGGCCAAAAGAGCAAGTCTGCAATGTAGTTAAGAAAGAGGCCCAATTTTGTCATGCACACAACCTGCTTGATAAAATGCTAAGGTAATCCAGGAGTTTTTGTTGGATATTAAAATTACCAAGATGATGCCTCACTGGATGAGGAGAAGTGTGCTAGGGTTTATTTGGAAAAATTCAAAACTTGATAGTGCAAGTTTGGGGGAATTTCATTTCTGGACAGAAACTACAGAGGAATAATTGGTGAGCTAAAAAGATTCCAATGGAGCTAAAATTTTGTACTTAAGGGTTTACTAGGAAGAACTATAAGTGGGAAATTTTTTCGAATTTTTGGAGCAAGGAAAAATGGGGTTGTAGTAGAAACTCAAAAACAGGACAGAAATGAAAAGAGGTTGGTTCACTCAAAATTTTCAAAAGACCAAGATGGGTTTTTGCATAAAAGTGATATGCAGGCAACACATGACCTCCCATAATTTTGGTGGAATTCTTAAAGAATTATTTAAAGTAGCTGCAGTGCAACAGAGGCATTTCAAAATTTGAAAATGCTATTTAAGGAATTATTTAGAGGCAAATTTTATTCTGAAAATAATTCCTACTGTTATTAAAATATAAATGAAATGATTTGAGAAAACTACCAAAGCCACAATATTATTTCCAAAAATTTCCATATGGAGGGAGAATTTTGAAAATCAGAAACAGATAATCCTCTGAAAATAATAAAGGACTTAATATAATTCAATATTTTATTTCTAGCCAAATTTTTACTTCGTAAAAACATGATTAAATTTTTGGGGTGTTACAAACTCTACCCCCCTTAAGAAAATCTCATCCTCTAGATTTGTTAAGGGTGGAGGAACTAAATGCAAATCACAACAGACAAGCAATCATGCAGAAGACAACAACACACAAGCACATCATTCAATCAAACACTACACACTGCTAGAAATATACACATATTCGTCTACGGCATGACGGTGGAATTTACAGGGCAACAGGGTTGCTAGGGACATGGCAACTACTCTGGCAGTCTCAGTCCACTTCGTCGACGTCCAGACGGGCGTGTCTCGCGGACGTCGAGGCTTCTCCGAGGGCTTCAACGTTGGAGTTGGCTGGAGTGTTATGAGGAGCTGCAGGGTTGGGGTAGCGATGATGACCCACGCGGGGTGTAGTGGCTACAGTCCCGTTGGAGGGAATCCCAAAGAGACGACGGAGTTAATCCAGGGTAACGAATGCATTGCCTTGGTGGGCAACAGGGGCAGACCTCGCAGGCTCGATTGGTCTCCCAAACAATACTACCGGGTTGTCAGTGGCAGGTGCAGCTTCACTTCTCACTGGGGTCAGGAGAGAAAGCGTCCTGCGGGTCTCAATCAGATCATTGGTGACCTGATCGAACAGTGCCTCATGCGCTCTCAGGTAGCGCACCAGATGCACCAGAGCAGGATCCGTCTCATGGTCTCCATTAGCGACTTGGGTCGGCCTACCATAGCCTTCACGACTAGGGTAGTAGTAGAAGGAGCGGCAGTTAACCCTCGGCGACAGGTGCCGGAGTTGAACTACAGCCTCTCGTGTTGCAAGTTGGATGGCTTGGGGCTCGTCGGAGGTTGTCCTCCTGGTGAACCGGTAGGGGCGTTCTGCGGTGATGCCCCTCCTGTAGATGTGCACCGTGGCCCAGTAGTGATGGATGGCATCACTCGCGTGCTCTTGGTACACAACATACTCCGGCGGCTCTTCGATGCCGAGAGCACGACGGGTGAGATTGGCGAGGACGGCTATAAAGCCCTCAAGCTCGACTGCGGTGGTCTCATTGTGCACGATGGGGCCTGGCATCTTGATGGTTGGATACTAGGCTGTGAGTGAAGGCTGTGATGTGATGGGTTGGGGCAAGGCTTCTCTTATAAGCCAGCGGAGTCTTCCATCGCACGCTTGTGGATGGGACAACGCAGGTGTCGGCCACAGGCACACGGCCTATGGGCTAGGTTGATAGGTTGGGCACCGACTGTCAAAAGGTGTCGGCCGCCACTGTGCAGGCTTATCGGATGAGATGGGCTTGACTGTGGATAGGAAAGGATGTGGACGGTGTGGAAACCTAGGGATAGTGACCAGGCTAAGATAGGATTAGCCAGTGGTCAGCCTGGCTCTGATACCAAGGCTGCCGGGGCCGGGACACGAAATCCCAGAAATTAACCCCTCGTGTCATCACCAGCCCAGGATTACTGTTACTGGTGGACATGTCCTTGTTACAGAATTACCAAGCTATTACAAGAATTGGATACAAGACCATAAAGGTCTAGTGATACAACAGGGATTCCGGTGGTGGGTGATGGAAATGACTCATGGTTCTCCAGCGTTGATGGGGCTCCATTCCCACAGGAACAGCTGACCCGAATAATTCCTATCCGCATGGCTGCTATCCTAGGCTCCGCACGGACGTCGCCGTGGTGCTCCTCGTAGAACTCTTGACCTGGCCAAGTAAATAGCCAGGGACAAGCCTGTGAGTACGTTTGAATGTACTCGCAAACATCATGAACAAAAGATATACCAAATGCAGCAGATAAAAATATATGATCATGCTGAGCCAAACTATATGCATATGCTTATGCTGACTGAAATGACAATAAATGATATGAACGTGAGCATAGCATGTTATTCATACTCCATCTTATTAGAAATAAAGCAAATGAATGCCACAGGTAGTCTAGCCAGCCCAAGTGACATTTAACAAAATAAAAGAAAAGCCAATCGGGTGTCCACAAGAATAGTGGCGGGACCGCCTGTAAACTCGAGGGATGTCACAAAGAGGTCTTGAAGAGAAATGCTAGTCGGGTGTTAAGTGACGCCACGGTCAGACTTGAAGAGAAATGTCAGTCGGGTGTCAAGTGACACCATGGTCGGACTTGAAGAGAAATGCCAATCGGGTGTCCACAAGAGTAGTGGCGGAACCGCGTGTTAACTCGAGAGACGCCATGAGAGGTCTTGAAAATAAAATTGAGTGCCCGGGGTAGTCTGGCCATCCCCTGAGACACTCAGGAAATATAAAAATAGGAGAAACGGGTTAGTCCTAAATAATATGCATAACCATAATAATATTAACATGCATAGCAAAAATATTCATGGTAGCATCAGGGTGACAATAATTATCCTGCAAAATAATTCAGGCACATTTTAATTATTTTCCTTTGAAGACCGACACTTGACCAACCCAGACTGTAGCCCATAACCGCGGACACGGCTATTCTAATAGGTTTGAGCTCTGTAGAGGGTGTACTCTTTACCCACAAGTAAAGGATTTCTTTAGTCAGTCTGTGACACTGACTAATTCCCATTACAGTCTTTGGGTTGAAAACACACCTGACCAGCACACACCAGATTAACTTTCCGGATGCCAGGAATCACCCAAAGCATCGTTCAAGAAAAACTCTAAGACGGAGAGACCAACGTCCTGCATGGGATCACTATTAATACGCGCGGATTACAAGGGGTGCCCCCCTCTTAGTCACAACTGGAAACACCCATGCCCCCTGACCCGATGACAAGATTTAGTCCACCAACATGGAAACCCTCATCGTAGCCCTCTATGTGGTGTGTGCATGGAAAGGGGTTAATAACTTACTAAACCGTACCCCACCTATGGCAGGGACACGTGGCAGCACGAATCAAGTATGTGGGTTACCGGAACAAGACTCGATCTACGGTCGACTTAGGAGGTTAAGTTTTCCTGCAGTGGTTAGCACAATATATTCCTTGGTGATACCCAACAGCATCACCACCCAGCATGTCCCGACATGCCCTTACTGATCATTCTCGTCACCACGAGAAATTTCAGTCTCACGGTCACTTTACTCGTGACTGATTCTTTCTTGTAGTTTAGTCCGGACCGGCACAGGCATATGTGTCATAAGAAAAATAGCCATCCTTACTCTTGCTTCATGCTTAACGAAGGTAAAATATTTCATGGGGTCATGCATGCATAATTATCAATATGCCAACTTTATATGAACTCAACATAATCATGGTGCAAATATTAACTATGCAATCCACCATATCAAGTGTTCAAGATGCTTGCCTTAAGTATGCAGAAATATTGGGTGCACTCCAAAAGTTTGAAAACTTTATCTTTCCTCCATTCCTATTTTCAAAAATATTTATATTACCACATAAAGCCAAAAACTGTTTCAATTACTTTTTTTAATAATAACTAAAATAAACTTGATGAAAAATTAGAAATACCAGAAAAAGAATAAAATTATTTGGAGTTCATAGGATTTAGTTATGGTATTACTAAGCTGAAAGAATTAAAGAAACGAGCTATTAAAAGATCCAGTGGAGACAAAGTTTAGAAAAAGATGTTCACCATATCTTGAATAATATAGGATGATTTTATAAGTGTGTAGAAATTTTAAACACTAGATTTGGATTTGAAATGAACACTGTAGAAATATTGGAATCCACTGAAAAAATAGAAAATAGAAAAAGTCAGAGAAGCGCCCTGAGCGCAACATAAACGTGTAACGCACAGGCCAGCCCACCAGCGCTGGAAGAGCGAACGGTGTGAGGCTGACGGTCGGGCCCCACTTGTCGGGTTTGACTGGTCTCCTCCCTTCTCCTCGCGCGCGTCTCAACGGAAGCAGAGGCGGAGCTCCGGCGACCCGTGCCGACGAACGGTGGCTCCACTCGCGGAGCTGATCACATGAGGAGGATCAGCGGGTAGAGGGGGTTCTGATGAGGTATGGGACAGCCACCGGGATCCGCTCGAGCATCGGCGGCGAGCTCTTCCGCGGATCTCCGGCGATGGCGAATTGGGCGTTTCGCCTACAGGCCATCTCCGGTGAAATTGGTGGTGGTTAAGGATCTGCGGGTTCGATTGGAGGTTGTTGGAGAGAAACGGAGGAGGGGGAGGGGGTCCTGTTGGCGTTGGAAACAACCGGAAAATGGCGACGGCCGTGGCTATTGGAGGCGGGGAAGACGGCTCTCTCGAGGTCGTTTGAGTGCACTAGAGGGCTTGCAAGGGAGGGAGGAGGTGTATTCCGAAGGAGGGCGAGCTCGAGGCGAGATTTATAGTGAGGGGGGGTCGATCCGTGGCTTACCGAAGAAGTCACGACGGCGGCCGCCATTTATGGCGCCGTCGAGGCCGATGAAGGGCGGTAGCGACGTCGGCGTGGACGGCGGAGGCTCAGGCGGTTGGGAGTTAAGGAGGGGGCATGCTGGCGGCTATGGATTGGGCCAGGTGCCCCTGGACGGTGCTGACAGTGACGGCTAGAGTCGGTGGCAGCCCTGGCCAGTGGAGGGCGGCGGCAGTGGGTGAGCTCCGGTGCGGGGGAAGTTACGGCTGGTGCAGGTGGCCGGTGGAGCGTGTGCAAGCTTGCGGTGGAAGCCACCGTCTAGGGGGGGTTGCTGGCAGCTCGAGGTTGCGCCACGCGTCCGGGAAGTGCCGTGGCGGAGACGGCGTCGATGAATGGTGGCGGTGGGCGGTACTAGCTGACGAGAGGGGATGTCGGGGGGGGGGGGGGGGTTCGGCCGTTCCGCGGTGGACTTGGTGATCCAGTGGAAGACTTGGGCAAGCGGGAGAAGCAGCAGAGCAACGGCGTGAGGCAAGGCCGAACCGGTCATACGAGCGCTCTGCTCGTGCGCTGTGCACGCACTGGACATGCACACAACGTGCTTGTTAGAATGCCAGGAAGCTCTAGGAGAATTTGTTGCAAGTGGAACTTAGCAGGGTGGGGCTCCTTGAGATGGCAAGGCTGGTGGACATGTTGTTTTGGCCAAAAGAGCAAGTCTGCAATGTAGTTAAGAAAGAGGCCCAATTTTGTCATGCACACAACCTGCTTGATAAAATGCTAAGGTAATCCAGGCATTTTTGTTGGATATTAAAATTACCAGGATGATGTCTCACTGGATGAGGAGAAGTGTGCTAGGGTTTATTTGGAAAAATTCAAAACTTGATAGTGCAAGTTTGGGGGAATTTCATTTTTGGACAGAAACTACAAAGGAATATTTGGTGAACTAAAAGATTCCAATTGAGCTAAAATTTTGTACTTAAGGGTTTACTAGGAAGCACTATAAGTGGGAAAAATTTCAGAATTTTTGGAGCAAGGAAAAATGGGGTTGTAGTAGAAACTCAAAAACAGGACAGAAATGAAAAGAGGTTGGTTCACTCAAAATTTTCAAAAGACCAAGATGGGTTTTTGCATAAAAGTGATATGCAGGCAACACATGACCTCCCATAATTTTTGTGGAATTCTTAAAGAATTATTTAAAGTAGCTGCAGTGCAACAGAGGCATTTCAAAATTTGAAAATGCTATTTAAGGAATTATTTAGAGGCAAATTTTATTCTGAAAATAATTCCTACTGTTATTAAAATATAAATGAAATGATTTGAGAAAACTACCAAAGCCACAATATTATTTCCAAAAATTTCAATATGGAGGGAGAATTTTGAAAATCAGAAACAGATAATCCTCTGAAAATAATAAAGGACTTAATATAATTCAAAATTTTATTTCTAGCCAAATTTTTACTTAGTAAAAACATGATTAAATTTTTGGGGTGTTACAAGAAGCACTCAGTTTCAGGCTTAGGTGCAGACTTGGGTTTCTTCCCGGGAGTAGCAACTTGCTTGCTTTTCTTCTTGAAGCTCCCTTTCTTGCCCTCGCCCTTTTTCTTGAAACTAGTGGTCTTATCAACCATCAACACTTGATGCAATTTCTTGATTTCTACCTTCGCCGATTTCAGCATTGCGAAGAGCTTGGGAATCGTTTTCGTCATCCCTTGCATATTATAGTTCATCACGAAGTTCTAGTAACTTGGTGATAGTGACTAGAGAAATCTGTCAATCACTATCTTATCTGGAAGATTAACTCCCACTTGATTCAAGCGATTGTAGTACCCAGACATTCTGAGCACATGCTCACTAGTTGAGCTATTCTCCTCCATCTTGTAGGCAAAGTACTTGTCAGAGGTCTCATACCTCTCAACACGGGCATGAGTCTGAAATACCAATTTCATCTCTTTGGAACATCTCATATGCTCCGTGGTGTTCAAAACATTTTTGAAGTCCCAGTTCTAGGCCGTAAAGCATGGTGCACTAAACTATCAAGTAGTCATCATATCGAGCTTGCCAAACATTCATAACGTCTGCATCTACTCCTGCAATAGGTCTGTCAACTAGCGGTGCATCAAGGACATAATTCTTCTGTGCAGCAACGAGGATATTCCTCAGATCATGGACCCAGTCCGCATCATTGCTACTATCATCTTTCAACTTAGTTTTCTCTAGGAACATATCAAAAATAAAACAAGGGAGCTATACGCGAGCTATTGATCTACAACATAATTTGCAAATACTACCAGGACTAAGTTCATGATAAATTAAGTTTAATTAATCATATTACTTAAGAACTCCCACTTAGATAGACATCCCTCTAGTCATCTAAATGACCACGTGATCCATATCAACTAAACCATGTCCGATCATCATGTGAGATGGAGTAGTTTTCAATGGTGAACATCTCTATGTTGATCATATCTACTATATGATTCACGTTCGACCTTTCGGTTTCAGTGTTCCGAGGCCATATCTGCATATGCTAGGCTCGTCAAGTTTAACCCGAGTATTCCGCGCGTGCAAAACTGTCTTGCACCTGTTGTATGTGAACGTAGAGCTTATCACACCCGATCATCACGTGGTGTCTCGGCACGACGAACTGTCGCAACGATGCATACTCAGGGAGAACACTTATACCTTGAAATTTTAGTGAGGGATCATCTTATAATGCTACCACCGTACTAAGCAAAATAAGATGCATAAAAGATAAACATCACATGCAATCCAAATAAGTGACATGATATGGCCATCATCATCTTGTGCCTTTGATCTCCATCTCCAAAGCACCATCATGATCTCCATCGTCACCGGCTTGACACCTTGATCTCCATCGTAGCGTCATTGTCATCTCACCAACTATTGCTTCTACAACTATCGCTAATGCATAGTGATAAAGTAAAGAAATTACATGGAGATTGCATTTCATACAATAAAGCGACAACCATAAGGCTCTTGCCAGTTGCCGATAACTTTTACAAAACATGATCATCTCATACAACAACGTATATCACATCATGTCTTGACCATATCACATCACAACATGCCCTGCAAAAACAAGTTAGACGTCCTCTACTTTGTTGTTGCAAGTTTTACGTGGCTGCTACGGGCTTCTAGCAAGAACTGTTCTTACCTACGCATCAAAACCACAACGATTTTTCATCAAGTGTGCTGTTTTAACCTTCAACAAGGACCGGCCGTAGTCAAACTTGATTCAACTAAAGTTGGAGAAATAGACACCCGCCAGCCACCTGTGTGCAAAGCACGTCGGTAGAACCAGTCTCATGAACGCGGTCATGTAATGTCGGTCTAGGCCGCTTCATCCAACAATACCGCCGAATCAAAGTAAGACGTTGGTGGTAAGCAGTATGACTATTATCACCCACAACTCTTTGTGTTCTACTCGTGCATATCATCTACGCATAAACTTGGCTCTGATACCACTGTTGGGGAACGTGGCATGCAATTTCAAAAAATTCCTATGCTCACGCAAGATCTTTCTAGGAGATGCATAGCAACAAGAGGGGGAGAGTGTGTCCACGTACCCTCGTAGACCGAAAGCGGAAGCGTTAGCTTAACGTGGTTGATGTAGTCGAACGTCTTCGCGATCCAACCGATCAAGCACCGAACGTACGGCACCTCTGAGTTCAGCACACGTTCAGCTCGATGACGTCCCTCGAACACTTGATCTAGCAAAGTGTCGAGGGAGAGTTTCGTCAGCCCGACGGCATGGTGACGGTGATGGTGATGTGATCCGCGGAGGGCTTCGCCTAAGCACTACTACAATATGACCGGAGGAGTAAACTGTGGAGGGGGGCACCGCACACGGCTAAGAGAATATCTGATGTGCTCTAGAGTGCCCCCTGCCCCCGTATATAAAGGAGGGGAGGAGGAGGCCGGCCACCAAAGGGGCGCGCCATGGGGGGGAGTCCTACTAGGACTCCACTCCTAGTAGGATTCGCCCCCCCCCCCACTTTTCCTTTCTCCGGAGCTGGAAAGAGGGAAGGAGAGGGAGAGGGAGAAGGAAAGGGGCGCCACCCCCTTCCCTAGTCCAATTCGGCCTCCTCCCTTGTGGGGGGCGCACCAGCCCCTTGTGGGCTATTTAGCCTTCCTCCTATGGCCCATATGGCCCATATCTTCCACGGGGTTCCGGTAACCCCTCCGGTACTCCGGTATGTACCCGATACACTCCGGAACCCTTCCGGTGTCCGAATACTACCTTCCAATATATCAATCTTTACGTCTCGACCATTTCAAGACTCCTCGTCATGTCCATGATCTCATCCGGGACTCCGAACAATCTTCGGTCACCAAAACACATAACTCATAATACAAATCGTCATCGAACGTTAAGCGTGCGGACCCTACGGGTTCGAGAACTATGTAGACATGACCGAGACATACCTCCGATCAATAACCAATAGCGGAGCTTGGATGCTCATATTGGTTCCCACATATTCTACGAAGATCTTTATCGGTCAAACTGCATAACAACATACGTCATTTCCTTTGTCATCGGTATGTTACTTGCCCGAGATTCGATCGTCGGTATCATTATACCTAGTTCAATCTCGTTACCGGCAAGTCTCTTTACTTGTTCCGTAATGCATCATCCTGTAACAAACTCATTAGTCACATTGCTTGCAAGGCTTATAGTGATGTGCATTACCGAGAGGGCCTAGAGATACCTCTCCGATACTCGGAGTGACAAATCCTAATCTTGATCTATGCCAAGCCAACAAACACCTTCGGAGACACCTGTAGAGCATCTTTATAATCACCCAGTTATGTTGTGACGTTTGATACCACACAAGGTGTTCCTCCGGTATTCGGGAGTTGCATAATCTCATAGTCAGAGGAATATGTATAAGTCATGAAGAAAGCAATAGCAATAAAACTTAACGATCATTATGCTAAGCTAACGGATGGGTCTTGTCCATCACATCATTCTCCTAATGATGTGATCCCGTTCATCACATGACAACACATGTCTATGGTTAGGAAACTTAACCATCTTTGATTAACGAGCTAGTCTAGTAGATGCTTACTAGGGACACTGTGTTTTGTCTATGTATTCACACATGTATCAAGTTTCCGGTTAATACAATTCTAGCATGAATAATAAACATTTATCATGATATAAGGAAATATAAATAACAACTTTATTATTGCCTCTAGGGCATATTTCCTTCACAGGGTGCCCATGATCTATCTTATCAGTGTTGGGTGTGGGATGCAGTTCACCGAAAAAAATGGATCGTGCCCGGGGTTAAACGGATGGTGGGGTGGGGGGAGCATGGCGGTGGGAGGCAGTTCAGGGGTGGGCGGGGCGGCGGCTGCAGGCGGTTAGGCCTGGGGCAGGCTTGCGGCTTGATGGTTGAGAGAGAAGATGAACAATGCATCATTTTTGGAGGTTGAATAAGCCCTTCTAGCCATCCATGTTGCATCCAACGGCTCACAAGAGTCGACTGACCCAAATTATTCCTTCAGATTGCTGGATCCATGTGGCATTCAAGGTCTTGAAGGTAGATCCATGTCGGCACCTAGTTTGTGGGCTCGGCACGGGCGCAACCGGCTTCCGCCGCGACAGCTGCTTCTTCTTGAGCTTGCGTTGATTTTTCCCTTGAAGAGGAAAGGGTGATGCAGTAAAGTAGAGATAAGTATTTCCCTCAGTTAAGAACCAAGGTATCAATCTAGTATGAGGCACAAGCAAGTCGCCAATCTATGCACCTGCACAAACTAACAAACACTTGCACTCAACGCGAAAAAGGGGTTGTCAATCCCTTCACGGTCTCGAACAAGAGTGAGGTCTAAAAGAGATAGGTATAAAAGATAAATAAAAAGGCAAACTAAAGTAAATATAAATAAATTGCAGCAAGGTATTTTTGGGTTTTTTGGTTTATATATCTGAAAATATATGTTGGAAAATAGACCCGGGGGCCATAGGTTTCACTAGAGGCTTCTCTCTTGAAGACAGCATACGGTGGGTAAACAAATTACTGTTGATCAATTGATAGAAAAGCGCAAAGTTATGACGATATCTAAGGCAATGATCATGAATATAGGCATCACGTCCGTGACAAGTAGACCGATTCCTGCCTGCATCTACTACTATTACTCCACACATCGACCGCTATCTAGCATGCATCTAGAGTATTAAGTTCATAAGAACGGAGTAACACCTTAAGTAAGATGACATGATGTAGAGGGATAAACTCAAGCAATATGATATAAACCCCATCTCTTTAACCTTGATGGCAACAATACAATACGTGCCTCGCTACCCCTACTATGTCACTGGGTGAGGACACCGCAAGATTGAACCCAAAACTAAGCACCTCTCCCACTGCAAGAAAAACTAATCTAGTTGGCCAAACCAAACCGATAGTTTGATGAGAAATACAAAGATATCTTAATCATGCATAAAAGAGTTCAGAGAAGACTTAAATAATATTCATAGATAATCTGATCATAAATCCACAATTCATCGAATCTCAACAAACACACCGCAAAATAGTATTACATCGAATAGATCTCCAAGAACATCGAGGATAACATTGTATTGAAGATCAAAGAGAGAGAAGAAGCCATCTAGCTACTAGCTATGGACCCGTAGGTTTGTGGTAAACTACTAACACATCATCGGTAGGACAGCAAGGTTGATGTAGAGTTCCTCCGTGATCGAATCCCCCTCCGGCAGATCGCCGGAAAAGGCCCCAAGATGGGATCTCACGGGAACAGAGGCTTGCGGCGGCGGAAAAGTATTTTGGTGGATGGCTCTGATGGTTTGGGAATATTTGGGAATTTATAGTGCAAAGATTAGGGTTGGAAGACCTCTGAGGGGCCCACAGGCCCTCATGGCGCACCCCCCCGAGGCGCGCCTAGCAGGCTTGTGGCCTCCTCGGGAACCTTCTGGCCCTCTCTCCAAGTCACGTAGGTGTCTTCTGGTCCAAGAAAAATCATCGTGAAAGTTTTATTCCGTTTGGACTCCGTTTGATATTCCTGTTCTGTAAAACTCCAAAACAAGGAAAAAAATAGAAACTGGCACTGGGCTCTCGGTTAATAGGTTAGTCCCAAAAATAATATAAAATAGCATATTAATGCATATAAAACATCCAAAACAGATAATATAATAGCATGGAACAATCAAAAATTGTAGATACGTTGGAGATGTATCAAGCATCCCCAAGCTTAATTCCTGCTTGTCCTGGAGTAGGTAAATGATAAAAACATAATTTTTGATGTGGAATGCTACCTAACATATTTATCAATGCAATCTTCTTTATTGTGGCATGAATATCCAGATCCATAAGATTCAAAGCAAAAGATTAATATTGACATAAAAACAATAATACTTCAAGCATACTAATAAAGCAATCATGTCTTCTCAAAATAACATGGCCAAAGAAAGTTATCACAACAAAATCATATAGTCTGGCTATGCTCCATCTTCATCACACAAAATATTTCATCATGCACAACCCCGATGACAAGCCAAGCAATTGTTTCATACTTTTGATGTTCTCAAACCTTTTCAACTTTCATGCAATACATGAGCATGAGCCATGGATATAGCACTATAGGTGGAATAGAATATGGTGGTTGTGAAGAAGACAAAAAGAAGGAGATAGTCTCACATCAACTAGGCAAATTAATGGGCTATGAAGTGTTGGGGAACGTTGCATGGAAAAAAAATCTACGCACACGCAATGATCTATCCATGGAGATGCATAGCAATGAGGGGGGAGAGTGTGTCTATGTACCCTCGTAGACCGTAAGCGGAAGCGTTTCACAACGCGGTTGATGTAGTCGACCTTTCTTCGCGATCCAACCGATCGAGTACCGAACGTACGACACCTCCGCGTTCAGCACATGTTCAGCTCGGTGACGTCCGTGCCTTCTTGATCCAGCAAGATGGCGAGGTAGTGGATGAGTTCCAACAGCACGACAGTGTCGTGACAGTGATGGTGAAGTGATCTCCGCAGGGCTTCGCCTAAGCACTACGAAAATATGACCGGGGGTGTAAACGGTGGAGGGGGGCGCCGCACACGGCTAGGCAATTGTATGGTGTGTGCTAGGCGCCCCCTCCCACATATATATAGGTGGGAGGGAGGGAGGAGAAGCCAAAGGAGGCTCCCTAGTA
Organism: Thinopyrum elongatum; assembly: GCA_011799875.1. Classification (NCBI taxonomy): domain Eukaryota; kingdom Viridiplantae; phylum Streptophyta; class Magnoliopsida; order Poales; family Poaceae; genus Thinopyrum; species Thinopyrum elongatum. Next base: position 561,688,638 of record CM022303.1, on the reverse strand, counting down.
GGAGTCCCTCCCAAGCCGTGCCCCCCTTTCCTTATTTGGAGCGCGGGGAAAGGCAAGGGAGGGTGGCGCCCCCCTTCCTTTCTCCCATGAGATCGAAAGGCAGGAGGGGCTAGCCTTCCCCCTTTTCCTTCCCTAGGGCTGGCCAACCAAGGGAGGAGGCGCACAAGCCCCTTTGTGGGCTGGTATGTCCCCTCCTTTGGCCCATAAATTGCCGGGGGGGGGGGGGGGGTCTCTATGCGTTAGCAATAGTTGTAGAAGCAATAGTTGGCAGACGACCACGATGCAACGATGGAGATCAAGGTGTCGAGCTGGTGACAGTGGAGATCATGACTGCTTTGGAGATGGAGATCAAAAGCACAAGATGATGATGGCCATATCATGTCACATATTTGATTGCATGTGATGTTTATCTTTTATGCATCTTATTTTGCTTAGTAGGTCTGTAGCATTATAAGATGATCCCTTCACTAAATTTCAAGGTAAAAGTTTTCTCCCTGAGTATGGACCGTTGCTACAGTTCGTCGTTTCGAGACACCACGTGATGATCAGGTGTGATAGACTCTACGTTCACATACAACGGGTGTAAGCCAGATTTACACACACGGAATAGTTGGGTTAAACTTGACGAGCCTAGCATGTATAGACATGGCCTCGGAACACTGGAGACCGAAAGGTCGAACATGAGTCATAGTAGATATGATCACATAGAGATGTTCACCATTGATGACTACCCCATCTCACGTGATGATCGGACATGGCTTAGTTGATATGGATCATGTATCACTTAGACAACTTGAGGGATGTTAATTTAAGTGGGAGTTCATTAGTAATTTGATTAATTGAACTTAATTTATCATGAACATAGTCTTGATAGTATTTGCAAATCTATGTTGTAGATCAATAGCTCGCGATATAGCTCCTATTTTTTGGTATGTTCCTAGAGAAAAATAAGTTGAAAGATGATAGTAGCAATGATACGGACTGGGTCCGTGATCTGAGGATTATCCTCATTGTTGTACAGAAGAATTATGTCCTTAATGCACCGCTAGGTGACAAACCTACTGTAGGAGAAGATGCAAACATTATGACCATCTGGCAAGCTCGATATGATGACTACTTAATAGTTTAGTGTGCCATGCTTTACGGCTTAGAACTGGGACTTCAAAAATGTTTTGAATGCCACGGAGCATATGAGATGTTTCAAGAGCTGAAATTGGTATTTCAGACTCATGCCCGTGTCGAGAGGTAGGAGACCTCTGACAAGTACTTTCCTACAAGATGGAGGAGAATAGCTCAGCCTGTGAGCATGTGCTTAGAGTGTCTGGGTACTACAATCGCTTGAATCAAGTGGGAGTAAATCTTCCAGATAAGATAGTGATTGACAAATTTCTCTAGTCACTATCACCAAGCTACTAGAACTTCGTGATAAACTATAATATGCAAGGGATGACGAAAATGATTCCCGAGCTCTTCGCGTTGCTGAAATCGGCGAAGGTAGAAATCAAGAAAGGGCAAAAGGGAAAGAAAGGGAACTTTAAGAAGAATGGCAAACAAGTTGCCGCTCCCATGAAGAAACCCAAAGCTAGACCCAAGCCTGAAACTGAGTGCTTCTACGTAAAGGAAATGGTCACTGGAAGCGGAACTGCCCCAAATACTTGGAGGATAAGAAGGATGGCAAAGTGAACAAAGGTATATTTGATATACATGTTATTTATGTGTACTTTACTAGTGTTCATAGTAGCCCCTGGGTATTTGATACCGGTTCAGTTGCTAAGATTAGTAACTCGAAACAGGAGTTGCAAAATGAACAGAGACTAGTTAATGGCGAGGTGACGATGTGTGTTGAAGTGATTCCAAGGTTGATAAGATCACCATTGCACACTCCATCTATCTTTGGGATTAGTGTTGACCTAAATAAATGTTTTTTGGTGTTGCGTTGAGCATGAATATGATTGGATCATATTTATTGCGATACGGTTATTCATTTAAGTCAGAGAATAATTGTTGTTCTGTTTACATGAATAAAACCTTATGGTCATACACCCAATGTAAATGGTTTATTGAATCTCGATCGTAGTGATACACATATCATAATATTGATGCCAAAAAATGCAAAGTTGAAACTGATAGTGCAACATATTTGTGGCACTGCCGTTTAGGGTCATATTGGTGTAAAAACATGAAGAAACTCCATACAGATGGACTTTGGAATCACTTGATTATGAAGCATTTGTTACTTGCGAACCATGCCTCATGGCAAGATGACTAAAACTCCGTTCTCCCGGAACAATGGAGTGAGCTAATGACTTATTGGAAATAATACATACCAATGTATGCAGTCCGATGAGTGTTGAAGCACACGGCGGGTATCGTTATTTTCTCACTTCACTGATGATTTGAATAGATATTGGTATGTCTACTTGATGAAACATAAGTCTGAAACATTTGAAAAGTTCAAAGAATTTCAGAGTGAAGTTGAGAATCATCGTAACAAGAAAATAAAGTTTCTACGATCCGATCGCGGAGGCGAATATTTTTACGAGTTTGGCCTTAATTTAAAACAATGTGGAATTGTTTCACAACTCACACTACCTGGACACCACAGCGTAATGGTGTGTCCGAACGTCGTAACCGTACTTTATTAGATATGATGCGTTCTATGATGTCTCTTACCGATTTACCACTATAGTTTTGGGGTTATGCATTAGAGACAACTGCATTCACGTTAGATAGGGCACCGTTGTAAATCCGCTGAGACGACACCGTATGAACTATGGTTTGGCAAGAAACCTAAGTTGTCGTTTCTTTAAGTTGGGGATGCGACGCTTATGTCAAAAGGCTTCAGCCCGATAAGCTCGAACCTAAATCGGAAAAGTGTGTCTTCATACGATACCCTAAGGAAACTATTGGGTACACCTTCTACCACAGATCCGAAGGCAAGATCTTTGTTGCTAAGTTCGGATCCTTTCTAGAGAAAGAGTTTTTTTGAAAGAAGTGGGTGGGAGAAAGTAGAACTTGATGAGGTAATTGTACCTTCTCTCGAATTGGAGAGTAGTACTCACAGAAAATCATTCCCGTGATGCCTACACCACTAAGAGGAAGCAGATGATAACGATCATGAAGCTTCAGATCAAGTTGCTACTGAACCTCATACTTCGACCAAAGCAAGATCCGCACCAGAGTGGTATGGTAATTCTGTCCTGGAAGTCATGTTATTAGACCAAGGCGAACCTACGAACTATGAAGAAGCTATGATGAGCCCAGATTCTAACATGGCTTGAAGCCATGAAATCTGAGATAGGATCCATGTATGAGAACAAGTGTGACTTTGTGGATTTGCCCATGATCGGCAACCATAGAGAATAAATGGATCTTCAAGAAGAAGACTGACGCTGATGGTAATGTTACTGTCTACAAAGCTCGACTTGTCACAAAAGGTTTTTGACAAGTTCAAGGGTTGACTAAGATGAGACTTTCTCCCCCGTAGCGATGCTTAAGTCCGTCCGAATCATGTTAGCAATTGCCACATTTTATGATTATGAAATCTGGCAAATGGACGTCAAAACTGCATTCCTTATGGATTTCTTAAAGAATAGTTGTTATGATGCAACCAGAAGGTTTTTGTCGATCCTAAAGGTGCTAACAAATGTGCAAGCTCCAGCGTCCATCTATGGACTGGTGCAAGCATCTGAGAGTTGGATTACGCTTTGATGAGGTGATCAAGGCATATGGTTTATACAGACTTTCGGTGAAGCCTGTACTTACAAGAAAGTGAGTGGGAGCTCTGCGACTTTCTGATATTATATGTGGATGACATATTGTTGATTGGAAATTATAGAATTTCTGGATAGCATAAAAGGATACTTGAATAAGAAGTTTCAATGAAACCTCGGTGAAGCTGCTTATATATTGTGCATCAAGATCTATAGGGATAGATCGAGACGCTTAATAGGACTTTCACAAAGCACATATCTTGATAAAGTTTTTGAAGAAGTTCAAAATGGATCAGTTAAAGAAAGGGTTTTTGTCTGTGTTACAAGTGTGAAGTTGAGTCAGACTCAATGCCGACCACTGCAGAATATAGAAGAAATGAAAGTCATTCCCTATGCCTCAGCCATAGGTTCTTCATGAATGCTATGCTATGTACCAGACCTATTGTGTACCTTACCATAAGTTTGGCAAAGAGGTACAATAGTGATCAGGAGTATCACTGGACAGCGGTCAAAATTATCCTTAGTTACCTAAGAGGACTAAGGAAATATTTCTCGGTTATGGAGGTGATAAAGAGTTCATCGTAAAGAGTTACGTTGATGCAAGCTTTGACACCGATTCAGATGACTCTGAGTCTCAATCTGGATACATATTGAAAGTGGGAGCAATTAGCTAGAGTAGCTCTATGCAGAGCATTGTAGACATAGAAATTTGCAAATACATACGGATCTGAATGTGGCAGACCCGTTGACTAAACCTCTCTCACAAGCAAAACATGATCACACCTTAGACTATTTGGGTGTTAATCAATGGCATGTGAACTAGATTATTGACTCTAGAAACCCTTTTGGTAGTGTCACATGGCGAAGTGAACTATTGGTGTTAATCACATGGCCATGTGAACTAGATTATTGACTCTAGGTAAGTGGGAGACTGAAGGAAATATGCCCTAGAGGCAATAATAAAGTTGTTATTTTATGTTTCCTTATTCATGATAAAGGTTATTTTCATGCTAGAATTGTATTATCAGAAACTTAAATGCATGTGAATACATAAAATACCGTTGTCCCTATAAGCCCTACTAGACTAGCTCGTTGATCAAAGATGGTTAAGGTTTCCTAACCATAGACATGTGTTGCCATTTGATAACGGGATCACATCATTAGGAGAATGATCTGAAGGACGACCCATCCGATAGCTTGCATAATGATCGTTCAGTTTATTGCTATTGCTTTCTTCATGTCAAATACATATTCCGTCGACTATGAGATTATGCAACTCCCGGATACTGGAGGAATACCTTGTGTGCTATCAAACATCACAACATAACTGGGTGAACATAAAGATGCTCTACAGATCCCGAGGTGTTTGTTGAGTTGGCATAGATCAAGATTAGGATTTGTCACTCCAGTTTCGGAGAGGTATCTCTGGCCCTCTCGTTAATCACATCATAAGCTTGCAAGCAATGACTATGGAGTTAGTTACAAGGTGATGTATTACAGAACGAGTAAGAGACTTGCGGTAATGAGATTGAACTAGGTAGATAGAGACCGACGATCGATCTCGGGCAAGTAACATACCGATGGACAACGGGAATTACGTATGTTTTCATAACGGTTCGATCGATAAAGATTTCATAGAATATGTTGGAGCCAATATGGGCATCTAGGTTCCGCTTTGGTTATTGACCGGAGAGGTGTCTTGGTCATGTCTAGATAGTTCTCGAACCCGTAGGGTCCGCAGCTTAACGTTTGTTGACAATACAGTGTTATATGAGTTATATGTTTTGGTGACCGAATGTTGTTCGGAGTCTCGGATGATATCCGACATGATGAGGAGTCTCAAAATAGTCGAGAGGTAAAGATTGATATATAGGACGATGGTATTTGGACACCGGAAGTGTTTCGGACGTACCGGGAAGGAATCGGGTCACCGGAAGGGGTTCCGGGCCCCCCCGCCCCCCCCCCCCGGCAATTTATGGGCCAAAGGAGGGGACATACCAGCCCACAAAGGGGCTTGTGCGCCTCCTCCCTTGGTTGGCCAGCCCTAGGGAAGGAAAAGGGGGAAGGCTAGCCCCCCTGCCTTTCGATCTCATGGGAGAAAGGAAGGGGGGCGCCACCCTCCCTTGCCTTTCCCCGCTCTCAAATAAGGAAAGGGGGGCACGGCTTGGGAGGGACTCCTACTAGGGAGCCTCCTTTGGCTTCTCCTCCTCCCTCCCACCTAATATATGTGGAGGGGGCGCCTAGCACACACCATACAATTGCCTAGCCGTGTGCGGCGCCCCCCCTCCACCGTTTACACCCCCGGTCATATTTTCGTGTGCTTAGGCGAAGCCTGCGGAGATCACTTCACCATCACTGTCACAGACAACTGTCGTGCTGTTGGAACTCATCCACTACCTCGCCATCTTGCTGGATCAAGAAGGCACGGACGTCACCGAGCTGAACATGTGCTGAACGCGGAGGTGTCGTACGTTCGGGACTGATCGGTTGGATCGCGAAGAAAGGTCGACTACTCAACCGCGTTGTGAAACGCTTCCGCTTACGGTCTACGAGGGTACAAGACCACTCTCCCCCCTCATTGCTATGATCTCCATGGATAGATCATTGCGCGTTGCGTAGATTTTTTTTCCATGCAACGTTCCCCAACACTTCATAGCCCATTAATTTGCCTAGGTTGATGTGAGACTATCTCCTTCTTTTGTCTTTCACAACCACCATATTCTATTCCACCTATAGTGCTATATCCCTGGCTCATGCTCATGTTATGCATGAAAGTTGAAAAGGTTTGAGAACATCAAAAGTATGAAAACATTGCTTGGCTTGTCATCGGGGTTGTGCATGATGAAATATTTTGTGTGTGAAGATGGAGCATAGCCAGACTATATGATTGTTGTGATAACTTTCTTTGGCCATGTTATTTTGAGAAGACATGATTGCTTTATTAGTATGCTTGAAGTATTATGTTTTTATGTCAATATTAATCTTTTGTTTGAATCTTATGGATCTGGATATTCATGCCACATAAAGAAGATTGCATTGATAAATATGTTAGGTAGCATTCCACATCAAAAATTATGTTTTTATCATTTACCTACTCCCGGACAAGCAGGAATTAAGCTGGGGATGCTTGATACATCTCCAACGTATCTACAATTTTTGATTGTTCCATGTCTATATTATCTGTTTTGGATGTTTTAATGCATTAATATGCTATTTATATTATTTTTGGGACTAACCTATAACCGAGAGCCCAGTGCCAGTTTCTATTTTTTCCTTGTTTTGGAGTTTTACAGAACAGGAATATCAAACGGAGTCCAAACGGATAAAACTTTCACGATGATTTTTCTTGGACCAGAAGACACCTACGTGACTTGGAGAGAGGGCCAGAAGGTTCCCGAGGAGGCCACAAGCCTGCTAGGCGCGCCTCGGGGGGGTGCGCCATGAGGGCCTGTGGGCCCCTCAGAGGTCTTTCAACCCTAATCTTGCACTATAAATTCCCAAATATTCCCAAACCATCAGAGCATCCACAAAATACTTTTCCGCCGCCGCAAGCCTCTGTTCCCGTGAGTCCCATCTTGGGGCCTTTCCGGCGATCTGCCGGAGGGGGATTCGATCACGGAGGAACTCTACATCAACCTTGCTGTCCTACCGATGATGTGTTAGTAGTTTACACAAAACCTAGGGTCCATAGCTAGTAGCTAGATGGTTCTTCTCTCTTGATCTTCAATACAATGTTATCCTCGATGTTCTTGGAGATCTATTCGATGTAATACTATTTTGCGGTGTGTTTGTTGAGATTCGATGAATTGTGGATTTATGATCAGATTATCTATGAATATTATTTAAGTCTTCTCTGAACTCTTTTATGCATGATTAAGTATCTTTGTATTTTCATCAAACTATCGGTTTGGTTTGGCCAACTAGATTAGTTTTTCTTGCAGTGGGAGAGGTGCTTAGTTTTGGGTTCAATCTTGGGTGTCCTCACCAGTGACATAGTAGGGGTAGCGAGGCACGTATTGTATTGTTGCCATCAAGGTTAAAGAGATGGGGTTTAATACATATGTGTTGAGTTTATCCCTCTACATCATGTCATCTTACTTAAGGTGTTACTCCGTTCTTATGAACTTAATACTCTAGAGCATGCTAGATAGCGGTCGATGTGTGGAGTAATAGTAGTAGTGAGGCAGGAATCGGTCTACTTGTCACGGACGTGATGCCTATATTCATGATCATTGCCTTAGATATCGTCATAACTTTGCGCTTTTCATCAATTGATCAACAGTAATTGTTACCCACCGTATGCTGTCTTCAAGAGAGAAGCCTCTGTGAAACCTATGGCCCCCGGGTCTATTTCCACATATATTTTCAGATATATAAACCAAAAAACCCAAAAATACCTTGCTGCAATTTATTTATATTTACTTTAGTTTGCCTTTTTATTTATCTTTTTATACCTATCTCTTTTAGACCTCACTCTTGTTCGAGACCGTGAAGGGATTGACAACCCCTTTTTCGCGTTGTGCAAGTGTTTGTAGTTTGTGCAGGTGCATAGATTGGCGACTTGCTTGTGCCTCATACTAGATTGAACCTTGGTTCTTAACTGAGGGAATACTTATCTCTACTTTACTGCATCACCCTTTCCTCTTCAAGGGAAAAATCAACGCAAGCTCAAGAAGAAGCAGCTGTCGCGGCGGAAGCCGGTGCGCCGTGCCGAGCCCACAACTAGGTGCCGACATGGATCTTACTTCAAGACCTTGAATGCCACATGGATCCAGCAATCTGAAGGATAATTTGGGTCAGTCGACTCTTGTGAGCCGTTGAGGCAACATGGATGGCTAGAAGGGCTTATTCAACCTCCAAAAATGATGCATTGTTCATCTTCTCTCTCAACCATCAAGCCGCAAGCCGCCCCAGGCCTAACCGCCTGCAGCAGCCGCCCCGCCCCCCACCCCTGAACTGCCTCCCACCGCCATGCTCCCCACCCCACCATCCGTTTAACCCCGGGCACGATCCATTTTTTTCGGTGAACTGCATCCCACACCCAAACCTGATAAGATATCATGGGCACCTGTGAAGGAAATATGCCCTAGAGGCAATAATAAAGTTGTTATTTATATTTCCTTATATCATGATAAATGTTTATTTTTCATGCTAGAATTGTATACCGGAAACTTGATACAGTGTGTGATACATAGACAAACACCAGTGTCCCTAGTAAGCATCTACTAGACTAGCTCGTTAATCAAAGATGGTTAAGTTTCTAACCATAGACATGTGTTGTCATGTGATGAACGGGATCACATCATTAGGAGAATGATGTGATGACAAGACCCATCCGTTAGCTTAGCATAATGATCGTTAAGTTTATTGCTATTGCTTTCTTCATGATTATACATATTCCTCTGACTATGAGATTATGCAACTCCCGATACCGGAGGAACACCTTGTGTGTATCAAACGTCACAACATAACTGGGTGATTATAAAGATGCTCTACAGGTGTCTCCGAAGGTGTTTGTTGGCTTGGCAAGATCAAGATTAGGATTTGTCACTCCGAGTATCGGAGAGGTACTTAGGCCCTCTCGGTAATGCACATCACTATAAGCCTGCAAGCAATGTGACTAATGAGTTTGTTACAGGATGATGCATTACGGAACAAGTAAAGAGACTTGCGGTAACGAGATTGAACTAGGTATAATGATACCGACGATCGAATCTCGGGCAAGTAACATACCGATGACAAAGGAAATGACGTATGTTGTTATGCAGTTTGACCGATAAAGATCTTTAGAATATGTGGGAACCAATATGAGCATCCAGCTCCGCTATTGGTTATTGATCGGAGGTATGTCTCGGTCATGTCTACATAGTTTCGCAACCCGTAGGGTCCGCACGTAACGTTCGATGACGATTTGTATTATGAGTTATGTGTTTTGGTGACCGAAGATTGTTCGGAGTCCCGGATGAGATCATGGACATGACGAGGAGTCTTGAAATGGTCGAGACGTAAAGATTGATATATTGGAAGGTAGTATCGGAACCGGAAGGGTTCCGGAGTGTATCGGGTACATACCGGAGTACCGGAGGGGTTACCGGAACCCCGTGTGAAGATATGGCCATATGGGCCATAGGAGGAAGGCTAAATAGCCCACAAGGGGCTGGTGCGCCCCCACAAGGGAGGAGGCCGAATTGGACTAGGGAAGGGGGTGGCGCCCTTCCTTCTCCTCTCCTCTCCTTCCCTCTTTCCAGCTCCGGAGAAGGAAAAGTGGGGGGGGGGGCGAATCCTACTAGGAGTGGAGTCCTAGTAGGACTCCCCCCATGGCGCGCCCCTTTGGTGGCCGGCCTCCTCCTCCCCTCCTTTATATACGGGGGCAGGGGGCACTCTAGAGCACATCAGATATTCTCTTGCCGTGTGCGGTGCCCCCCTCCACAGTTTACTCTCGGTCATATTGTAGTAGGTGCTTAGGCGAAGCTCCGCGGATCACATCACCATCACCGTCACCATGCCGTCGGGCTGACGAAAATCTCCCTCGACACTTTGCTAGATCAAGTGTTGAGGGACGTCATCGAGCTGAACGTTTGCTGAACTCAGAGGTGCCGTACGTTCGGTGCTTGATCGGTTGGATCGCGAAGACGTTCGACTACATCAACCACGTAAGCTAACGCTTCCGCTTTCGGTCTACGAGGGTACGTGGACACAACTCCCCCTCTTGTTGCTATGCATCTCCTAGAAAGATCTTGCGTGAGCATAGGAATTTTTTGAAATTGCATGCCAGTTCCCCAACAGTGGTATCAGAGCCAAGTTATGCGTGTAGATGATATGACGAGTAGACACAAAGAGTTGTGGGTGATAATAGTCATACTGCTTACCACAACGTCTTACTTTGATTCGGCGGTATTGTTGGATGAAGCGGCCTAGACCGACATTACATGACGGTTCATGAGACTGGTTCTACCGACGTGCTTTGACACAGGTGGCTGGCGTGGTGTCTATTTCTCCAATTTAGTGAATCAAGTTTGACTACGGCGGTCCTTGTTGAAGGTTAAAACAGCACACTTGATGAAAAATCGTTGTGGTTTTGATGCGTAGGTAAGAAAGTTGCTAGAAGCCCGTAGCAGCCACGTAAAACTTGCAACAACAAAGTAGAGGACGTCTAACTTGTTTTTGCAGGGCATGTTGTGATGTGATATGGTCAAGACATGATGTGATATACGTTGTTGTATGAGATGATCATGTTTTGTAAAAGTTATCGGCAACTGGCAAGAGCCTTATGGTTGTCGCTTTATGTATGAAATGCAATCTCCATGTAATTTCTTTACTTATCACTATGCATTAGCGATAGTTGTAGAAGCAATAGTTGGTGAGATGACAATGACGCTACGATGGAGATCAAGGTGTCAAGCCGGTGACGATGGAGATCATGATGGTGTTTGGAGATGGAGATCAAAGGCACAAGATGATGATGGCCATATCATGTCACTTTTTGGTTGCATGTGATGTTTATCTTTTATGCATCTATTTTGCTTAGTACGGTGGTAGCATTATAAGATGATCCCTCACTAAAATTTCAAGGTATAAGTGTTCTCCCTGAGTATGCATCGTTGCGACAGTTCGTCGTGCGAGACACCACGTGATGATGGGGTGGTGTGATAAGCTCTACGTTCACATACAACAGGTGCAAGACAGTTTTGCACGCGCGGAATACTGGGTTTAAACTTGACGAGCCTAGCATATGCAGATATGGCCTCGGAACACTGAAACCGAAAGGTCGAACGTGAATCATATAGTAGATAGATCAACATAGAGTTTCACCATTGAAAACTACTCCATCTCACATGATGATCGGACATGGTTTAGTGATATGGATCACGTGGTCATTTAGATGACTAGAGGGATGTCTATCTAAGTGGGAGTTCTTAAGTAATATGATTAATTAAACTTAATTTATCAGAACTTAGTCTGGTAGTATTTGCAATTATGTTTGAGATCAATAGCTCGCGTATAGCTCCCTTGTTTATTTTTGATATGTTCCTAGGAAAACTAAGTTGAAAGATGATAGTAGCAATGATGGGACTGGGTCCATGATCTGAGGAATACTCGTTGCTGCACAGAAGAATTATGTCCTTGAGCACCGCTAGTTGACAGACCTATTGCAGGAGTAGATGCAGACGTTATGATGTTGGCAAGCTCGATATGATGACTACTTGATAGTTTAGTGCACCATGCTTTACGGCCTAGAACTGGGACTTCAAAAATGTTTTGAACACCACGGAGCTATGAGATGTTCCAAAGAGATGAAATTGGTATTTCAGACTCATGCCCGTTGTGAGAGGTATGAGACCTCTGACAAGTACTTTGCCTACAAGATGGAGGAGAATAGCTCAACTAGTGAGCATGTGCTCAGAAGTCTGTGGGTACTACAATCGCTTGAATCAAGTGGGAGTATAATCTTAGATAAGATAGTGATTGACAGATTTCTCTAGTCACTATCACCAAGTTACTAGAACTTCGATGAACTATAATATGCAAGGGATGACGAAAAACATTCCCAAGCTCTTCGCAATGCTGAAATCGGCGAAGGTGAGAAATCAAGAAATTGCATCAAGTGTTGATGGTTGATAAGACCATACTGTTCAAGAAAAAGGGCGAGGGCAAGAAAGGGAGCTTCAAGAAGAAAAGCAAGCAAGTTGCTACTCCGGGAAGAAACCCAAGTCTGACCTAAGCCTGAAACTGAGTGCTTTGTAACACCCCAAAAATTTAATCATGTTTTTCTAAGTAAAAATTTGGCTAGAAATAAAATTTTGAATTATATTAAGTCCTTTATTATTTTCAGAGGATATCTGTTTCTGATTTTCAAAATCTCCCTCCATATTGAAATTTTTGGAAATAATATTGTGGCTTTGGTAGTTTTCTCAAATCATTTCATTAATTTTAATAACAGTAGGAATTATTTTCAGAATAAAAATTGCCTCTAAATAATTCCTTAAATAGCATTTTCAAATTTTGAAATGCCTCTGTTGCACTGCAGCTACTTTAAATAATTCTTTAAGTTCCACAAAAATTATGGGAGGTCATGTGTTGCCTGCATATCACTTTTATGCAAAAACCCATCTTGGTTTTTGAAAATTTTGAGTGAACCAACTCTTTTCATTTCTGTCCTGTTTTTGAGTTTCTACTACAACCCATTTTTCCTGCTCCAAAAATTCTGAAATTTTCCACTTATAGTGCTTCCTAGTAAACCCTTAAGTACAAAATTTTAGCTCAATTGGAATCTTTTAGTTCACAAATATTCCTTTGTGTTTCGTCCAAAATGAAATTCCCCCAAAACTTGCATATCAAGTTTTGAATTTTTCAAATAAACCCTAGCACACTTCTCCTCATCCAGTGAGACATCATCCTGGTAATTTAATATCCAACAAAAATGCCTGGATTACCTAGCATTTTATCAAGCAGGTTGTGTGCATGACAAAATTGGGCTCTTTCTTAACTACATTGCAGACTTGCTCTTTTGGCCAAAACAACATGTCCACCACCTTGCCATCTCAAGGAGCCCCACCCTGCTAAGTTCCACTTGCAACAAATTCTCCTAGAGCTTCCTGGCATTCTAACAAGCACGTTGTGTGCAGTCCAGTGCGTGCACAGCGCACGAGCAGAGCGCTGTATGACGGTTCGGCCTTGCCTCACGCCGTTGCTCTGGGCTTCTCCCGCTTGCCAAGTCTTCCACTGGATCACCAAGTCCACCCCCCCCCCACCCCCCCACCCCCACTCCCTTCGTCAGCTAGTACCGCCCACCGCCCACCCTTCATCGACGCCGTCTCCGCCACGGCACTTCCGGACGCGTGGCGCAACCGAGCTGCCAGCAACCCCCCCTAGACGGTGGCTTCCACCGCAAGCTTGCACACGCTCCACCGGCCACCTGCACCAGCCGTAACTTCCCCCGCACCGGAGCTCACCCACTGCCGCCGCCCTCCAATGGCCAGGGCTGCCACCGACTCTAGCCGTCACTGTCAGCACCGTCCAGGGGCACCTGGCCCAATCCATAGCCGCCAGCATGCCCCCCTTTAACTCCAAACCGCCTGAGCCTCCGCCGTCCACGCCGACGTCGCTACCGCCTTCATCGGCCTCGACGGCGCCATAAATGGCGGCCGCCGTCGTGACTTCTTCGGTAAGCCACGGATCGACCCCCCCTCACTATAAATCCCGCTCCGAGCTCGCCCTCTTCGGAATACACCTCTCCCTCCTTGCAAGCCCTCTAGTGCACTCAAACGACCTCGAGAGAGCCGTCTTCCCCGCCTCCAATAGCCACGGCCGTCGCCATTTTCCGGTTGTTTCCAACGCAACAGGACCCCTCCCCCTCCTCGTTTCTCTCCAACAACCTCCAATCGAAACCGCCAGATCCTTAACCACCACCAATTTCACCGGAGATGGCCGTAGGCGAAACGCCCAATTCGCCATCGCCGGAGATCCGCGGAAGAGCTCGCGCCGATGCTCGAGCGGATCCGGTGGCTGTCCCATACCTCATCAGAACCCCCTCACCCGCTGATCCTCCTCATGTGATCAGCTCCGCGAGTGGAGCACCGTTCGTCGGCAGGGTCGCCGGAGCTCCGCCTCTGCTTCCGTTGAGACGCGCGCGAGGAGAAGGGAGGAGACCCGTCAAACCCGACAAGTGGGGCCCGACCGTCATCACACCGTTCGCTCTTCCAGCGTGGTGGGCTGGCCTGTGCTTACACGTTTATGTTGCGCTCAGGGCGCTTCTCTGACTTTCTATTTTCTATTTTTTCAGTGGATTCCAATATTCTACAGTGTTCATTTCAAATCCAAATCTAGTGTTTAAAATTTCTACACACTTATAAAATCATCCTATATTATTCAAGATAGGTGAACATCTTTTTCTAAACTTGTCTCCACTGGAGATTAATAGTCGTTTCTTTAATCTTTCAGCTTAGTAATACCATAACTAAATCCTTGAACTCCAAATAATTTTATTCTTTTTCTGGTATTCTAATTTTTCATCAAGTTTATTTTAGTTATTATTAAAAAAAGTAATTGAAACAGTTTTGGCTTTATGGTAATATAAATATTTTTGAAAATAGGAATGGAGGAAAGATAAAGTTTTCAAACTTTTGGAGTGCACCCAATATTTCTGCATATAAGGCAAGCATCTTGAACACTTGATATGGTGGATTGCATAGTTAATATTTGCACCATGATTATGTTGAGTTCATATAAAGTTGGCATATTGATAATTAGCATGCATGACCCCATGAAATATTTTACCTTCGTTAAGCATGAAGCAAGAGTAAGGATGGCTATTTTCTTATGACACAATGCCTGTGCCGGTCCGACTAAACTACAAGAAAGAATCAGTCACGAGTAAAGTGACCGTGAGACTGAAATTTCTCGTGGTGACGAGAATGATCAGTAAGGGCATGTCGGGACATGCTGGGTGGTGATGCTGGTGGGTATCACCAAGGAATATATTGTGCTAACCACTGCAGGAAACTTAAACCTCCTAAGTCGACCGTACGAGTTTTGTTCCGGTAACCCACATACTTGATTCGTGCTGCCACGTGTCCCTGCCATAGGTGGGGTACGGTTAGTAAGTTTAAACCCCTTTCCATGCACACACCACATAGAGGGCTACGATGAGGGTTTCCATGTTGGTGGACTAAATCTTGTCATCGGGTCAGGGGGCATGGGTGTTTCCAGTTGTGACTAAGAGGGGGGGGACCCCTTGTAATCCGCGCGTATTAATAGTGATCCCTGCGGACGTTGGTCTCTCCGTCTTAGAGGTTTTTCTTGAACGATGCTTGGGTGATTCCTGGCATCCGGAAAGTTAATTGGTGTGTGCTGGTCAGGTGTGTTTTAAACCCAAAGAATGTATGGGAATTAGTCAGTGTCACAGACTGAAAAGAAATCCTTTACTTGTGGGTAAAGAGTACACCCTCACAGAGCTCAAACCTATTAGAATAGCCGTGTCCGCGGTTATGGGCTACAGTTGGGTTGGTAAGTGTCGGTCTCAAAGGAAAATAATTTAAAATGTGCTGAATTATTTGCAGGTATTATTGTCACCCTGATGCTACCATGAATATTTTGCTATGCATGTTAATATTATTATGGTATTGCATATTTTAGGACTAACCCGTTTCTCCTTTTTTATATTCCTGAGTTCTCAGGGTGGCAGCAGACTACCCCGGGCACTCAATTTTATTTTCAAGACCTCATGGCGTCTCTCGAGTTAACACGCGGTTCGCCACTACTCTTGTGGACACCCGATTGGCTTTCTCTTCAAGTCCGACCATGGTGTCACTTGGACCACCCGACTGACATTTTCTCTCTTAAGTTCGACCGTGGCGTCACTTAACACCCGACTAGCATTTCTCTTCAAGAACCTCTTTGTGACATCCCTCGAGTTTACAGGCGGTCCGCACTATTCTTGTGGACACCGATTGGCTTTTCTTTTATTTGTTAAATGTCACTTGGGCTGGCTAGACTACCTGTGGCATTCATTTGCTTTATTTAATAAGATGGAGTATGAATAACATGCTATGCTCAGTTCATATCATTTATTGTCATTTCAGTCAGCATAAGCATATGCATATAGTTTGGCTCAGCATGATCATATATTTTTCTCGCTGCATTTGGTATATCTTTTGTTCATGATGTTTGCGAGTACATTCAAACGTACTCACAGGCTTGTCCTGGCTATTTACTTGGCCAGGTCAAGAGTTCTACGAGGAGCACCACGGCGACGTCCGTGCGGGAGCCTATGGATAGCAGCCATGCGGATAGGAATTATCGGGTCAGCTGTTCCTGTGGGAATGGAGCCCCATCAACGCTGGAGAACCATGAGTCATTTCCATCACCCACCCCGGAATCCTGTTGTATCACTGACCTTTATGGTCTTGTATCCAATTCTTGTAATAGTTGGTAATTCTGTAACAAGGACATGTCCACCAGTAACAGTAATCCTGGGCTGGTGATGACACGAGGGGTTAATTTCTGGGATTTCGTGTCCCGGCCCCGGCAGCCTGGTATCAGAGCCAGGCTGAACCCTGGCTAATCCTTATCTAGCCTGGTCACTATCCCTAGGTTTCCACACCGTCCACATCCTTTCCTATCCACAGTCAAGCCCATCTCATCCGATAAGCCTGCACAGTGGCGGCCGACACCTTTTGACAGTCGGTGCCCAACCTAAACCAGCCCATAGGCCGTGTGCCTGTGGCCGCACCTGCGTGTCCCATCAAAGCTGCGATGGAAGACTCCGCTGGCTTATAAGAGAAGCCTTGCCCCACCCATCACATCACAGCCTCACTCACAGCCTAGTATCCAACCATCAAGATGCCAGGCCCCATCGTGCACAATGAGACCACCGCAGTCGAGCTTGAGGGCTTTATAGAGTCCCTGCCAATCTCACCCGTCGTGCTCTCGGCATCGAAGAGCCGCCGCGGAGTATGTTGTGTACCAAGAGCACGCGAGTGATGCCATCCATCACTACTGGGCCACGGTGCACATCTACAGGAGGGGCATCACCGCAGAACGCCCCTACCGGTCACCAGGAGGACAACCTCGACGAGCCCAAGCCATCCAACTTGCAACACGAGAGGCTGTAGTTCAACTCCGGCACCTGTCGCCGAGGGTTAACTGCCGCTCCTTAACTACTACCCTAGGCGTGAAGTATGGTAGGCCGACCCAAGTCGCTAATGGAGAACATGAGAAGGATCCTGCTCTGGTGCATCTGGTGCGCTACCTGAGAGCGCATGAGGCACTGTTCGATCAGGTCACCAATGATCTGATTGAGACCCGCAGGACGCTTTCTCTCCTGACCCAGTGAGAAGTGAAGCTGCACCTGCCACTGACAACCCGGTAGTATATGTTTGGGAGACCAATCGAGCCTGCGAGGTTTGCCCCTGTTGCCCACCAAGGCAATGCATTCGTTACCCTGGATTAACTCCGTCGTCTCTTTGGGATCCTCCAACGGGACTGTAGCACTAACCCCGCGTGGGTCATCATCGCTACCCCAACCCTGCAGCTCCTCATAACACTCAGCCAACTCCAACGTTGAAGCCCTCGGAGAAGCCGACGTCGCGAGACACGCCCGTCTGGACGTCGACGAAGTGGACTGAGACTGCCAGAGGAGTTGCATGTCTAGCAACCCTGTTGCCCTGTAAATTCCACCGTCATGCCGTAGACGAATATGTGTATATTTCAGCAGTGTGTAGTGTTGATTGAATGATGTGCTTGTGTGTTGTTGTCTTCTGCATGATTGCGTGTCTGTTGTGATTTGCATTAGTTCCTCCCCCTTAACAAATCTAGAGGATGAGATTTTCTTAAGGGGGGTAGAGTTTGTAACACCCAAAAATTTAATCATGTTTTTACGAAGAAAAAATTTGGCTAGAAATAAAATATTGAATTATATTAAGTCCTTTATTATTTTCAGAGGATTATCTGTTTCTGATTTTCAAAATTCTCCCTCCATTGGAAATTTTTGGAAATAATATTGTGGCTTTGGTAGTTTTCTCAAATCATTCATTTATATTTTAATAACAGTAGGAATTATTTTCAGAATAAAAATTTGCCTCTAAATTCCTTAAATAGCATTTTCAAATTTTGAAAGCCTCTGTTGCACTGCAGCTACTTTAAATAATTCTTTAAGAATCCACCAAAATTATGGGAGGTCATGTGTGCCTGCATATCACTTTTATGCAAAAACCCATCTTGGTCTTTTGAAAATTTTGAGTGAACCAACCCTCTTTCATTTCTGTCCTGTTTTTGAGTTTCTACTACAACCCCATTTTTCTTGCTCCAAAAATTCGAAAAAAATTTCCCACTTATAGTTCTTCCTAGAAACCCTAAGTAACAAAATTTTAGCTCCATTGGAATCTTTTTTATCACCAATTATTCCTCTGTAGTTTCTGTCCAGAAAGAAATTCCCCAAACTTGCACTATCAAGTTTTGAATTTTTCCAAATAAACCCTAGCACACTTCTCCCACCAGTGAGGCATCATCTTGGTAATTTTATACAACAAAAACTCCTGGATACTTAGCATTTTACAAGCAGTGTGTGCATGGCAAAATTGGGCCTCTTTCTTAACTACATTGCAGACTTGCTCTTTTGGCCAAAACAACAGGTCCACAAGCCTTGCCATCTCAAGGAGCCCCACCCTGCTAAGTTCCACTTGCAACAAATTCTCCTAGAGTTTCCTGGCATTCTAACAAGCACGTTGTGTGCATGTCCAGTGCGTGCACAGCGCACAAGCAGAGCGCTCGTATGACCGGTTCGGCCTTGCCTCGCGCCATTGCTCTGCTGCTTATCCCGCTTGCCCAAGTCTTCCACTGGATACACAAGTCACCCTGAACCCCCCCCCCCGACATCCCTCTCGTCGTAGTGCCACCCACCGCCACCATTCATCGCGCCGTCTCCGCCACGGCACTGCCCAGACGGTGGCGCAACCTCGAGCTGCCAGCAACCCCCCCCTAGACGGTGGCTTCGCGCAAGCTTGCACACGCTCCACCGGCCACCTGCACAGCCGTAACTTCCCCCGCACCGGAGCTCAAACACTGCCGCCGCCCTCCACTGGCCAGGGCCGCCACCGACTCCAGTGCGTCCCTGTCCGCACCGTCCAGGGGCACCTGGCCAATCCACAGCCGCAGCATGCCCCCTCCTTAACTCCCACCCGCTGAGCCCCCGCCGTCCACGCTGATCTCGCCACCGCCCTTCACCGGCCTCGACGGTGCCATAAATGGCCGCCGCCGTCGTGACTCTTCGGTAAGCCACGGATCGACCCCCCTCACTATAAGCTCGCCCTCCTTCGGATTACACCTCCTCCCTCCCTTTGCAAGCCCTCTAGTGCACTCAAAATGAGCTCGAGAGAGCCGTCTTCCCCGCCTCCAATAGCCATGGCCATCGCCATTTTCTGGTTGTTTCCAACGCCAACAGGACCCCCTCCTCCGTTTTCTCAACAACCTCCAATAGACCCACAGATCCTTAACCACCACCAATTTCGCCGGAGATGGCCTGTAGGCGAAACGCCCCCATTCGCCGTCGCCGGGATCCGCGGGAGAGCTCGCCGCGATGCTCGAGGTGGATCCTGGTGGCCGTCCCATACCTCATCAGAACCCCTCTACTGCTGATCCTCCTCCTGTGATCAGCCGTGAGTGGAGCCACCGTTCGTCGGCACGGGTCGCCGGAGCTCCGCCTTGCTTCCGTCGAGATGCGCGCGAGGGAGAAGGGAGGAGACCAGTCAACCCGACAAGCGGGGCTCGACCGTCAGCCTCACACCGTTCGCTCTTCCAGCGCGGGTGGGCCGGCCGTGCGTTACGCGGGTTATGTTGCGCTCAGGCGCTTGTCTGACTTTTTCATTTTCTGTTTTTTTCAGTGGATTCCAATATTTCTACAGTGTTCATTTCAAATCCAAATCTAGTGTGTTAAAATTTCTAAACACTTATAAATCATCCTATAATTCAAGATATGGTGAACATTTTTTTCTAAACTTTGCCTCCACTAGACTTTAATAGCTCGTTTCTTTAATTCTTTCAGCTTAGTAATACCATAACTAAATCCGATGAACTCCAAATAATTTTATTCTTCTTTTGGTATTTCTAATTTCATCAAGTTATATTTTAGTTATTATTAAAAAAAAGTATTGAAACAATTTTTGGCTTTATGTGGTAATAAAATATTTTTGAACATAGGAACGGAGAAAGATAAAGTTTTCAAACTTTTGGAGTGGCAGCCAATATTTCTGCATAATAAGGCAGCATCTTGAACACTTGATATGGTGGATATGCATAGTTAATATTTGCACCATGATTATGTTGAGTTCATATAAAGTTGGCATATTGATAATTATGCATGCATGACCCCATGAAATATTTTACCTTCATTAAGCATGAAGCAAGAGTAAGATGGCTATTTTCTTATGACACATATGCCTGTGCGCGTCCGACTAAACTGCAGGAAAGAATCAGTCACGAGTAAGTGACCGTGAGACTGGAATTTCTCGTGGGTAACAAGAATGATCAGTAAGGGCATGTCGGGACATGTGGGTGGTGATGCTGTTGGGTATCACAAGGAATATATTGTGTAACCACTGTAGGAAAAGTTAACCTCCTGAGTCGACCGGTAGATCGAGTCTTGTTCTGGTAACCCCATATGATTCGTGCTGCCATGTGTCCCTGCCACAGGTGGGGTACGATTCAGTAAGTTGTTTAACACACACATAGAGGGCTACAATGAGGGTTTCCTGTTGGTGGACTAAATCCTGTCATCGGGTCAGGGGGCATGGGTGTTTTCCAGTTGTGACTAAGAGGGGGGCACCCCTGTAATCCGCGCGTATTAATAGTGATCCCATGCAGGACGTTGGTCTCTCCGTCTTTAGAGTTTTTCTTGAATGATGTTTGGGTGATTCCTAGCATCCGGAAAGTTAATCTGGTGTGTGCTGGCCAGGTGTGTTTCAACCCAAAGACCGTAATGGGAATATAGTCAGTGTCACGGATGACTAAAGAAATCCTTTACTTGTGGGTAAAGAGTACACACCCTCTGCAGAGTTTAAACCTATTCGAATAGCCGTGTTCTGCGGTTAAGGGCTACAGTCTCGGTTGGTCAAGTGTCGTCTTACTGTCGGTCTTCGGAGGAAAATAATTAAAATGTGCCTGAATTATTTTGCAGGATAATTATTGTCACCCTATGCTGACCATGAATATTTTTGCTATGCATGTTAATATTATTATGGTTATGCATATTATTGAGGACTAACCCATTTCCTATTTTTTATATTTCCTGAGTGTCTCAGGGGCTGGCCAGACTACCCGGGCACTCAATTTTATTTTCAAGACCTCTCGTGGCGTCTCTCGAGTTAACAGGCGGGTTCCGCATACTCTGTGGACCCCGATTGGCATTTCTCTTCCAAGTCGACCGTGGCGTCACTTGACACCCGACTGCATTCTCTTCAAGTCCGACCGTGGGTACACTTGACACCCGACTGGCATTTCTCTTCAAGACCTCTTCGTGACATCCCTCGAATTTAAGGCGGTCCTGCCACTACTCTTGTGGACAACCCGATTGGCATTTCTTTTATTTTGCTGAATGTCACTGGGCTTGGCTTAGACTACCATGGCATTATTTGCTTATTTCAATAAGTTGGAGTATGAATAACCTGCTATGCTACATTCATATCATTTATTGTCATTTCAGTTAGCATGAGCATATGCATATAGTTGGCTCATCATGATATATATTTTATTGCTGCATCGGTATATCTTTGTTCATGATGTTTGCGAGTACATTCAAACATACTCACAGGCTTGTCCCTGGCTATTCTGGCAGGTCAGGAGTTCTACGCGGAGCACCACAGTGAGGTCCGTGCAGAGCCTGGGATAGCAGCCACGGGATAGGAATTATCCGGGGCTGTTCCTGTGTGGAATGGAGCCCCATCGACGCTGGAGAACCACGAGTCATTTCCATCACCCACCACCGGAATCCTGTTGTATCATTAGACCTTTATGGTTTGTATCCAATTCTGTAATAGCTGGGTAATCCTGTAACAAGGAGTGTCCACCAGTAAAAGTAATCCGGGCTGGTGATGACACGACGGGGTTAATTTCTGGATTTCGTTGTCCGGCCCGGCACTCTACTGCAAAGGAAATGGTCACTAGAAGCGGAACTGCCCCAAATACTTGGCGGATAAGAAGATGGCAAAGTGAACAAAGCTTATTGATATACATGTTATTGAATTGATTTTACTAGGTACATAGTAGCCCCTGGGTATTTGATACCGGTTCAGGTGTCTACATTAGTTACTCAAAACAGGAGTTGCAAAATGAACAGAGACTAGGTAATGACGAGGTGATGATGGTGTTGGAAGTGATTCCAAGGTTGATAAGTCACCATCGCACATCCTCTACCTTCGGGATTAGCGTTGGACCTAAATAAAGTTATTTGGTGTTTGCGTTGAGCATGAATATGATGGATTCCTGTTTATTGCGATACGGTTATTCATTTAGTCAGAAAATAATTTGTTGTTCTGTTTACATGAATAAAACCTTCTATGGTCATACACTCAAAATAAATGGTTTATTGAATCTCGATCGTACACATATTCATAATATTGATGACAAAGATGTCAGAGGTCAGTGGTGTCAACGGTGTTGTAGTTTTGGAGCGCGGGGAAAGGCAAGGGAGGGTGGCGCCCCCCTTCCTTTCTCCCATGAGATCGAAAGGCAGGAGGGGCTAGCCTTCCCCCTTTTCCTTCCCTAGGGCTGGCCAACCAAGGGAGGAGGCGCACAAGCCCCTTTGTGGGCTGGTATGTCCCCTCCTTTGGCCCATAAATTGCCGGGGGGGGGGGGCGGGGGTGCCCGGAACCCCTTCCGGTGACCCGATTCCTTCCCGGTACGTCCCGAAACACTTCCGGTGTCCAAATACCATCGTCCTATATATCAATCTTTACCTCTCGACTATTTTGAGACTCCTCATCATGTTCGTGATATCATCCGAGACTCCGAACAACATTCGGTCACCAAAACATATAACTCATATAACACTGTATTGTCAACAAACGTTAAGCGTGCGGACCCTACGGGTTCGAGAACTATCTAGACATGACCAAGACACCTCTCCGGTCAATAACCAATAGCGGAACCTAGATGCCCATATTGGCTCCAACATATTCTATGAAGATCTTTATCGATCGAACCGTTATGACAACATACGTAATTCCCGTTGTCCATCGGTATGTTACTTGCCCGAGATTCGATCGTCGGTATCTCTATACCTAGTTCAATCTCATTACCGCAAGTCTCTTTACTCGTTCTGTAATACATCACCTTGTAACTAACTCCATAGTCATTTGCTTGCAAGCTTATGATGTGTATTACCGAGAGGGCCCAGAGATACCTCTCCGAAACTTGGAGTGACAAATCCTAATCTTGATCTATGCCAACTCAACAAACACCTTCGGAGATCTGTAGAGCATCTTTATGTTCACCCAGTTATGTTGTGATGTTTGATAGCACACAAGGTATTCCTCCAGTATCCGGGAGTTGCATAATCTCATAGTCGACGGAATATGTATTTGACATGAAGAAAGCAATAGCAATAAACTGAACGATCATTATGCTAAGCTATCGGATGGGTCCTGTCCTTCAGATCATTCTCCTAATGATGTGATCCCGTTATCAAATGGCAACACATGTCTATGGTTAGGAAACCTTAACCATCTTTGATCAACGAGCTAGTCTAGTAGAGGCTTACTAGGGACACGGTATTTGTTTATGTATTCACACATGCATTTAAGTTTCTGATCAATACAATTCTAGCATGAATAATAAACCTTTATCATGAATAAGGAAACATAAAATAACAACTTTATTATTGCCTCTAGGGCATATTTCCTTCAGTCTCCCACTTTACCTAGAGTCAATAATCTAGTTCACATGGCCATGTGATTAACACCAATAGTTCACTTCGCCATGTGACCAATACCAAAAGGGTTTACTAGAGTCAATAATCTAGTTCACATCGCCATGTGATTAACACCCAAATAGTACTAAGGTGTGATCATGTTTTGCTTGTGAGAGAGGTTTAGTCAACGGGTCTGCCACATTCAGATCCGTATGTATTTTGCAAATTTCTATGTCTACAATGCTCTGCATAGAGCTACTCTAGCTAATTGCTCCCACTTTCAATATGTATCCAGATTGAGACTCAGAGTCATCTGAATCGGTGTCAAAGCTTGCATCAACGTAACTCTTTACGATGAACTCTTTATCACCTCCATAACCGAGAAATATTTCCTTAGTCCTCTTAGGTAACTAAGGATAATTTTGACCGCTGTCCAGTGATCTACTCCTGGATCACTATTGTACCTCTTTGCCAAACTTATGGTAAGGTACACAATAGGTCTGGTACATAGCATAGCATTCATGATAGAACCTATGGCTGAGGCATAGGGAATGACTTTCATTTTCTCTCTATATTCTGCAGTGGTCGGGCATTGAGTCTGACTCAACTTCACACCTTGTAACACAGACAAGAACCCTTTCTTTAACTGATCCATTTTGAACTTCTTCAAAAACTTTATCAAGATATGTGCTTTGTGAAAGTCCTATTAAGCGTCTCGATCTATCCCTATAGATCTTGATGCACAATATATAAGCAGCTTCACCGAGGTCTTTCATTGAAACATTCTTATTCAAGTATCCTTTTATGCTATCCAGAAATTCTATATAATTTCCAATCAACAATATGTCATCCACATATAATATCAGAAATGTCGCAGAGCTCCCACTCACTTTCTTGTAAGTACAGGCTTCACCGAAAGTCTGTATAAAACCATATGCCTTGATCACCTCATCAAAGCGTATATTCCAACTCTCAGATGCTTGCACCAGTCCATAGATGGATCGCTGGAGCTTGCACACTTTGTTAGCACCTTTAGGATCGACAAAACCTTCTGGTTGCATCATATACAACTATTCTTTAAGAAATCCATTAAGGAATGCAGTTTTGACGTCCATTTGCCAGATTTCATAATCATAAAATGTGGCAATTGCTAACATGATTCGGACGGACTTAAGCATCGCTACGGGTGAGAAAGTCTCATCTTAGTCAACCCCTTGAACTTGTCAAAAACCTTTTGTGACAAGTCGAGCTTTGTAGACAGTAACATTACCATCAGCGTCAGTCTTCTTCTTGAAGATCCATTTATTCTCTATGGCTTGCCGATCATCGGGCAAATCCACCAAAGTCCACACTTTGTTCTCATACATGGATCCTATCTCAGATTTCATGGCTTCAAGCCATCTGTTAGAATCTGGGCTCATCATAGCTTCTTCATAGTTCGTAGGTTCGCCTTGGTCTAATAACATGACTTCCAGGACAGAATTACCATACCACTCTGGTGCGGATCTTGCTTTGGTCGAAGTATGAGGTTCAGTAGCAACTTGATCTGAAGCTTCATGATCGTTATCATCTGCTTCCTCTCTAGTTGGTGTAGGCATCACGGGAATGATTTTCTGTGATGTACTACTCTCCAATTCGAGAGAAGGTACAATTACCTCATCAAGTTCTACTTTCCTCCCACCCACTTCTTTCAAAAGAAACTCTTTCTCTAGAAAGGATCCGAACTTAGCAACAAAGATCTTGCCTTCGGATCTGTGGTAGAAGGTGTACCCAATAGTTTCCTTAGGGTATCGTATGAAGACACACTTTTCCGATTTAGGTTCGAGCTTATCGGGCTGAAGCCTTTTGACATAAGCGTCGCATCCCCAAACTTTAAGAAACGACAACTTAGGTTTCTTGCCAAACCATAGTTCATACGGTGTCGTCTCAGCGGATTTACACGGTGCCCTATCTTAACGTGAATGCAGTTGTCTCTAATGCATAACCCCAAAACTATAGTGGTAAATCGGTAAGAGACATCATAGAACGCATCATATCTAATAAAGTACGGTTACGACGTTCGGACACACCATTACGCTGTGGTGTTCCAGGTAGTGTGAGTTGTGAAACAATTCCACATTGTTTTAAATTAAGGCCAAACTCGTAACTCAAATATTCGCCTCCGCGATCGGATCGTAGAAACTTTATTTTCTTGTTACGATGATTCTCAACTTCACTCTGAAATTCTTTGAACTTTTCAAATGTTTCAGACTTATGTTTCATCAAGTAGACATACCAATATCTATTCAAATCATCAGTGAAGGTGAGAAAATAACGATACCCGCCGTGTGCTTCAACACTCATCGGACTGCATACATTGGTATGTATTATTTCCAATAAGTCATTAGCTCACTCCATTGTTCCGGAGAACGGAGTTTTAGTCATCTTGCCCATGAGGCATGGTTCGCAAGTAACAAATGCTTCATAATCAAGTGATTCCAAAAGTCCATCTGTATGGAGTTTCTTCATGTGTTTTACACCAATATGACCCTAAACGGCAGTGCCACAAATATGTTGCACTATCAGTTTCAACTTTGCATTTTTTGGCATCAATATTATGAATATGTGTATCACTACGATCGAGATTCAATAAACCATTTACATTGGGTGTATGACCATAGAAGGTTTTATTCATGTAAACAGAACAACAATTATTCTCTGACTTAAATGAATAACCGTATCGCAATAAATATGATCCAATCATATTCATGCTCAACGCAAACACCAAATAACATTTATTTAGGTCCAACACTAATCCCAAAGATAGATGGAGTGTGCAATGGTGATCTTATCAACCTTGGAATCACTTCCAACACACATCGTCACCTCGCCATTAACTAGTCTCTGTTCATTTTGCAACTCCTGTTTCGAGTTACTAATCTTAGCAACTGAACCGGTATCAAATACCCAGGGGCTACTATGAACACTAGTAAAGTACACATAAATAACATGTATATCAAATATACCTTTGTTCACTTTGCCATCCTTCTTATCCTCCAAGTATTTGGGGCAGTTCCGCTTCCAGTGACCATTTCCTTTACAGTAGAAGCACTCAGTTTCAGGCTTGGGTCTAGCTTTGGGTTTCTTCATGGGAGCGGCAACTTGTTTGCCATTCTTCTTAAAGTTCCCTTTCTTTCCCTTTTGCCCTTTCTTGATTTCTACCTTCGCCGATTTCAGCAACGCGAAGAGCTCGGGAATCATTTTCGTCATCCCTTGCATATTATAGTTTATCACGAAGTTCTAGTAGCTTGGTGATAGTGACTAGAGAAATTTGTCAATCACTATCTTATCTGGAAGATTTACTCCCACTTGATTCAAGCGATTGTAGTACCCAGACACTCTAAGCACATGCTCACAGGCTGAGCTATTCTCCTCCATCTTGTAGGTAAAGTACTTGTCAGAGGTCTCCTACCTCTCGACACGGGCATGAGTCTGAAATACCAATTTCAGCTCTTGAAACATCTCATATGCTCCGTGGCATTCAAAACATTTTTGAAGTCCCAGTTCTAAGCCGTAAAGCATGGCACACTAAACTATTAAGTAGTCATCATATCGAGCTTGCCAGATGGTCATAATGTTTGCATCTTCTCCTACAGTAGGTTTGTCACCTAGCGGTGCATTAAGGACATAATTCTTCTGTACAACAATGAGGATAATCCTCAGATCACGGACCCAGTCCGTATCATTGCTACTATCATCTTTCAACTTATTTTTCTCTAGGAACATACCAAAAAATAAGGGAGCTATATCGCGAGCTATTGATCTACAACATAGATTTGCAAATACTATCAAGACTATGTTCATGATAAATTAAGTTCAATTAATCAAATTACTAATGAACTCCCACTTAAATTAACATCCCTCAAGTTGTCTAAGTGATACATGATCCATATCAACTAAGCCATGTCCGATCATCACGTGAGATGGGGTAGTCATCAATGGTGAACATCTCTATGTTGATCATATCTACTATATGACTCATGTTCGACCTTTCGGTCTCCAGTGTTCCGAGGCCATGTCTATACATGCTAGGCTCGTCAAGTTTAACCCAACTATTCCGTGTGTGTAAATCTGGCTTACACCCGTTGTATGTGAACGTAGAGTCTATCACACCTGATCATCACGTGGTGTCTCGAAACGACGAACTGTAGCAACGGTCCATACTCAGGGAGAAAACTTTTACCTTGAAATTTAGTGAAGGGATCATCTTATAATGCTACAGACCTACTAAGCAAAATAAGATGCATAAAAGATAAACATCACATGCAATCAAAATATGTGACATGATATGGCCATCATCATCTTGTGCTTTTGATCTCCATCTCCAAAGCATCGTCATGATCTCCACTGTCACCAGCTCGACACCTTGATCTCCATCGTTGCATCGTGGTCGTCTCGCCAACTATTGCTTCTACAACTATTGCTAACGCATAGCGATAAAGTAAAGCAATTGCATGGCGTTTGCATTTCATACAATAAAGAGACAACCATAAGGCTCCGGCCGGTTGCCGATAACTTACAAAACATGATCATATCATACAATAACGTATATCACATCATGTCTTGACCATATCACATCACAACATACCCTTCAAAAACAAGTTAGACGTCCTCTACTTTGTTGTTGCAAGTTTTACATGGCTGCTACGGGTTTCTAGCAAGATCCGTTCTTACCTACACAAAAACCACAACGGTGATTCATCAAGTTTGCTGTTTTAACCTTCTTCAAGGACCGGTCGTAGTCAAATTCGATTCAACTAAAGTAGGAGAAATAGACACCCGCCAGCCACCTTTATGCAAAACTAGTTGCATGTCAGTCGGTGGAACCGGTCTCACGTGCGTGGACATATAAGGTTGGTCCGGGCCGCTTCATCCCACAATACCGCCGAATCAAAGTAAGACGTTGGTGGTAAGAAGTATGACTATTACCGCCCACAACTCTTTGTGTTCTACTCGTGCATATCATCTACGCTTAGACCTGGCTCATGATGCCACTGTTGGGGAACGTTGCATGGAAAAAAAAGTTTTCTAAGCACACACAATGATCTATCCATGGAGATGCATAGCAACGAGGGGGGAGAGTGTGTCTACGTACCCTCGTAGACCGTAAGTGGACGCATTTCACAACGCGGTTGATGTAGTCGAACTTTCTTCGTGATCCAACCGATCGAGTACCGAACGTATGGCACCTCCGCGTTCAGCACACGTTCAGCTCGGTGACGTCCGCGCCTTCTTGATCCAGCAAAACGGCGAGGTAGTGGATGAGTTCCGACAGCACGATGGCGTGGTGACGGTGTTGGTGAAGTGATCTCCGCAGGGCTTCGCCTAAGCACTACGAAAATATGACCGGGGGTGTAAACGGTGGAGGGGGGGCGCCGCACACGGCTAGGCAATTGTCTGGTGTGTGCTAGGCGCCCCCCTCCCACATATATATAGGTGGGAGGGAGGGAGGAGCAGACAAAGGAGGCACCAAAGTAGGAGGAATCCTACTTGGAGTCCCTCCCAAGCCGCGCCCCCCTTTCCTTATTTGGAGCGCGGGGAAAGGCATGGGAGGGTGGCGCCCCCCCCCCCTTTCCTTTCTCCCATGAGAGGGAAAGGCACGAGGGGCTAGCCTTCCCCCTTTTCCTTCCCTAGGGCTGGACAACCAAGGGAGGAGGCGTACCAGCCCCTTTGTGTGCTGGTCTGTCCCCTCCTTTGGCCCATAACTTGCCGAGGGGGGGGGGTGCCCGGAACCCCTTCCGGTGACCCGATTCCTTCCCGGTATGTCCCGAAACACTTCCGGTGTCCAAATACCATCGTCCTATATATCAATCTTTAACTCTCGACCATTTCGAGACTCCTCATCATGTCTGTGATCTCATCCAGGACTCCAAACAACATTCGGTCATGAAAACATATAACTCATAAAACACTATATTGTCAACGAACGTTAAGCGTGCGAACCCTACGGGTTCGAGAACTATGTAGACATGACCGAGACACCTCTCCGGTCAATAACCAATAGTGGAACCTGGATGCCCATATTGGCTCCTACATATTCTACGAAGATCTTTATCGGTCGAACCGTTATGACAACATACGTAATTCCCTTTGTCCATCGGTATGTTACTTGCCCGAGATTTGATTGTCGGTATCTCTATACCTAGTTCAATCTTGTTACTGTCAAGTCTCTTTACTCGTTCCATAATACATTACCTTGTAACTAACTCCTTAGTCATTTGCTTGCAAGCTTATGATGTCTATTACCGAGAGGGCCCAGAGATACCTCTTCGAAACTCGGAGTGACCAATCATAATCTTGATCTATGCCAACTCAACAAACACCTTCGGAGATACCTGTAGAGCATCTTTACGATCACCCAGTTACGTTGTGACATTTGATAGCACACAAGGTATTCCTCCGGTATCCGGGAGTTGCATAATCTCATAGTCGAAGGAATATGTATTTGACATGAAGAAAGCAATAGCAATAAACTGAATGATCATTATGCTAAGCTAACGGATGGGTCTTGTCTATCACATCATTCTCCTAATGATGTGATCCCGTTATCAAATGACAACACATGTCTATGGTTAGGAAACCTTAACCATCTTTGATCAACGAGCTAGTCTAGTAGAGGCTTACTAGGGACACGGTATTTGTTTATGTATTCACACATGCATTTAAGTTTCCGATCAATACAATTCTAGCATGAATAATAAACCTTTATCATGAATAAGGAAATATAAAATAACAAATTTATTATTGCCTCTAGGGCATATTTCCTTCATGAAGATGCCCATCAATTGATATTGATGCAAGTGAGTAGGGATTGCCATGCAACGGATGCACTAGAGATATAAGTGTATGAAAGCTCAAAAAGAAACTAAGTGGGTGTGCATCTAACTTGCTTGCTCACGAAGACCTAGGGCAATTTGAGGAAGCGCATCATTGAAATATACAAGCCAAGTTCTATAATGAAAAATTCCCACCAGTATATGAAAGTGACAAAATAGGAGACTCTCTATCATGAAGATCATGGTGCTACTTTGAAGCACAATAGTGGAAAAAGGATAGTAACATTGTCCCTTCTCTCTTCTCTCTCATTTTTTGTTTGGGCTTCTTTGGCCGCTTTTATTTTTTGTAATGTCCAAAGACTCATCCCAACTTGTGAGGGAATCATAACTTCCATCATCCTTTCCTCACATGGGACAATGCCCTAATAATGATGATCATCACA
Organism: Thinopyrum elongatum; assembly: GCA_011799875.1. Taxonomy (NCBI): domain Eukaryota; kingdom Viridiplantae; phylum Streptophyta; class Magnoliopsida; order Poales; family Poaceae; genus Thinopyrum; species Thinopyrum elongatum. The sequence continues at coordinate 561,657,266 of CM022303.1, read as the reverse complement.
CTTTTATTTACTTACAACTCAAGAATTACAACTCGACCGACGACTTCGGTCTGCTGCTTGACGACCCGGAGGGCAGCTTGGCCGAGTCGGGGGCCTACACGAATGATGGTGAGGCGGCACCAGGCGACACCGCCACGACCGAGGAGCCAGCATGCCCCGGGGCCGGTGCGGCGGCCGCGTCCACCCCAGAGGAGGTGGCGGTGACTGAAGCCAGCACGGATGCCGTCTAGGCTACCCTATATCTTTGTGTACTCAAACTTTGATTAGGTAGCAGGTCCACTCACTCGGGGTGTAGTTTGTGTAGTGAACTCTTGGTCGTGGGCCTTTTATTGTGTACACAAATGCGTGTGTGTTCGCTTTTGCACTTGTCTTTTTGAACCGTGTTTCTTGTTCGACTTCCCGCTCGGTTTCCTCCCACTAGCCGGACAGCCAGGAGCCGGCTGTGGCTGGGGATTCCGCCCTTGGAAGAGGCAGACAGTACTTAGGCTTTTTCGGATGTTGAGCGCGAGCGAAACACCCACTGGGCCGGCTAGTGGCGGGTGGCAGAGTCGGACGCCGCATAGCCGGTGGTGCGGTGATAGATAGTAGGGAAAAGAGAGAGCGGCGCCGGGTCCACCTGGCCGGGTTCTCCCCCTTAGATTTTCCTTCCGTGACGGTGCTCCGGCCTTTAACTCTTGCCGGCCGGTCGGCCGTGGGCTGAACTGCGGCGCCGGCAAAGAGAGGCCTTTGGAGGCACACATGTTTTGAAACCTGCTAAGGGAGAGGGCGAGGTGCGGTCTAGCCGGCGAGCCCCCGAGTCGGCCGTGCCGCCCAGAGGGGAATGAAAGTAACATCATGCACAAAGCTTGTTGTGATAGAAAAGGTAGCCCCCGAGTGTCGCTCGGGGGACGTGATGTTCCATTAAACCCAAATGGGGGTGATGCGTGATACGTCTCCATCGTATCTACTTTTCCAAACTCTTTTGCCCTTGTTTTGGACTCTAATTTGCATGATTTGAATGAAACTAACCCGGACTGATGCTGTTTTCAATAGAATTGCCATGGTGTTGTTTTTGTGCAGAAATTAAAGTTCTCCGATTGACTTGAAAATTTAAGGAGAATATTTTTGGAAAAGATAAAAAATACTAGCGAAAAAATACACCAGATTGGGGTCACCCATGAGCCACAAGCTCTGGGGGTGCGCCTACCCCCAGGGCGTGCCACCCAGGCTTGTGGCCCCCCTGGTGCTTCGGCAACCCTAAGTCCAACTCCATATATACCTATTAGCGAAGAAGAAAAATCAGAGAGAAGGATTCATCATGTTTCATGATACAGAGCCGTCGCCACCTCCTGTTCTTCATCGGGAGGGCTGACCTGGAGTCCGTTCGGGGCTCCGGAAGGTGGAAATCGATGCCGTCATCATCATCAACCTTCCTCCATCACCAATTTCATGATGCTCACCGCCGGTAGTGAGTAATTCCTTCGTTGGATGAGATTTATTATGTAATCGAGTTAGTTTTGTTAGGGCTTGATCCCTAGTATCCACTATGTTCTGAGATTGATGTTGCTATGACTTTGCTATGCTTAATGCTTGTCACTAGGGCCCGAGTGCCATGATTTCAGAACTAAACCTATTATGTTTTCATGAATATATATGTGTTCTTGATCCTATCTTGCAAGTTATAGACACCTATTACGAGTTATGATCCGCATACCCCAAGGTGACAATAATTGGGATTCTTTCCGGTGATTACCATAGTTTGAGGAGTTCATGTATTCACTAAGTGCTAATGCTTTGTTCCGGTTCTCTATTAAAAGGAGGCCTTAATATCCCTTAGTTTCCTTATGGACCCCACTGCCACGGGAGGGCAGGACAAAAGATGTCATACAAGTTCTTTTACATAAGCATGTATGACTATATACGGAATACATGCCTACATTACATTGATGAATTGGACCTAGTTCTATGTCGCCCTAGGGTATAAGTGTTGCATGATGAATGCCATCCGACATAATTATCCATCACTGATCAGATGCCTACGAGCTTCTCACATATTCATCTTTGCTAAGTTACTTTTGTTGCAGCTTGTAGCGACCCGACCTCAAACGGTCAAGCCTCTGTGTATCTGTGCCATCCCTGGATCAGTATGCTGGCACACACAGTACATCAATGTATATATCAAAGTGCAATCACATGTATAAATAACGTAAAACTGATATATACCTCATAATTGTCAGCGGAAACAAATAGTCGGGTGTGGAGTCCCATCAACGCCATCGGCAGGTTGAGTGTAGACCGTAACCCTGTACCATACTCTTACTCGTCGGAAGAAAGTATATGCAACGTGATACGTTGCAGCCGTGTAGGTCAGTACATTGAATGTACCGGTAAGATCAAAACATGAGAAAACAGATGATAAAACTATACTATATGCAAATTGGCTTTGTGGCTCGGTGTCTGAGTTTTGTTTTGCGTAAAAGCTGGTTTTTTTTCCTACATCAAAGGAAATAACCGGAGTCTGTACTACGGAGTTATCTATCATGACATGGTTCCGCCAACCGACGTCTTATAGCCCAAATCATCATAAGTTGCCCACAATTAAGTTATCAGTCCGGTGTTGAGAGTTCCGAGATAGATCCAAGTCCAGATGCTCAAATTGTCCGTAACCGGGGACATGGCTAATCGATTAGGTTTAAACCCTCTGCAGAGGTTTGTACACTTTACCCGCAAGATTCGATCCCTCCCGTTTCATCCTCGCACTTCATGATGTTTGAGAACAGGACGATCGAAACATGGTCTTCCGAAGAGTTCCTCTGACCACTGTCCGGTGCTCATCCAATCCTACCGTAGTTCTACATCTGCTAGCACCGTCCCAGCCAGAGTCACAACTAAGGTCAACGAAGCCAGAGCCCATAGTGACTTGCGGTTGCACAGGTAAGCTTCCGGGCATGAAGTATTCTTCCGTCTCTTTGAGTCTGGGTGAAGCTTTCCGCAAGATGTCGTGGAGCTTCTCCATGCATCCCGGCCATCCACTGGTTTCTCCAGGGTGCCCGTCAACCATCCTTCACCTAGTAGTGTGTATTGAATTCTTGTCTCGAGTCTCGAAGTCTTGAGGCCTTGAAGATGCAGTCCTTGCAGATTCCATCATGGAGTTGTCGTCATTGACGTAGAGTCCTCCTTCTTCACACCACTCTCGTGCACTCATACCAAACCCCGTCTACTAAAGCGTAGCATTAAAACTATATAACGTCCCAGGCTTGGTAACAGGGAGATGGGTTCCTACCTCATGCATTCTACTCAACTACAAGATTCAATAACACTACTGGAGGGATTGTTGAAAGGGTGCTACTACATGCAAATAAAACATAGGAATGAAAAACATGGTCAAAGTGAACTTGCCTGGTATTACTTGATGAAGATAAAACGCTCTCAGAAACTTGATAAACTAGTCGTCACTCTCCGATGAAATCTATACAAGCAAGCATAGTATTCACATAAGCAAACATTCTAGCACTCAATCATAACAATCAAAATAACAACGAAAACGAAATAGGATCGAAGGCAAAAAAAGCCAAATAAAACTCCAAATCACTCAAATAAACTTATAGGGCTAATCTACACCACAACAACTCTACTTAACAACAAGTAAAAAGCCTAAAAAAATTACTTAACACAAGGTAAAAATAATTATTCACTAAATAACCTAAAGTATTTTTCCTATAATAAAATTCTAGCAAAACAATAAAATAATACTATTACCACTACTAGCAATATAGTCATGCAATAAACAACACCTAGAACCTCAAGAATACTAAGTCTAATAAATCCTAAAATTTTACCTCTGTTAAACAACAGAATAAATGCCTACACTAGCGAAACTAACAAAAAAAATAATTAAAACTAATAATAATTAAATTACAAACAGGACTAAAAACAGAGTAAACAGTACTGTTTACAATAAAAAGCTAATTTAAATAAATCACTAGCATGCAAACTAAACACTACTGCTTAGCTAGTCTAATAAGAAACTAGTAGGAAAAAGAATCGGTCAAAAATAATATTCCTAACTCAAAATAGCTCAAATCTAGTGATTTGAGCAAATTCATACAAGCACAAATTTAACTGCTCAAATATGAAGTACAATTTTACTAACAGAAACTTCATAAAATTTTTGATCCAACGCAGTTGGAATCACTCAAAAATACCTCATAGATAATTAACTATGGATTTTACAAGATTGAAACTATTCTGTTTAAAAAAAACAGAACGAAGAGGGGAAAAAACGAACAGTAGGTCGGGATTTACTGTAGCAGTCCGGTGATGGGGTTCTGGTGGAGCTCCGGCGACGTCCTCCGGTGGTCCGGGGCGGTGGCTGAGGGGCCGGGTGGGGGCGGCGGAGCGAGGGGAGTCCGGTGGTGGGGTCGGTGGGTGACGGGGGTGGCCGGAGGTGGCGGGGCGGGGCGGCAATGGCGGCGGTGGTCCGGCGAACTCCGGCGAGCTCCTGCGGGCGGCTCGGGGTGGGGAAGAGGGGGCTAAGGGCGGGGATGGATTGCGGGGTGCGGTATATATAGGGGTGGGGGCTGGCTTGGACGAGGGGTAGAGAGAGATCGCGGGATCCCGTGATTCCGGCGATCTCCGGCGAGATCTGCAGGGGATCGGGCGAGCTGGTGGAAGGAAGGAGATGATGCATGGCGATTTGGGCCGGATTTGGCCCAAAAAAGAAAATCCCTTTTCTTTTTTTAAAATAACTCGGCAATAAAAATCATTTTAGAAAATAAGATGTAAATAAAATATAGGAGTATTATATATCAAAATTCTCAGAAAAATAAGCCCAATTTAATGGGATAGTTTTCACGGGAAAATAAAATACTTTTTGACAAAATCTTTTTTTATTTAAAATTCAAATAAAAATCCAAATGACTTTCAAAACTCATCGGAAAAATTCTTCCAACATTTTTGGGGTGTCATGTTAATCCCTCTCAACACTTTTGTTCAAGTGTTCTTTGTCAGAAAAGTTTTTGATTAAAATTTAAATGCCACTTTGAGTTAAAAACAATCCAAATAAAACTTTCAAAAGACATTCAAATTCCACCCAACTTCACACAAGCAATCACACATAATTCAAACAAACAATCATATTTATTTATTTATTATAACATTCCAAAATTTAGAATTTTGGGATGTTACAAACCTACCACACTTAAAATGAATCTCGTCCTCGAGATTTGCAGAGGCTAGCAAGAAAAGGTTAGGGGTTGGGATCTTCTAGTAATGCATCGGTCGGAGGTCTGGGGTGCTACCACTCTTGAAAGCAAGGTTATTGTTCCAACGGTACTCAAAATCTTCCTCTACAGTGCTGACAATAAATGTCTCTTCACATATCTTACAGTAGCTCCTTCGTTAATGCCCTTCTGTTAGAAGCATAACATTTTCCTCCAAAATCTTGGTTCTTTTCATCAAAACTGAAATCTTCCGAGACTGGGTCTTCTTAGCTGACAGGACTGTTGCCAATACTAAACAACTATCAAAAATCTCATGGTGGTCAACAATTTATGGTTCCTCCTATAGGAAATGGGTCTGGGTTGAATCTCATCGTATATCCTATGACTGGCAACAGCTGCCGTGTACATGGGTTCATCATCATACCATTCTAAGGCTTAAGCAAGGCTTCAACGAGCGTCGTCACTTTTCTATGGGTAAGTCACTCTAGATTTACCATTCCAAATAGCAAGAGCGAATGATAATAGTAAGTCGGTATGATGATCAATCCCTTCCGCACCCAGATCATTACCCTGTATAAGGTTTAGCGAATCTCATATTTCTAACACTCGGGCATCCTCTCAAGCATTGCAGAATTTCTCTTGTCGATGAACTGATTTCGGATAAATCCATTGATTCTGCAAGCTAAAAAAACATCTATCGTTCTTCACAACTCTCGGGTTTTCGTAACGTCCTATGTAACGTCTGCTGATCAAATCACAGCTTCTTCCAGAATTCTTCCTTCAACAAGATTGTGCTTGTGCCTTGGTCAAATCCTGGGCCTGTGGGTTATGTGTCCACTTCAGCACTTGCATAGTGTTAACTCATCCGTGGAGTTACAGTTGTTCCATATTCCAACATTACACCTCCTTTAAATCCAATAGTACTTCATTTTGTCATACTCTTGGGGTAACCATCATAATAAAACTCCAACTTATTTGGTCCATCTCCCTTCTATGGACCGTCATGAATAACACATTCCTTTCTTCTTTGATCTTGTGGCTTTACGGAGTACTACCACACTTAAAATGAAATGCACTAGTTCATCCATAAATCATATTATTTTCATATCAAATCTTTTATTACATCCTTAAACATTTCTCAAAATTTTAATCTCAAAAGTACTTTATTACAAATGCTGCCATCCACATAGTTTGGTATGGTCAAGCATTACTTCCAACTTTATTCATTTTTCCTCCTTGAGGATCCTTCAGTCCCACTGGAATTGTGCGACATGCTCTTTGAAATCTTCCATCTTTTGCTTCATCATGGTGGACATGAGCTTCATCTCCATCATCTCTGCATGCACCTCTCTCAGGTATTCCTGAGTATGACGGTGTAGCGACCCGACTCGAATGGATCGAATCTCTGTGTTCAAGTGTCATCCCTGGATCGGTAATGCTGACACACACAGTACTCGAAGGATTTATAACAGAGTGCAATCACACACTTATTACATCGAATGTCTCAAAAGAGAACTGATTACAATAAATATGGCTTAAGGCCATCTAAATAAGATAACAGCGGAAGGCTTGGAAGATAAAGTGAGTCCATCAACTCCAACGGCATAGCTGAGTGCACGACAACGACCTAGCACACCTTACTCTTCGTCTGAAAAGTCTGCAACATGATACGTTGCAGCCCGAAACGGGTCAGCACATGGAATATGCTGGCAATATAACACAGTAGAGCAATGAACAGAATAATTGCTAATACTACATGCATATTTGGCTGGTGGAAAAGCTCTAGTGTTATACTGTTTTGCGAAAAGCCAATTTTTCCCTACAATAAAGGAATATATTTTATTTAACTATCATGGTGGTGGTTGAACATTGAGAAGGTAAATCCCCCTCTCAATCCCAATTAAAAGTAATCATTAATCCCAACAAATTAATTTAGAGTGATGGGATTCAATATGATGATCCAAGAACCAGATACTCAAGATGTCCATAACCGGGGACACGGCTAATCATGATTAGTTTGTACACTCTGCAGAGGTTTGTGCACTTTTCCCCACAAGACTCGATCTCCTCCGTTGGATTTCTCGCACTACATGGTGTTTGAGAAACGGATGACCGAGACACAGTCTTTCAGAAACATTTACTCTTTACTCTGGGTAGACAGTTACACCTACTTTCCCCTACATCTGCTAGCCTACCACTGAAAGAGGTCATGTAACATACTCAACTATGCTAGAGCCCATAATAGCTTGTGGCTGCACACGGAAGTTTCTAGCATGAATAATCTTATGATCCCTTTGAGCCTGGGTGGCGGACCGTAGGAGGATCACACGGTATATCCCCGATCTCCTAGGACAACACTGGTATATCCCCAGGTGCCCAAACAAGCAATCCACCCAGATGTGTATTAAATTTGCCACCTTAAGTTAACCATTCATTAAAAATCTCACATCTGTCATGGAATCCACTCAAAACCCAATCCACGTCTACGAGCATAGCATGGCAACATAAGCATAGCGTGGAAGTAACTCCCCAAGGGTTTTTAATAAAAGGGCAATAGGTTCTACCTCATCATCTACTTCCCATTACCCACCAGTTAATCACATCCTAATCATGCAATATTTGAGGTCGAAAACTATGCATAAAAACTGGGTAACGAAAAAGTATATCAATGTGTTACTTGCCTTGCTGACGATCTGCAAATCCTAGGGACTCGTATAGCACGCTTCGCACTCCGGAATTCTATCGCAAACAAACAATAGCATACATAAGCAATCAAGCGAAGATGCATGGTAAAATCCAAATGAGAAACCTAACCAGAAAGTTCACTGAAGAACTCCGGTTTGCAAAAAGATCAAATCAAACGGAGCAACGAAACTCAAACTGCGAAAGAAACAAGCTTCGATTACTATCTGGACTAAAGTCAAATTTTACAGTAGCAAAACTTGTTTAAGTTGGTTAAATAGAAAGAGGTTCTCGAGACGAAGATCTAGCGCTTGAATCGCCTGATTCCGACAAACGAGCGAAAAGTTATACTAAAACGAAAATCGGATAAGAAATCGCGATCGAAATAATCGCGGAAAACTCCGAGAAAAAGAAAACTAACGAACAGGCTAACGAACGAACGTTCGCTGTCTGCGGTTAAAACGGTGAAAACCGTTCGTTAAAACGAACGTACGGACGAACGTCCGCTAAATAACTAAACCGACGGAAAACCTTCTAAAAGAATAAACCGTGTATTAAAAAAAAACCGAAAGATCTAGGGTTTAAACAAAACCGATCGGTTTTCTCGCGAAAACCGAGGCGGCGGCGGCTACCTCCGGCGGGGCTCCGGCGGGCAGCGGCGGCGGCGAGGCGACGGGGCGGGGCGCGGCGCGGCGGCGCGATGCGGCGGGCGGCGGCGCGATGCGGCGGCTCGGCGGCGAGCGGCGGCGGCTGGCGCGGCGAGCGAGGCGGCGCGGCGGCTCGGCGGCGCGGCGAGGGCAGGCGGCGGCGGCGGCTTGGGGCTCCAGGGGGGGCGGCGGCTATTTAAGGGGGGAGGGGGTGGCTTGGGCGAGGGGGCGATGGGGCGGAGGCGCGGCGGCGGCGGACTCCTCCGGCGGAGTCCGTCTCCGGCACGGGACGGGAAGGCGGCGCGGGGCGGCTGGCGGCAGCGGCCTGTTGGGCCGGCTGGGCTTCGGCCCAGTTCGGTCCGGCGGAGTTTTTTTTTTAAATAATTCCGCGCAGAAAAACAAATAAAAGAAATACTAAACGGACTCCAAAATTCCCGAAATAAATTTTCCCCGTCCTCTAAAAATCTCCCGGACAAGGTAAACATTTATTTGGGACTCTAATGCAATTTTGAAAAATGCATATTTTTCTAAATCCAAATAAAATTGCAATAAAAATCCAAATAAAATATTTATTTGATTTTAATATTTTTCCTCCAATATTCCATTTATTTTGGAGAAGTCATATTATCTCCTCTCATATATTTTTAATATGAAATATTTTCGGAGAGAAAAATAGTTAAACCAAATTGATCCCTATTTCAATATTTGAGAAAATTCAAATATGAAAACGGTGAAATCCCCAACTCTCTCCGTGGGTCCTTGAGTTGCTTAGAACTTTCGAGGATCGCAAAACGAAATGCAATAAAATATGATATGCAGTGAATGATCTATGTATAACATTCCAAATTAAAAATTTGGGATGTTACAAACCTACCCCCCTTAAGATGAATCTCGCCCTCGAGATTCGGGTTGGCTAGAAAATAGGTGTGGGTGGTCCTTCCGGAGGTCTTCTTCGCGCTCCCAGGTGGCTTCATCTTCGGTATGGTGACTCCACTGAACTTTGCAAAACTTGATAACTTTGTTGCGTGTAACTCGGCTGGCAAACTCGAGAATCTTGACGGGTTTCTCCTCGTAGGTTAGATCACTATCCAATTGAATTGCTTCTAGGGGCACTGTATCTCTTAGAGAAATATCAGCCATCTCCGCATGGCACTTCTTCAACTGGGAAACGTGAAACACATCATGAACTCCTGACAGTCCTCCGGGCAATTCCAACTTGTAGGCAACTTCACCCATACGTTCCAATACTCGGTATGGTCCTACAAACCTCGGGGCTAACTTTCCTTTAACTCCAAAACGTTTCACTCCTCGTAAGGGTGATACTCGTAGATATGCTCTGCCTCCGACTTCATAGGTTACCTCCTTGCGTTTTGGGTCGGCATAACTCTTCTGTCTGGACTGGGCTACTTTCAGTCTATCTCGAATCAGCTTAACCTTCTCTTCGGATTCCTTAATCAAATCCGGTCCAAACAACTGACGGTCTCCAACTTCATCCCACATCAACGGTGTTCTGCACCTCCTTCCATACAAAGCCTCGAAAGGTGCCATCTTCAAACTGGCTTGGTAGCTGTTGTTGTATGAGAACTCCGCGTAGGGCAAATTGTCATCCCAACTAGATCCATAATCTAGCGCACAAGCTCTTAACATGTCCTCCAGAATCTGATTGACTCTCTCGGTCTGTCCATCTGTCTGCGGATGAAAAGCTGTACTAAACTCTAGCCTGGTTCCCAATGTCTGGTGTAGTTGGCGCCAAAACTTTGAAGTAAACTGGGTTCCTCTATCTGATACGATGGTCCTCGGAACTCCGTGCAGACATACGATCCTGGTCATATATATCTTGGCCAACTTCGCACTCGTATATGTGGTTTTCACTGGAATAAAGTGAGCTACTTTGGTCAACCGATCCACTACTACCCAGATAGAATCATATCCTGATCGGGTCCTGGGTAATCCGGTGATGAAATCCATGCCAAGCTTATCCCACTTCCATTCGGGTATTGGCATAGGCTGTAGCAATCCTGCGGGCTTCTGATGCTCTGCCTTCACTTTCTGACATACATCACATACGGCTACATACTCAGCAATATCCCTCTTCATACCCATCCACCAGAAACGCTCTTTTAAGTCCAAATACATCTTGGTGTTTCCGGGGTGTATCGAGTATGGCGAGTCATGAGCCTCCTGTAGTATCAACTTCCTGATCTCGGCATTATTGGGTACATACACACGGTCCTCAAACCATAAGGTGTCGTGCTCATCTTCACGAAAACCTTTGGCTTTTCCTTTGCGCATTCTATCCTTTATCTCGGCAATTTCTTTGTCCTCTTTCTGAGCTTCTCGAATCCTTCCCAATAATGTTGACTGAACTTCCATAACTGCAACAAAACCTCTAGGGACTATCCCCAAACGAAACTCCCTGAGATCTTCGGATAACCCCTTTGGTAAACCTCCACTTTTGAGGGTATTGACATAACTCTTCCGGCTCAAAGCGTCTGCTACGACATTGGCTTTTCCTGGATGATAATGCAACTTCATATCATAATCCTTTATAAGTTCCAACCATCTCCTCTGCCTGAGGTTCAACTCCTTCTGAGTGAAAATATACTTCAAGCTCTTGTGATCCGTGTACACATCACAACGATTCCCAATAAGAAAATGTCTCCAAGTCTTAAGTGCATGAACTACAGCTGCTAACTCCAAGTCATGCGTGGCATAATTCAACTCATGCGGCCGAAGCTGACGTGAGGCATATGAAACAACTCTTCCTTCCTGCATAAGTACTCCTCCCAGTCCTAAGCGAGAAGCGTCGCAATACACTTGGAAATCCTTGCGTATATCTGGCAGAATCAGAACTGGGGCTGTAACCAAACGTTTCTTCAGTTCCTGAAAACTTGCCTCACATTCATCTGTCCACTTGAACTTAGTGTCCTTCTTCAGTAACTCCGTCATAGGCTTCGCAATCTTAGAAAAATTCTCGATAAATCTCCGATAATATCCTGCAAGTCCAAGAAAACTGCGGATCTCCCCTACTGAGGTGGGTGCCAACCACTCAGTGACAGACTGAACCTTAGTGGGGTCTACTGCTATACCTTCGCCCGATATAACATGTCCAAGAAATCCAACTTCCTCCAACCAAAACTCACATTTGCTGAACTTGGCATACAACTGATGTTCCCTGAGCTTCTCGAGAACTAAACGCAGATGCTCCTTGTGCTCCTCTTCATTCTTTGAGTATACCAAGATATCATCAATGAACACCACGACAAACTTATCCAAGAACTCCATGAACACCTTGTTCATCATGCTCATGAAATAGGCAGGGGCATTAGTCAATCCAAATGACATAACTGTGTACTCATATAGCCCATACCGGGTGGTGAAGGCTGTCTTAGGTATATCCTGTTCTCGGATCTTCAGCTGGTGATACCCTGATCTTAGATCGATCTTGGAGAACACTTTAGCTCCTTGCAACTGATCAAACAAATCATTAATCATTGGCAGTGGGTACTTGTTCTTAATCGTCACTTCATTCAATGCGCGATAATCAACAACCATTCTCAAGGATCCATCCTTCTTCTCAACTAAGAGCACTGGGGCTCCCCACGGTGATGAACTTCGTCGAATGTAACCTTTCTCCAATAATTCCTTGATCTGCTTCTTAATCTCCTCCAGATCATTTGCGGGCATCCGGTATGGTCTCTTTGATATTGGTCCGGTGCCTGGCAACAACTCTATCAAGAATTCAATGTCTCAATCCGGCGGCATGCCTGGTAACTCCTCTGGAAATACATCCGGGTAATCTTTCACAATAGGCACCTCCTCCTGAACAACTCCCGTGAGAGAATTTACTTGGCTCCTTCTAGGCACATGCCTAGATACATACTTGATCCTTTTTCCCTCCGGGGTGGTAAGCGAAATCGACTTACTCGCACAATCGATGCTTCCTCCATACATCGATAGCCAATCCATGCCTAGTATCACATCCAATCCTTGTGACTTCAAAACTATCAGGTCTGAGGGGAAAACATGACTTCCAATGATCAATGGCATCTGAAAACATCCTTGTCTTGCCATATACTCCGCACCGGGTGATCTTACTAACATGGGTGTCCTAAGTACCTTAGTGGGCAACTTATACTTATCCACGAATCCCCTTGATATGTATGAATGCGATGCACCAGTATCGAAAAGAACAATTGCAGTAAAAGACTTAACCAAAAACTTACCGATAACTGCATCAGGCTGCTCCTCAACCTCCTCCACGTTCACGTGGTTCACTTGTCCTCGGTTGAATGGATTGGGCTTCTTCCCAGCGCTTCCATTACCATTGCCGTTCTTCAATTTTGGACATTCGTTGGCATAATGTCCAGTCTTCCCGCACTTGAAACAGGTAATGTGGCTTTGATCCTTCTTGGCGGGTGTGGCTGGGTTAGAGCGGTTCTGATTGCTGCCTGCTCCATGTCCATTTCCATTCTTGTGGCCATTATGGTTGTGTGAACTTCCTCCATTGTGAGAATGGCCTCCATGGTTATGTGTATAACCTCCCGAGTTCGGGGTAAAACGGGGCTTCTGCTGAGCTCCTGAGTTGAACTTCCCTTGTCCATACTTCCTCTTGCGGCTATCAATCTGCTGCTGCTTCCCTTCAATCATAAGAGCTTTGTCTACCAACTCCTGGTAGTTGTTGAATGTTGCCACCATCAACTGCATACTCAGCTCATCATTCAACCCTTCCATAAACTTCTCCTGCTTCGCGGCGTCAGTGGCCACATCATCCGGGGCATAGCGAGCTAATTTACTGAACTCATCCACGTACTGCCCCACGGTACGGTTTCCCTGGCGTAAGTTGCGAAACTCACGCTTCTTCATGCTCATAGCTCCTGCTGAGACATGTGCCGTGCGGAAAGCTTGCTGAAACTGATCCCAAGTGACATTGGCTATAGGGAATGTGGCTGTGTAATTCTCCCACCATGAGGCTGCGGGTCCATCCAATTGATGTGCGGCAAAACGCACCTTCTCAACGTCTGTGCATCCTGCGGTGGTCAACTCCCTTCCAATCCTGCGTAGCCAGTCATCCGCAACTATTGGCTCGGTGCTACTGGAAAACACCGGCGGCTGCAACCTCAGAAAACGGGCTAAGTTGTCAACTGGTGGTGGTGGCGGTGGGTTGTTGTTGTTGTTGTCTTGGTTCTGAACTAGTAGCTGCATCAGGGTATTCTGCTGTTGAATCAACTGAGTGAGCTCCGGTGGGAAAACAAATCCGGTGTCGCGTCTCGGAGGCATCTGATGGGTTTAGAGGGAAGAGATTAGAATAGAGTAAGGTCTAGTGAGAAAGCACTACCCATATGCACATGAGACAAACACATTCATAACACACCACTCAATTCAAGCAAGAGCATACAATCTATCTAACTACCGTTACAAAAGTGCTCGGACTATTACTATTTACATGGGGGAAAATGCTAAGGATAATATGGTGGTCATCTAGAAATTTTGATCGGTGGAAGACTCCATGATATCCGCTCCAGCTTCGTCTTCATAATCATCATCACTACTGTCGGGGTCGGAGTCGGTGTCGTCGATGATGATGTAGTCTTCAGATCGAATTTCCTCAGGTTCGTCGTCTTCTTCTCCGGGCGCGGGGTCTCCCATGAATACTCCTAGTTTCCTTGTCAGGTCGTCATTCTTCTCCACTAGTATTGCGATTTCCTCCTCGTATCCATCGCGTGTAGACTTGAGTTCCTCTTCTAGCTCCATGTTCCTGGTCATCACCTTCTTCAAATCTATCATGCTTGCACACATCTGGTTCTCCTGTCGACGAATGTGCTGGTTTAACTCCTGGATGAAAGCTGCAATGGACCTGTCCCTTCGGGTGCTGATCATCTCCCATTGCTCATCTCGGCGCCCACATAACTGGTAGATCGTGTCCTTAAGATCCTTGTGATACACTTCGCCGATGCGTCCCATGGCGATGTGGGCTGCCATGCTCTTTCCTAGACTCCAGGTTGGTGCATCAAAGGAAAACTCTATGGGCTCCGTAACTGGCGTGAATGTCCTTCCTGGAATTTGAACTCGAATCATCCAACGCTCCTCTTCTGGTACAGTGGCGGTGTAGGTCCCGGTGAAGCTTGGTATTCCGATGTTCAGGTACCTAGTGACTTCCTTCAAGTGTCGTCCAAAAGGTGTGTCTTCATCCGGTTGTGTAAACTTGTTCCTTGAGTCTGCCATCCTAGAGAATAGAAGATGGAGAGAAGTCAGAAATGAGTAGAGAAGAGTGTCCTATGGCTTTTCTTAGTGGTCGTGTCCTACAGTCAGCGTGTGCTCTGATACCATCTCTGGTGCGACCCGACCCGAATGGATCGAATCTCTGTGTTCAAGTGTCATCCCTGGATCGGTAATGCTGACACACACAGTACTCGAAGGATTTATAACAGAGTGCAATCACACACTTATTACATCGAATGTCTCAAAAGAGAACTGATTACAATAAATATGGCTTAAGGCCATCTAAATAAGATAACAGCGGAAGGCTTGGAAGATAAAGTGAGTCCATCAACTCCAACGGCATAGCTGAGTGCACGACAACGACCTAGCACACCTTACTCTTCGTCTGAAAAGTCTGCAACATGATACGTTGCAGCCCGAAACGGGTCAGCACATGGAATATGCTGGCAATATAACACAGTAGAGCAATGAACAGAATAATTGCTAATACTACATGCATATTTGGCTGGTGGAAAAGCTCTAGTGTTATACTGTTTTGCGAAAAGCTAATTTTTTCCTACAACAAAGGAATATATTTTATTTAACTATCATGGTGGTTGTTGAACATTGAGAAGGTAAATCCCCCTCTCAATCCCAATTAAAAGTAATTATTAATCCCAACAAATTAATTTAGAGTGATGGGATTCAATATGATAATCCAAGAACCAGATACTCAAGATGTCCATAACCGGGGACACGGCTAATCATGATCAGTTTGTACACTCTGCAGAGGTTTGTGCACTTTTCCCCACAAGACTCGATCTCCTCCGTTGAATTTCTCGCACTACATGGTGTTTGAGAAACGGATGACCGAGACACAGTCTTTCAGAAACATTTACTCTTTACTCTGGGTAGACAGTTACACCTACTTTCCCCTACATCTGCTAGCCTACCACTGAAAGAGGTCATGTAACATACTCAACTATGCTAGAGCCCATAATAGCTTGTGGCTGCACACGGAAGTTTCTAGCATGAATAATCTTATGATCCCTTTGAGCCTGGGTGGCGGACCGTAGGAGGATCACACGGTATATCCCCGGGATCTCCTAGGACAACACTGGTATATCCCCAGGTGCCCAAACAAGCAATCCACCCAGATGTGTATTAAAGTTGCCACCTTAAGTTGAACCATTAATTAAAATCTCACATCTGTCATGGATACACTCAAAACCCAATCCACGTCTACGAGCATAGCATGGCAACATAAGCATAGCGTGGAAGTAACTCCCAAGGGTTTGTTATTAAAAGGGCAATAGGTTCTACCTCATCATCTACTTCCCAATACCCACAAGTTAATCACATCCTAGTCATGTAGTGTTTGAGGATAAAACTAATGCATAAAAACTGGGTATAGAAGAGTATGATCAAAGTGTGAACTTGCCTTGCTGACGATCTGCAAATCCTAGGGACTCGTAGTAGCACGCTTCGCACTCCGGGAATTCTATCGCAAACAACAATAGCATACATAAGCAATCAAGCGAAGATGCACGGGTGAAATCCAAATGAGAAGACCTAACCAGAAAGTTCAACTGAAGAACTCCGGTTTGCAAAAAGAATCAAATCAAACGGAGCAACGAAACTCAAACTGCGAAAGAAACAAGCTTCGATTACTAATCTGGACTAAAGTCAAATTTTACAGTAGCAAAAACTTGTTTAAGTTGGTTAAACAGAAAGAGGGCTTCGAGACGAAGATCTAGGCGCTTGAATCGCCTGATTCCGACAAACGAGCGAAAAGTTATACTAAAACGAAAATCGGATCAGAAATCGCGATCGAAAATAATCGCGGAAAATCCGAGAAAAAGAAAACTAACGAACAGGCTAACGAACGAACGTTCGCTGTCTGCGGTTAAACGGTGAAAACCGTTCGTTAAAACGAACGTACGGACGAACGTCCGCTAAATAACTAAACCGACGGAAAACCGATCTAAAAAGAATAAACCGGTATTTAAAAAAAACCGAACCTAGATCTAGGGTTTAAACAAAACCGATCGGTTTTCTCGCGAAAACCGAGGCGGCGGCGGCTACCTCCGGCGGGGCGGCGGCGGCAGCGCGGGGCGGGGCGCGGCGCGGCGGCGCGATGCGGCGGCGGCGGCGTCCGGCAGCGGCGGCAGCGGCGGCGAGCGGCGGCGGCTGGCGCGGCGAGGGCAGGCGGCGCGGCGGCTCGGCGGCGCGGCGGCGGCAGGCGGCGGCGGCAGCTTGGGGCTCCAGGGGGGCGGCTATTTAAGGGGGAGGGGGTGGCTTGGGCGAGGGGGCGACGGGGCGGAGGCGCGGCGGCGGCGGACTCCTCCGGCGGAGTCCGTCTCCGGCATGGGACGGGAAGGCGGCGCGGGGCGGCTGGGCCGGCTGGGCTTCGGCCCAGTTCGGTCCGGCGGAGTTTTTTTTTTTTTTTTAATAATTCCGCGCAGAAAAACAAATAAAAGAAATACTAAACGGACTCCAAAATTCCCGAAATAAATTTTCCCCGTCCTCTAAAAATCTCCCGGACAAGGTAAACATTTATTTGGGACTCTAATGCAATTTTGAAAAATGCATATTTTTCTAAATCCAAATAAAATTGCAATAAAAATCCAAATAAAATATTTATTTGATTTTAATATTTTTCCTCCAATATTCCATTTATTTTGGAGAAGTCATATTATCTCCTCTCATATATTTTTAATATGAAATATTTTCGGAGAGAAAAATAGTTAAACCAAATTGATCCCTGTTTCAATATTTGAGAAAATTCAAATATGAAAACGGTGAAATCCCCAACTCTCTCCGTGGGTCCTTGAGTTGCTTAGAATTTTCAAGGATCGCAAAACGAAATGCAATAAAATATGATATGCAGTGAATGATCTATGTATGACATTCCAAATTAAAAATTTGGGATGTTACAGACGGAGTCTTGCTTCCAATATGTCTCCGATCTGTCGTATGGCTTCCATGGCAGCTTCACGAATAGAGTCAAAGAAAGTTGCTCGGGGTAGTCGGGAAATGTAAAAGTATTGCCCCATCATCTTTGGGCAAACTCCTTTCACCCGGTGAAGGTGTACCTCCACATACCAAAGTTCCACTCCATTCTCGATGAAGGGATAACCCTTGTAAACTGCATCTCCTTCCAGGTGGATGTGCTTCATCATATCCTTCAAGACTTTCGGGTAATCATGATCACTAGTCAGGGTCATGGTCGTTTCCGGGCCCTTGAGGAAAGACTCATAAAGGGTTTTCATCTGCATGTGTAGGATAAGAGGGGTACTCAGAACAAAGAATGTATCTCCATGGGGAAAATTTCATTGTCTCCAGAAAAGTTTGGTGTTCAGCTTGTCCATGGGTTCAAGGTTTCGGGGTCTGGTTGAGATAGAAAGAGAAAGCAAATACCCACCCATCAACAGACAAATCCTAGCTCAAAAGAAAAAAATACCGTTTGTAATGAGCCGTTCTACTATGGTTTAGTTTCTAAGTCTTCATTTCTTCAGGTCTTCAATGCTCGGGAGTTTCCAATTCCTGATGCTTTTCCCATATGAAGGCCTTCTACCATTCTTCCATAACTTACGTCTCTCAAGGTTGAAATAACTACAAGCCTACGAATATCGCATCTATCCAACCATTCAATAAACACAGAAAATAATAGCAACCAAGCATTCATTTATTCAATCAGTTCTACAGTATCGGCACCCACATAAGTTGGTATGGTTAGACACTTAAATCGAGAAAGCATTCATCTTTATTTCTCTCATGGTGGGCTACTACTAAGCTAATTTATCGGGAACTTGGTCATTGTCCCCACTGGGGCTTCTTCTGTGTGGACTTGATCTCCTCCAATTCCTCTGCTAGATTTTCCCTGTCGACGTGGAGTTTCTTGTGATGACCTTGTATATCCTGAAGTTGTTCCTTGAGCTTCTGGATCTCAACGTCCTTGGCATGAGATATGGTCCTACTGCTCTTCAGTTCCTGGCGCATTCTCAGGATCTCAAGGTTCTCCTCCTCCAGCTTGTCTACCTTTAGTCTATGAGTCTCGACCTCTTCTCGTAGTGCTTCAGTGTCAAACAGGGCTTCCAGAAGGTCCATCTGAAGATTCTTGAGGTATTGTTCTAGATCCTGATTGTACACTAACAGTGGGGAGAACTTCATCTTTTGCGCTTCCGTCAAGGCAATAGTTGCTCCATCAAACTTCTGCCATCCAATCCTTCCAAAGAAGTGTGGGTTCAGTGCAGCACGATTACGATAGCATAAGCGTGCAATAGCATCATGGACGGCAGTGTTGATGCCCATATCACAGTCACCATTTATAGTTCCGAAGCTGATGTCTGCAGTCTTGGGGTCTTCTTTACGGCCAAAAACTTGGGTCTTGACTCCCCATGATCCAGACGTCCTCTTAGTTGCCTTGATCTCAGGTATCGGTAGCTTCAGCAGCCTGACTAGCTCCACAAGGAAAGGGCCTCCAAGAACCTTCTCGTAGTGTTCTCTTTTGTTCAGAACATAGCTCTCCATCTATAGTTTGAAATAAGGAAGGTTCAGTAAAAGAGACCAGGTGTTACGAGAGTAGTACAAAACAAAGGTCGTTCCTATTGGGGTCTTCATATTACTAAGTCATTTCCTAGGGTCACGTCCTACAGTCAACATGTGCTCTGATACCATATCTGTAGCGACCCGACCTCAAACGGTCAAGCATCTATGTATTTGTGCCATCCCTGGATCAGTATGCTGGCACACACAGTACATCAATGTATATATATATCAAAGTGCAATCACATGTATAAATAACGTAAAACTGATATATACCTCATAATTGTCAGCGGAAACAAATAGTCGGGTGTGGAGTCCTATCAACGCCATCGGCAGGTTGAGTGTAGACCGTAACCCTGTACCGTACTCTTACTCGTCGGAAGAAAGTATCTGCAACATGATACGTTGCAGCCGTGTAGGTCAGTACATTGAATGTACCGGCAAGATCACAACATGAGAAAACAGATGATAAAACTATACTATATGCAAATTGGCTTTGTGGCTCTGTGTCTGAGTTTTGTTTTGCGTAAAAGCTGGGTTTTTTTCCTACATCAAAGGAAATAACCGGAGTCTGTACTACGGAGTTATCTATCATGACATGGTTCCGCCAACCGATGTCTTATAGCCCAAATCATCATAAGTTGCCCACAATTAAGTTATCAGTCCGGTGTTGAGAGTTCCGAGATAGATCCAAGTCCAGATGCTCAAATTGTCCGTAACCGGGGACACGGCTAATCGATTAGGTTTAAACCCTCTGCAGAGGTTTGTACACTTTACCCGCAAGATTCGATCCCTCCCGTTTCATCCTCGCACTTCATGATGTTTGAGAACAGGACGATCGAAACATGGTCTTCCGAAGAGTTCCTCTGACCACTGTCCGGTGCTCATCAAATCCTACCGTAGTTCTACATCTGCTAGCACCGTCCCAGCCAGAGTCACAACTAAGGTCAACCAAGCCAGAGCCCATAGTGACTTGCGGTTGCACAGGTAATCTTCCGGGCATGAAGTATTCTTCCGTCTCTTTGAGTCTGGGTGAAGCTTTCCGCAAGATGTCATGGCGCTTCTCCATGCATGCCGGCCATCCACTGGTTTCTCCAGGGTGCCCGTCAACCATCCTTCACCCAGTAGTGTGTATTGAATTCTTGTCTCGAGTCTCAAAGTCTTGAGGCCTTGAAGATGTAGTCCTTGCAGATTCCATCATGGAGTTGTCGTCATTGACGTAGAGTCCTCCTTCTTCACACCACTCTCGTGCACTCATACCAAACCCCGTCTACTAAAGCGTAGCATTAAAACTATATAACGTCCCGGGCTTGGTAACAGGGAGATGGGTTCCTACCTCATGCATTCTACTCAACTACAAGATTCAATAACACTACTGGAGGGATTGTTGAAAGGGTGCTACTACATGCAAAAAAAAACATAGGTATGAAAAACATGGTCAAAGTGAACTTGCCTGGTATTACTTGATGAAGATAAAACGCTCTCAGAAACTTGATAAACTAGTCGTCACTCTCCGATGAAATCTATACAAGCAAGCATAGTATTCACATAAGCAAACATTCTAGCACTCAATCATAACAAACAAAATAACAACAAAAATGAAATAGGATCGAAGGCAAAAAAAGACAAATAAAACTCCAAATCACTCAAATAAACTTATAGGGCTAATCTACACCACAACAACTCTACTTAACAACAAGTAAAAAGCCTAAAACAATTACTTAACACAAGGTAAAAATAATTATTCACTAAATAACCTAAAGTATTTTTCCTATAATAAAATTCTAGCAAAACAATAAAATAATACTATTACCACCACTAGCAATATAGTCATGCAATAAACAACACCTAGAACCTCAAGAATACTAAGTCTAATAAATCCTAAAATTTACCTACTGTTAAACATAGAATAAATGCACACTAGCGAAAACTAGCAAAAGAAAATAATTAAAACTAATTAGTAATAATTAAATTACAAACAGGACTAAAAACAGAGTAAACAGTACTGTTTACAATAAAAAGCTAATTTAAATAAATCACTAGCATGCAAACTAAACACTACTGCTTAGCTAGTCTAATAAGAAACCAGTAGCAAAAAGAATCGGTCAAAAATAATATTCCTAACTCAAAATAGCTCAAATCTAGTGATTTGAGAAAATTCATACAAGCACAAATTTAACTGCTCAAATATGAAGTACAATTGTACAAACAGAAACTTCATAAAATTTGTGATCCAACGCAGTTGGAATCACTCAAAAATACCTCGTAGATAATTAACTATGGATTTTACAAGATTGGAACTATTCTGTTTTAAAAAAAACAGAACAAAGAGGGAAAAAATGAACAGTAGGTCGGGATTTACTGTAGCAGTCCGGTGATGGGGTTCTGGTGGAGCTCCGGCGACGTCCTCCGGTGGTCCGGGGAGGTGGCTGAGGGGCCGGGTGGGGGCGGCGGAGCGAGGGGAGTCCGGTGGTGGGGTCGGTGGGTGGCGGGGGTGGCCGGAGGTGGAGGGGCGGGGCGGCAATGGCGGCGGTGGTCCGGCGAACTCCGGCGAGCTCCTGCGGGCGGCTCGGGGCGGGGAAGAGGGGGCTAAGGGCAGGGATGGATTGCGGGGTGCGGTATATATAGGGGTGGGGGCTGGCTTGGACGAGGGGTAGAGAGAGATCGCGGGATCCCGTGAATCCGGCGATCTCCGGCGAGATCTACAGGGGATCGGGCGAGCTGGTGGAAGGAAGGAGATGATGCATGGCGATTTGGGCCGGATTTGGCCCAAAAAAGAAAATCCCTTTCCTTTTTTTAAAATAACTCGGCAATAAAAATCATTTTAGAAAATAAGATGTAAATAAAATATAGGAGTATTATATATCAAAATTCTCAGAAAAATAAGCCCAATTTAATGGGATAGTTTTCACGGGAAAATAAAATACTTTTTGAAAAAATCATTTTTTATTTAAAATTCAACCAAAAATCCAAATGACTTTCAAAACTCATCGGAAAAATTCTTCCAACATTTTTGGGGTGTCATGTTAATCACTCTGAACACTTTTGTTCAAGTGTTCTTTGTCAGAAAAGTTTTTGATTAAAATTTAAATGCCACTTTGAGTTAAAAACAATCCAAATAAAACTTTCAAAAGACATTCAAATTCCACCCAACTTCACACAAGAAATCACACATAATTCAAACAAACAATCATATTTATTTATTTATTATAACATTCCAATATTTAGAATTTTGGGATGTTACACTGCTACTGTTACAATCACTACAAAACTGCTACTGTCACTATTGCCACTGTTACCGTTACTATCATACTACTTTACTACTAAATACTTTGCTGCAGATATTAAGTCTTTCAGGTGTGGTTGAATTGACAACTCAACTGCTAATACTTGCGAATATTCTTTGGCTCCCTTGTGTCGAATCAATAAATTTGGGTTGAATACTCTACCCTCGAAAACTGTTGCGATCCCCTATACTTGTGGGTTATCAATGCGTACTTACATGCGTTCAACTGTAAAACGGTCGGAGGAGCTCCGCATTCCAGGGGCGCTCCGTCTCCTCGCTGGATGCGCCTCTCTTGCGCTTGTTTGGCTTCTGCGCATTGATGAGGTAGTCGGCGTTCCTATCGCGCAGAGCCTTGCTGATGATGAAGGGGCCCTCCCATGGGGAAGCCAGCTTGTGCTGGCCGGCTGTCCGTTGGACGAGCCGGAGCACGAGATCTCCCTCACAAAACGCGAGGGTTTGATTTTCTTGTTGTGGTAGTGGCGAAGGCCTAGCTGGTAGATGGCCAACCGGCTGAGGGCCAGCAAGCGTGCCTCCTCGAGAGGTCAACGCCGTCTTCTTGTGCTTCTCTGGCTTCGGCATCCATGTAGAGCGTGACCCGGGGTGAGTCGAACTTGACATCTGTGGGGATGATGGCTTCGGCCCCGTAGACAAGGAAGAACGGCGTGAAGCCGGTTGAACGATTGGGCATCGTTTGGAGACTCCAGAGGATGGCCGACAACTCATCCAGCCAGCTGCCGGGTGATCACACGAGTGGCTCAACGAGTCGCGGCTTTATGCCGGCCAGGAGAAGACCGTTGGCCCGCTCGACCTGGCCATTCGACTGGGGGTGTGCAATGGAAGCCAGGTCGAGCCGGAAGTCAATCGTGCAATAGTATTGGGCCAGGGCGCCTTTGGCGAAGTTGGTGCCGTTATCAGTGATGATGCTGTGGGGGAGGAGGCGGCTGTCCCGCACCTGGCGGCGGGGGCGGCAGCGACAGGTTGCCCTTCATCAGGCGCTGGGTGAAGTTGCACTGCCAGAGCATGTGTGTGGATGACTTCGCGCTGATGTGGTTGTTGCAGGGGGCGTCGAGCATCTGCTCAAAGGTTAGGCTAGGCTGCCAGGGAGCCTTGCCGGTCTTCTGACACTGGCTGCTAGACTGCTTGGCCGGCTGCACCTCCTCCTCGGTGGCCGTGATGAGGTGGTTGTCATATCGGGGAGCCGGCTGATCGCCCTTGCGCTTGTTGCCATTGTCCTGCTAGCACCGGCTGCCATCGCCAGCCGGCCGCGCGGGTGGCCGGTGAGAGCGATAGTACCTTGCCGGCTGTGTCCACCCGGACCTGAACCTTCATGGTGGCGTCGACCGTGGCGTACTTGTCCGCCATGGCCATGAACGCGGCCATGGTCATCGGCTTGGAGCGCATGAGCTTGTGCTTGAGCAGGGTGCCGTCTTGGCACCCATCAATGAAGTACTGGATGGCTTGCACCTCATGTACCCCGTCGGAGATGTTGCACAGCTCGGTCCAGCGCGTGAGATACTCGCACACGGTCTCATCAGGCCCCTGGACGCACATGGCCAGCTGGCGAGGCAGGCCGAGCCACTTGTAGGTGTCGGTGAAGTTGTGCACGAAGGCTTGGTCGAAGTCGAGCCAAGAGTTAATGCTGCCAGCCGGCAGGCTGTTCATCCATGTCCGGGTAGAGCCCTGCAGCATCAAGGGCGTGTAGCGCACGGCCAGGCACCGGTTGCCGCCCGTGATGCCGATGGCGGTGGTGTAGTCGGTGAGCCAGTCCTCCGACTTGGCGGTGTCGTTATACTTGGGCATGCTGCGGGGAAGCGTGAAACCTTTGGGGAAGGCTCGCCATGGATGCGCGGGCTGAAGCAAGCCAGCCCAACCGACTCCTCTTCCTCCATCTCAAGGGAGCGAGCCAGCTGCTCGATGCGGTGGCGGGCGTCGTTGTCATCGATGTCGCGCGGACCCAGCCGGCTCGTCGTACTGGCCGTTGTGGTCATCGTTGATCGTTTGAGCGCAGTTGCGCCGTCCCCGGCTCCCCCAGGGCCTGCCGGAGTGACTGGCATCCGAGTGCGGGGGAAGAGGCCTCCGGCGTGTGCCGGCAGTCGCCGTCTGGGTCCTCTAGGTCACGCGAGGCGAAAGCCTCAGGCTGGGCTGGGTCGAAACGCTTCTGCTACTTGGTTGCCACGGTGACGAGCTCGCAGATACGCTGCTACTGCTCGAGCCGCCCCTCGCCCTCCAGGAGCTCGATGTTCGCCATGGCCACCTTCGCGGCGTGCTTGTTCTTGACGAGGGTGTCGTAGATAGGCGGGTTCGCACCGAACGCGGGGCCGATGGCGCCGCCACGCCGCCACACCTCGGCCACCCGGCTGGGCTCGGGATCGGTCAGGGTGAGGCCGTCGACGGTGTCATAATCGTGTCGCGTGGATTCCACCCGGCGCCGCCCTTCTGCGAGCGCGAGGGCTTCGTCCAGCAGGCGCAGACACTGTTCCTCGAGCTGCGCCCCGGCCGCGGCCGGGTCGGTGTTGGTGGTGATGGGGGCACGCAGGTTCTGCAGCGTCGCATGTAGCGGGTCAGACCAGCCTGCGCGAGCCACGGGGTCCACAGCGGCCTGGGCCTTGGCGTGCGAACTAGTGGTGCTGTAGCCCGTGACCAGCACATGTACGCGGGTGTAGAGATCTGCGACGTCGAGGAAGACGGTGCTGTCGCAGTGGATGGGCAAATCGGCGATATCGTACACCTTGGTTGGGAAGACGTCGGGGACCATGGAGCCAATAGCGAGGCCGGCGGTGCCCGCACTGGACGCAGGAACCACGCCATGGATGATGCGCTCGCCAGAGCTGGTGAAGGGCCTCGTCCGAAACATAACTTTGGCCAACGCCGCGAGAAGCCCCACGGTGGGCGCCAACTGTCGTGGTGATCTCACGGCAGATGCCATGGGATGGCTAAAAGTGGGGGGCTACGTGAGGACGACGGTGGGTTCCGAAGGCGAGGTTGCTACGCGCAAGTGCGTGACACGAGATGTACCCAGGTTCGGGGCCCTCCAGGGGAGGTAATACCCCTAGTCCTACCGAATGTGGTATATGGGATGCGTGGATTATAGGGTTGCTCCTGGAGCTGTTTTGGGGGCGAGGGGGAAGAACGTGCTGGCCTTCTGCCCGCCTTGTAAATATGTGTATATCGGCTGGAGTGGCTAAAGGGTCGACCCTCTGCATGGAGGCGCACCGGGGGGTCTTATAGGCCGGCCCCCCGGGGTTACAATCGTACAGTTACATGGGCGCAGGGCCCTTGGGTTAGTGTCTAGAGCCCGGCAGCGGGGCCCGTTGGGCTGCCGGGTGTGGGTCTTGCCGGATTCGCCGGGCGCGTGGTCATGCCGGGGCCGCCGGGCATGGGTCCGGTCGGCGGCACGGCACTGAGGCACGCTGCGTCTAGCATCACGAGGCGGCTGGCGCCGCTCAGGTACACGGTTGCGCTGCCCGGCCGCTGTCCGCCTCGGGCGGGGGCGTAGGGCACACTGTAGCCACACCCGCACGGGTCGGCGTAAAAAAGGGGGGCACTGTGGCCACACTCGCCCTGTCATGGAGCGTCGTCCTTGCCGTACGTCTGGCTAGGTCGCCGCGCCTGGTTGGCTCCCGCCGGGGAGCCGGCTAGCGTTCGGCCGGGTTGAGGGGCACCGGTCGCCCCGATGTTTTTAAAAGGGATCCGGGTTTCGCAACCTACTCGGGGGTCATCCGCCCGACAGTCTATATGTGTGTTGTGGCGGAAGGGCAATTTGGAGACAATGTGCTTGTGATAGAGAGGTGTGAATGTGCAAATGATTATGTATGAGTGAGACATAGAGAGACGCCAAGATATTGTGTATACATGAGAGAACGGTCCTGTATTTTGTGTGTGTGTGTGTGTGTGTTTGTGAGGGATAGGAGCATCCATAACACAACAACCAGCTCTCTCGATTAGATCATCCCTCGCACACTCGCATGTACCTCTCTGTCACATACACACCCTGTACCACGCAGACATATTTATCTCTCGCTATGTCTCTCTGCCTCAGAAACACACTCCCCATAGTCCTTCTCTTTGTATCCCGCACACGATCTCTCTATATTGCTTAAACATTCATGCACACGATGTATCCATCTCTCACCATTAGCCTCTCTCGCATGCACACTCTGCACACACATTCTCTCCCTAGGTTTGATTTCTCTCAATATTTCACTCCCCCCTCCAAGCACACTATCCATCCCCATCCAAGGTTATATAGCTGCCACTCTCGCTTGTGCTTCTCTACACCCCCACATGCACACCACCTCAATCTTCAAGGAAGACATCAGGAAGAATGAAGACAATGACCAGACCGCACTAGAGAATGATGGGCCATTTGGAAGTAGGATGATGTGACAACGACTGACTAACTCCCTTCCTCTCTCTCTCCCCCTCCCTCTCTCTCTCTCTCTCTCTCTTTCTCTCTTCCTCCTGCACAAAATTGTCAATCCCTCAACCCACAAGCTCCTTCCCCTCTCGTCCATGTTTTTTGAGCTCTCTAATCAACCCTTTTGTCTCTTCTATCTCCACATGTACAAAATCATCCCGATGAACACGCATCTTAGTTTGTATATTACATGTCTCAATCTTTCTCGCACACCTAACTTCTTCCTCCCAACACACACATACACTTCCTCTCTTTCTCTCTCTGTGTCTCTTTCCCTCTCTCTCTGTCTCTAGATCTTGTGAGGTTACTCTCCTACTCTCTCGCCCACGTGTATACAGTACAATCTTTCCCACCCTCTGTCTCTTTCTTCGATGGGGTGTATATCTTGTGTGTTGAGTGCAGACATCTCTCTCCCGCCATTGCTCCATCTTCACAAACTCTCTCTCTCTATGCTTCATTCACACATTGGGATGTGTTCAAAATATCTCTTTAGATTGGATCATATAGAGTTATGGTTGGTTTTGTTGCATCCAACTAATTAATAATTATGACATGCATTTAGATTTTCATTTGAGTTGGATTATGTGAGATTTTCATTTCCTGGCTGCTATTGTTGCGGTAAAATTAATTGGTTATAGCTTGCATTATCAAATAGAATATCATCTTGTAATTGTGCGTCACTCCTGTATTGCGCTATGCTTCGGTAGGTTCTTCATCTGTAACCAGTAGTGTGCCAAATGATGATAAGTTTTTTAGAATAGCAGGGAGGCGACCCCCCTGTTCTATTGACTCAGAATGAAACCACAATGTAGTTCTAGCAAAGTTGAAAAGCCACATAGTAGGATATTAAAAATCACTCGTGCTAACATGGCAGATGAGTGCTTTAATGTTGCCCACCAGATGCGTGAGTATTACTAGTATATTATTGTTGCCATTTTGAGATTTTAAAACTACGAATACGAACATGCAGAGGAGCAATGAAGACCAAATATGGGATGTTGGGGACATCTTCAAGGAACGTCGCAAGTTAAAAATGACCTGCACCGAACCTGTAAAACGAGCTTTGGTAAGTAACAACCTTTCAATTACTTTGACATTGAGAACCTGACAAGCAGTGGTGGATGGTTTGTGTGTCCTTGATGGTTTTGTTAATGAAATTGGAGGGAGCCCCCTCTTTTGATCATTTATTTTACTTTGACATGGTATGTGTCTGGCAGCAGTAGTGAACACAGGACCAGGCCAGGCCCTGGGCAAGCCCCGAACCGAAAACTGCGTCAAACCATTGTTTGCTTGGCTAGGGTTCTTGCCATGCAATCCAGCAGTGTGGCAGATTATTAAACAATTGTAGGCGAGACAAACAATTTCCTATACACTTGATTAGGCTCTCAATCATTTGTAGGATCTCAATTTACTCACTAGACCCACCATGTCGTAGGATGAAAAACTATATGGCCCTCTTTGACTCGTAGGATTCTCATGACACAAGAATAGAAAAAATAAAGCATTGGAGTGGCATGCCCACTTGAACCCCATAGGATTAGCACAGAGTGTTTGATGCCACAGGAAAACAAAAGAAGTGAAAAAAGAGGTTGGAGTGGAAGCTTGATTTCCAATGAACTCTAGTACACATGATTCCATTGGAAAAAATCCTATAGGATTCAATCCTATGAATCAAACGACCAACGTAGGAAAAAAATCCTAAGGATTCTAACCCTTAGAAAATCCTATGGAATTCCTTTGACTCAAAAGAGCCCTAGCCTTTGTAATTTAATGTTGAAGCTACTCAGTCAAACGCGGCTACAAATGCCAAGGAGATCATCTGGTTACCGGTTGTTTTGCTGCCGCAATCCTTCGCTTAGTGCACCCCTCTGCTAGTTTTTCTATTTCTCTTAGCCTTGTGTTCTTTCATGCATATGTTGTAGTTTCTATAAGCTGGCTCTGCTTGATATGTAGTAATAAGTAGTCTTAATCGTCCTAATGCTTTCATTTTTAGCTTGATGTAGGAAGTGGGTGTTCTCACCTTGGAGTTTGTTTTTATATTTCTCCTTTTGAATTCACTTCTCCTAGTCCTGTTTAGCGGGCTTCTACTTAATGGATCTAGGGAGATCTGACTATTGACCTAAAAAGAAGTAACTTCTTCATGTCAGGAAGCAGTTCCTGCGAGGAGGGAAGTATGGTCAACCTCGAGATCATGTTTTGTGGCTAGTCCTATGTGCCAGTTCCAAAATGATGCTGGATTATACACAAGGTGCCAGCTCCCTAATGATGCCAGATTAGACACAAGGTGCAAATTCCCAAATGATGCCGGAGTACGCACAAGTGAGGTGGAGTCGTCAAGTGTTCGTGTCCTCGTGGCTCTAGTAAAGGCTGAAAGAAATCATGCAACAACCCTTGAGAATGTAGCTGAGTTCCTGAAGAAGCGAAAAGAGCAATCAGATGCTCTCTTCACCCAAGCCAAAGAAGAGATGGAAGAAGCCAGAAAGAAGCTAGCAGAGGGAGAGCAGGGTAGGCGTCTCCTGCTATCTAAAACTATTGTCAATCCAAATTTCATTCATAATAGGTAGGTTCAAATGTTTATCCAGTCAGCATGCCTGTTTTGATGTCTGTGCATCAACAAAGATGAATGTAAGTTTGTGATGCCGAGATGTGGCACAAAATATATTTTTTCTGGGTCATGTAATAACTTACATTACTTCCCGAACAATAACAGACAAACCATTGGACATGGTATAGTTCACACGCAAGCCCAACATTTCAAGTTCAACTTTCACATCAAACTCATGTTCATAGATATCTTCATATTCATAGATAATGTCCATAACCATGATTCACTTCAAAGCAAAAAAAAAATGTGAGAAGAATTAGAAATAATGAAAATTCTATAATTCTTACTATCAACATCAACGGTTCTCCAAACATCATTTAGTTCAGAGCCAAAACACAAATTCCTTGAGAGTTCATTGATGAAAAAGGTGCAATTTCTACCAATGGCGGAGGAGGGACTCGCGTATAATTTTGTGGAGTTCTACTAAAATTGAGGTATCTACTTCTGTTTGAACAAACATGCTTGAGATGGAGATTAACATCCATGTTTGCAAAAATATGTAAAAGGGTTATCAATGGCATTGCGTCATTTTACAAGTGACATAGGATTTATCGATGGCACTAGATTGACAGCAGTATATTATTCCCTCTGTGGCATTGCATGAGTTGACAATTGGAATTGGATTGACAGCAATAAAACAATGCAAATATAAGGTCATGCCGATGTTGGGCGCGCCAACACCATATATAGTAACTCCATAGAGGCCATAAATTGGCAAGGCAGAGCTGGTTGCCGAGAGTAAGAAACATATCAGTGCGAGCACGACAAAACAAGACCATATGAATTTAATTATATTTTCAACATTTTTAACTAAACGTGAATTGCTTCTGGAGGCATGTTAATAATCTAATGCCAGCCGCGACGGGGGTCCACGGTGTTTTGTGCTAAACCGGGCAACACACCGTGTGTCTATGCCGGTGACACGGTGGTTGTGGCCTTCGTGGGTTCCAAGCGGCGGCGGATCCCATTGTCTACTATTCCTCGATGTCCGCAGCGGCCGCGGACTTGTTAGCCGCCTTCGCCGGCATGCCGTGGTTCTGCCAACGTTTAAGCCGGATGGCACGACCAGCCACGATGCACCAGATGCCGTGCTCCCCCATGTGCCGGTGTGGAGCAACTGGCCACTCCTCTGCGAGCAGGCTTGGAGAGTCAAGTTGATGCACCAAGGGCCAGCTTGGAGCGGCTACTTGCTCCTTCGCTTGCTCGCCTGCAACCTCACCCATGGTACTGACAGCCTGGGGCAGGGAGAGAGGTGGAGCAGTGAGTTGCCTGGCTCGTATCTGATAACCAACAAGTATCAGGGATCTATTCTAGCTTTTTTGATAAATAAGAGTGTCGAACCCAACGAGGAGCTAAAGGTAGAATCAATATTCCCTTCAAGTTCTATCGACCACTGATACAACTCTACGCACACTTAATGTTCGCTTTACCTAG
Organism: Thinopyrum elongatum; assembly: GCA_011799875.1. Lineage (NCBI taxonomy): Eukaryota > Viridiplantae > Streptophyta > Magnoliopsida > Poales > Poaceae > Thinopyrum > Thinopyrum elongatum. The sequence continues at coordinate 561,626,245 of CM022303.1, read as the reverse complement.
AACAAGTATAAAACTAGAAGTACTTTGTAGGTGTAAAGGGATAGGTTTGCAAGATAATAAAGAACATGAAAATAAAAGTTAGGTGCTGTTCTAATAAAATTACAATTAGATTAGTATAGCAAGTATGGATTAGTGGTGGTAGGATTTGCGAAATTGTCCCTAAGCAATTGGCTACGTTTACTAGACCGATAGCAAGTTTTTATGTGGGAGAGGCCACTGCTAGCATGTCATCCCTTACTTGGAATTCTATGCACTTATGATTGGAACTATTAGCAAGCATCCGCAACTACTAACGTTTATTAAGGAAAAACCCTACCATAGCATTAGGATATATTGGTCCCCCTTCAATCCCGTATGAATCAATTTCTATGTTAGGAAGAAGCTTCTATCACTCTTGCCCTCCAATGCATAGTCCATGGAGGTGAGAAAGGGCAATGCATGGTACCGAAGAGGATAGCAAATTGCAGAAAGGTGAGAGTGCGTACAATCCATGGACTCACATTAATCATAAAGAACTCACATACTTATTGTGAAAGTTTATTAGCCCTCGAAGCAAAGTACTACTACGCATGCCCCTAGGGGGATAGATTGGTAGGAAAAGACCATCGCTCATCCCCGACAGCCACTCATAAGGAAGACAATCCATAATAAATCATGCTCCAACTTCTTAGCATAATGAGAGACTATACGTGCATGCTTCGGGAATCACAAACCTTAACACCAATATTCTTACTAAACCACAATCATTCACTTACCATCTCTATATCGCAAAACTATTGCAAGGAATCAAATATATCATATTCAGTGATCTACAAGTTTTATGTAGGATTTTATGACTAACCATGTGAATGACCAATTCCTGTTGACTCTCTAATTAGATATAAGTGAAGCATGAGAGTTTAATTATTTCTACAAAAGATCACGCTCTAATAAGTATAAGTGAAGCTAAAGATCTAAAAATAACGGTTTCCTATATGTAGAGAAATAGGCATTCAAATTTCAAATGATATAAGTGAAGCACATGAAGCATTCTATAAAGCCATACTCAAAAGATATAAGTGAAGTGCATGAAGCATTCTATAAATCAACAAAGGACTATCTCATACCAGCATGGTGCATTATTAAAATAAAAATAAAAAGCACACGACGCTCCAAAAATTTATGCATATCATGTGAACAAAACAAAAACCAAAACATACCGATAATTGTTGAATAAAGATAGGTTGCCTTCCGGGGCATCCCCAAGCTTAGACGCTTGAGTCTCCTTGAATATTTCATTGGGGTGCCTTAGGAATCACCAAGATTGAGCAGTTGCCTCTCCTCATTCTTCTCATATCAATACCTCGATCTTCGAACACTTCATCCACACAAAACTTAAATGAACTTTTTATTAGAGGGGTTAGTACATATAACATCAAATCCCATCATGTCCAGCTGTAACATTATCGTATAATTATAATCAAACATTACCCACTCTATTCTATCACAATTCTATGGCTCCCAAGTCAATGCGGCTCAACAAGATTTCAAACATAAGCAAATAACGAAACTATAACAGCAATTTGTGAAAACAGGACAGTCTGTAAAGATGCAGATGGTGCATATACTTATGTAACTCAAAAAATTCTGAACAATTTGGAAAAAATAAAAATTTTGCATAGAAGGGTTGTGTAAAATTTTTAGAAAATTTTAACATTCCAGTAAAAAAATGTAAAATCACGCACTACTGCCAAAGTTTCTGTTTCTGCACCGCACATACCAAATAAGCAATTTAAACATCCTAAAGGCAAATCTTGGAACATTATTTTTATAATACAATGGATTTGTACAAGGGGATAATTATTTTTGTTGAAAAGTTTCTGTAATTCAAGATTCACAAAGTTCCCATGGGCATGAACAAGTTCAAGGACGTCCCCCACTTCAACGATGTTCGTCTTTCTCACTTTCACTTTTCTTTTTGAAAAGTTTTAGGTTCCCCTCTATATTTTTTGTTTTTAATTTTTTTAAAGAACACAACAAAAATAAATGACTCTGTAAAACTCTCGGGATGTCTCCCTGGCAGCGCTTTCTTTAAAGCCATTAAGCTAGGCATATAGTGCTCAAGTAATTGTTCCACCCGGATCCCAAGGTATATCAAAGCCAATTTTAATTAACAATGATTTTAATTTAGTAGTGAGCAGAAAGAAACATATATCATGTAGTGATGAAGTCTAACTATCTTCCTATGCATCGGCATGTCATAAAAGAACAATTCATGCACATCAAGTAAAGGACAATGCATAGTCTAAACAGTTCTTGCAATTTTATCGTATTGGAAACATAGAGAGGTGAATATGAGGTTCCTCTCTCATAATAATTGCAAGTAGGAGCAACAAGCACATGCACATTATATTCATCAAAATTATCATGTGCAATAGTAAAATGCAACCCATCAATGTAATCCTTAATAAGCGCAAACTTCTCCGATATAGTGCAGTTGGGAGAATTCAAAAAGATAATAGGACTATCATGTGTGGGTTCAATAGCAAAAATTTCATGTTTAACATAAGAAACTATAGAAAGTTCATCTCCATAAGCATCATTCATATTGGCATCAGGGCCACAAGCATAGCAAGCATCAATTTCATCAAAAAGGGATATTTCAAACGAATCCAACGGATCATAGAAATTATCATAGCATTCATCCTTCAGTAAGCATGAAGGGAAATTAAACAATGTATGAGTTGAAGAGTTACTCTCATTAGAAGGCGGGCATCGGTAGCTAATCCGCTCTTCCTCCTTGTGTTCTTTGCTCTCCTCCTCATCTTTTTCATCTAATGAGCTCACAGTTTCAGCAATTTCTTCTTCCATAGATTCCTGCAAAATATTAGTCTCTTCTTGGACAGCGGAGGCGTCCTCAATATACTGTTTAACATAAGTATTAGAAGCATAGTTTTCATAGCAATATTTAAGTATGGCAAAATTTTCAGATTTCTAAAGAGTAGCATCATACGTTTCAATCAAAGAAGCAATTTCATAGGCACCCTTAAAAGAAACAAATTCTTCTATTTGTTCAATATCATAGTAATTATAAACACCCTTGGCATAAGAAGATAAGATTCCACTATCCTTAAACTCACATTGGAAGGGAAGGTGTTTTTTAGGGTCTTCACAACAACAAGTAAAAACATGTATTTCGCATAAATTCCAAGCATAGCAATGTAAATTATTAATATGATGCCATAAAAGTGTCCCTTTTTGAGATAAGCGGTGTCGGACAAAACAAGCATGCTTATCTAATGATTTTCCCTCAACTAAGCTAGTTGGATTTTCAACACGAGCACAAAGGGATTGAAGATGATACAAGTAGAAAGCTTTAGCAGTATGATAGATTTTGGGTGCTTCTTCAACCATTGTGTTAGCAAGTACAACTATTTTTTTGGTATTTTACGTTTCCTACCCATATCTAGAGATAGAAAACAAGAGCACAAAATAAAAATACTTAGTGATAAAGGAAACAAGCACACACGAGAATATCAACCCCATGCTACTGCTCCCCGGCAACGGCGACAGAAAAAGGTCTTGATAACCCACAAGTATAGGGGATCAATTCTAGCTTTTTTGATAAATAAGAGTGTCGAACCCAACGAGGAGCTAAAGGTAGAATCAATATTCCTTTCAAGTTCTATTGACCACCGATACAACTCTGCGCACACTTAATGTTCGCTTTACCTAGAACAAGTATAAAACTAGAAGTACTTTGTAGGTGTAAAGGGATAGGTTTGCAAGCTAATAAAGAATGTGAAAATAAAAGTTAGATGCTGTTCTAATAAAATTACAATTAGATTAGTATAGAGAGTATGGATTAGTGGTGGTAGGATTTGCGAAATTGCCCCTAAGCAATTGGCTACGTTTACTAGACCGATAGCAAGTTTTTATGTGGAAGAGGCCACTGCTAGCATGTCATCCCTTAATTACTTGGAATTCTATGCACTTATGATTGGAACTATTAGCAAGCATCCGCAACTACTAATGTTTATTAAGGTAAAACCCTACCATAGCATTAAGATATATTTGTCCCCCTTCAATCTCGTATGAATCAATTTCTATGTTAGGAAGAAGCTTCTATCAATCTTGCCCTCCAATGCATAGTCCTATCAACATACAACTAACCCTAAGGTGTGATCCACACACGCGCTCATATGATGGGCACCAAAGGACAGCAACATAACCACAAGAAAATTAAACAAATCATAGCAATTCACCAATCACCCATAGGACAAAAAAAATCTACTCAAGCATCATAGGATGGCAACACGTCATTGAACAATAATATGAAGCATAAAGCACCATGTTCAAGTAGAGGGTACAGCGGGTTGTGGGAGAGTGGACCACTGAATAGAGATGAGGGAAGGTGATGGAGGTGTTGATGAAGATGATGGAGTTGTTTGTGTAGATCGCCGTCACACGATGATTTCCCCAGCGGCGTTCCGGCGCCACCTGGAGAGAGGGGGAGAGAGCGCGCCTCCTCCTCCTCCTCCTCCTTCTTCTTCTTCTTCTTTTTCTTCTTCTTCTTCTTCTTCTTCTTCTTCTTCAAGAGCCCCTCCTAGATTGGATCTCTCTCTCTGTTCTCTTCTGTTTCGCAATCCTGTTTTCTGGCCCTTCACCGTTTCTTAAATTCCCAGAGATCTTTAACCCCGATTGGACTGAAATTTTAATAAGATTTTTTCCGAATATTATCTTTCTTGCGGCAAAAGTGGGGGGTCAACCGACTTACGAGGTGCCCATAACACACCTAGGTGCATCCATATCGCCTTGTGGGCCCCTCGAGCACCATCTTGAATTGATTCTTCTTCCCAAAAATCACATATATTCCAAAATAAATCTCAGTAAAATTTATTATGTTTGGACTTTGTTTGATATGGATATTTTGCGAAACAAAAACATGCAAGAAACATGAACTGGCACTCAACACTGGATCAATATGTTAGTCCCAAAAATAATATAAATTGTTGCCAAAAGTATATGAAATTTGTAGAATATTGGCATGAAACAATAAAAAATTATGGATATGACGGAGATGTATCAGTATCCGGCAGGCTCCTCGGGGCACCCATCCGGCTTTGATGCCAGAAAACTCGTCATCCTGCTCTCCGGATGCTATGGTGAGTGTGGAAAAAATGGTGCAAGGAGGATATGGGGAGCGGAGGTGTGGTGTGGTTTTTACCAGGTGTCTGGCCTCGTTTAAATAATGGGTAGACGAGAGGAGACAACCGACATTGTGTTCTAATGCCGGCCAACTCACGGAAGGACGTGTTGCCGGCACGCGCGCGGGTTCAATGGAGGTAGGCAGGGCAGTCTGACGCCGGTTGAATGCGGCGAGGAGGCATGTTCAGCCTGGCATGCAGCGAGTGGGGCTCTCTTGGCCGGCACGCCGGTTCAATGCCTACACCAGTGAGAGGTCACATTCGCTCTGGCACCATGTGAGAGCAATTACTCCGTCCGGTCCTTTTTTGTTTGGGTATAAGAAAATCTCATTTTGCATTCACATTTTGCAAGTAAAATTCGTGGTCGAACTTTGAACCAAAACACGATGGGGACTAGTAAACCAGGATGAAGGTAGTAGTGATGAATTCCATTTTCGCTCCATACCAATCATTTTAAAAAATTGTATAACACAACATTGAAAATTGGAACTCTTACCCCGCTAAAAAATATTTTTTAAACATGGCAACTCGATCAGTGGGGATTGGCGAGCCACCGCCTCCAGGTCGTTCATGTGTGGTCCCCGACCATCAACTCCTGTGGATCAAATTATCACGCAAGCTGACTCTTCATACAAAGGTGTGCTCCACCACGTACCCGGTACCTGCAGCCCTACACATGCAACAATCGTGCACCTATGGGTTTATGTGTTTACGGTGCCAAGTAACTCTCATGTGTGCGCGACGGCAAGAGACCGACTGTGTGTGTGCGCCTCTTCTCTTCATATATGTACTCTAGTGTGTGTCTAGTGTCCGAAAAATAATAATAACTAGCAATGTGCCAGTGCGTTGCAACGCATCCAAAGTAGAGTAATACATATTAAAATTTTTGATAGAAAACAGTCTAGTTTTGATATACATATATCACTAAAAATATCTTATGTTTCACTCAAAATATATTCCTTTGGTTGTTTTGATGAGATAAGGGAGGAATGTGGTTCGTTTCAAGATTCGAGAAGTGGGATGTTGTTGCAAAAAGCCCATGTGTGTGTGTGTGGTGTGTGTGTGCGAGAGAGGGAGAGAGGAGCAGGAGGGAGTGCGTGTGTGACAAAGGGACAAAGAGTGTGTGTGCGAGAGGTATCCACATAAAATGAGGCGGTAGTGTGTGTGTGCACCATCGAGAGGGTCTGTCTCAAGAAGGGACAAAATATCTACATAGATAAAAGGAGCGTGAGAAAGACATGTATGAGAGAGTGGAAGCGAGAGTGTGCGGTAGATGGATAAACCTATCTAGAGGTTGGTCGATCAATGTTTTTCAGAGAGATACGAGTCGGGGGTGCGAAAGCAAGAGTTTTCTGTTTGTCTGAGAGAGAGAGAGACGGTAGTCGGGAGGGGGAGCGAAAGCGGGAGTTGTGTGTGTGTGTGTGTGAGAGAGAGAGAGAGAGAGCGAGTTTGTCTGATCGGTAAACAAATGAGTAATGTCAGTTTTGGAACGGAGATGAAGACGAAAAGGAGACCCCGACAAACTGTGTGTGTGCGGGAGAGAGTAATTTTGGTGGTAGGAATCATATCTAGAAATATATAGGGTGCGTGAGAGATCCCTAGAGAGAAAGACAAAGTGAAAGCCGAGTGAGAGTGTGTGTGTGGCGGTGAAAAATAATGCTAGGTAGCTATAGTGATACCATAGAATGATAGATACATGAGAGATAATGAAAGTCGTGTAATCTATAAAGATAGAGAGAGTGTGACACTTCTCGAGAGAGACGGCGAGAGACCGTGTTTGTGAAAAGGGGAGAAACATGTAGTGAGCGTGTGGGTGAGATGGAGAAAAGAGAGTGATAGCTACATGAAGGGGCACGTGAGAGAGACCTAGAGGGAGATGGGTGCGAAAGGAGATTCAAATATTTAGTTGCGTGTATAAAAGATGCCAACATAAAAGGGTTTCAAATATTTGAATTATTGATGATGATACATATAATTCATACTTGAACCAAAATTGATCTATCAAACATGCGTACTCATTTCAATTTAAGCGCATGTATGTTATTTAATTTCTTGATATTAGTTATCCATACATTTGAGTTGAACATAATTTGGTTTCAAAAATTTGAATTCAACCTTATGATTTTGAGATCATTGCATTTGTAAATCTTATTATATATATAAAGGAGCAGAATTCTTTGTTGTGCTTTGGAAAGTTTATATACATATGAATGATGTATATAGATTCGTATTCGAATACAAAATGGATCCTGCATGAAAAAAGAAGAATAATAAATGGATTCGAATTGAGTTGGCACGGTAAACATGCAAAGCATATTCTGACCTATTGGGGCAACTCAGCCACGCATGTATCCCCCGATTGGGGCATTTCTAGACATTGCCATAGCTACACCGTTGGATCGTCACTCCCAGTAAAATCATTTTTCATCTCATAGTCAATTTCCTATTCAATGACCGGGGGGGGGGGGGGGGGCGGGGTCGGGGGTCTCTCGCAATTGCATTCGCTGGGTCAGCCGTGCCCACATGCAAAAGGTTTAGTCAGTCCACTCAGCTTGCACCGCGCATGAGATGGGCGCCCTATGCCTGGCCAATTCTCCAGAAATTTGAATGAAGCAGCAAAACACCCAGGCCCCCTCTGCCATAACCACCCGAAACCAAATTTTGGGAGATGGAAATTACTGCCAATCGCTGACACGCAAAGGCTATCAACTCGATTTGCATAGGTGTAGATAGGGGCAGGTTTGTAATTTCACTCAAATGTGACATAACCGCCTCTCACCCAGATTCATACACGGTGGGCACCAAAACACATTCTATCCTCGGCCGAAATCGCCTATCACCCGGATTCATACACGGTGGGCGCCAAAACAAACTCTCCTGAGCCAAAATCTCCGTCGGCAAATAGTCGGTGTATGCGAGATTAATTACTGTCCTATCCCCAACCGACCAATTTTGCTGTGATGTCAGAAATTTTAAACGGGGGTTAATTTTGTAAATTTCCTCGCATTTGAGACAAGCGCGTCCCAAAGACATGGTTCCCACTACCTCTCTCCCTCCATTTCCCCATTCGTACTTCGTGGGCGCCAAAGCACCCTTTCCACCCCAGTCTCCCCCGTCCGCCACCCCATCCACCGCCGTCGTCCTCCACCATGCCAGAGCTGATACCCCGACGCCGTCGTCCATGACAAGAGATCGACCTCTCTCATCCATTTCTTCGGACTAGGATCCTTGCATCACGTCCTCTTGCTTCATCTGCACCGTCGTTCACCTTGCCGGGGCCGCTCCTACGACCGTCTCGTCCATGGCGCTGGGACATATCCCCCGCTGGCACCGTCTGCCCTCCCAGATCTGCTTCCACGCTGCCAACAGCCAACGCTACCGCAACACCGTCAACGTCTGAGCAGATGCTTACATGGCGCTGCACCAGAGGTGGTACTCTTTTGTATCTCCTCAAGTTATTCATCTCAGAAAGAAAATAGATTGCCACTGCTTTACTGTGATTTCTTGTCCATCACTAAGAATCTTACTTGTTAGTTGAAAGCAACATTGGTTGCGTAGTAGCTGTAACACCCTGGTTTTTGGCCTTCTCTTTTTCTTCTGGATTTCTTTAAATTTTTGCTTTGGATTTCTTTTCTGTGGCTCTGTGGTTTGGAAACCTGGGAAGATCATCTCTTCTCAACCTTTCAAGTGGCTTGTCATCCTCAAAATCCTTTCATGATCATGTCATTCCCATCTTAGACCTATCCCAATATTTAATTATTGGGAATATTCTTTTTCCACCAAGGGAATAACCCTTTTTGCTCTAGGTTGTGAAGCAACCTATATTTCTATCTTGCCATTGATTGCCACAAAATTCTCATAAATCCTTTGGGACATTTCTTCCATATATATGTCAAAATCTTTCCTTGCCTAGTTCAAAAATAATTCAAGATTACTCTTTCTCCTATTCTGCCCAGAATGGCACTTTGAGAAGGAAGTGTCATTTATATCTTCTTGATTGCTCCCAAACTTTTTGGGCACTCTTTCCTATCCATATAATTATCCAATGCCGAAATTAAAATTCATTTGCCTAGTAAATATTCCTCAGCTAATTTCAAAAGTTTCTGTCCAAATAGAAGCTTTGTGAAGGAGGTACTACCTATGCTTGTTCAAATGAGTGGAAACTTTGCCATGTCCTCAATATGCTCAAATCAGCATTCTCCACGAAATTTGAGCTTCATTCAAGCATCCATGTGAGCTCAACATCCAACATTAATTCCGGTCATATTTTCAGATTGTGAAGCAACTATATTTTATATTGCTTCATTATTGCTGAAAATTTACGAGAGCATTCGCCTACCTATATATCCTCTCTCCACCAAATTTTGGCTCATTTCATTTAGCCAGTTTCCCTCTATAATGTTTCTAAGATTCTGTCCAGAGAGCACCACTGTGAAGGAAATACCATTTTGGTGTGTTCAAATGGTATAAATTTTTTATAGTGTGTTCATGTGCCCAAATGACCAGCGTCCACCAAAATTCAGCTCAATCCAATTACCTATGTCAGTGCTACTTCAACATCTTCATTTCCATCTAGTGGGGTACTTTGTACAACAAGTGCCACCTAGGCATCTCAATTTGAGCTGAAAATTGGCTAAGATGATCATCTTAGTGTGTGATCACCCTCAACCAAAGCTGAGGATCTCTCCCCAGTTGTGCCTCCCCTAGCCAGCATCAAACATCTTGCTGTTCATTTCTCTTCAAGCAAGCTGTGGTCCTTTCATGGGGCCCCTTCCCTGTTCCTTTGCACCTTGCCTCTATTTGAGGAACGACCAATCGGGAAGACATGGTTTGGACGACCACAGTGTGTGTCCTCGCCGAGTTCACGTGCTGACCACACAGCTGGCGTGCCCGTGCGCGCGCTCTGGCAGTTGGTCCCCTCGGCCCCGTCCGTTTGCTCGATCCCTCGCCACCTCGCCGTCTCCATGAGCTTCTCGATGTCCTCGCCCTCTCCCTGGACCCCTCTCCCCCTTGTCTCTCTCACCCGACACATCATGTCAACTGCATCCAGGAGCAGACCGCGTCTGCTCCACCATGGACGGTCGACCGTGTCCGTCTCGAGCCTTCCCGAGCCCTCCAAGTAGCTATATCTAGCTTGGGTGAGTTCCTCTGCAGCCCATCGACTCCTAAGACCTCTTCCCCGAGCACCGGAGCTGCCCTCCCCCTCCCTCGGCCGCCATGACCGCTATTGGTCGCCGCTCGAATTGGAGCTGTTCAAGCCTCTTCCTCCCTCCAAACCTCACCACGGAGCTCCCTAACCACCATGAATCTCTCCCTAACCCGTGGCCCATCTCTCCTCAATTGTGCCTTGCCACTAGAGTTTGTTGTGGCCACCGTCAGCCCTGTCGATGCACCGGTCATTTCCAGCAGTCCCCTCGGCCAAGGAGACCACCTACGGGCGCGGCAGGGAGTGGGGCATCCGCCCCGGCCGGCAGCTCGGCCTCTCGGGCGGCGGAGCGACGGGAACTGCGGCGGCGCCCGCCCTCTGCCTCTACCGTTGGGAGGTAAAAGAAAGGAACGAGGAGGAGAGAGCGCCGGTGAGGTCCAACTCTAAGTGACACAGCAGGTGGGTCCCATCCTTTTTAAGTGGAAACACATTTCAGTGAGTACGTTTTCTGTTAATGAAAGCGTACTTCGGTACTGCTTTAGAGTGGAATACGTTTACTCTACTGCGAAGACGTATTACTGAGAATGCGCTTTCTATTGTTCAGCCGCCGGAGCCGAAACTATTAGTTTGTGGGCGTTCGTCAGTTAGCAGCAGAAAAAGAATAGTTTTTATTTATTTTCTACCTAACGAACGAACGGGCATATCTCCGCAACCGTGACTCCGATTCAGGTGATTCAAAGGCTCACGTTCTCTACTCGTCGAGCTAGTTCTGTTGGTATCATTTTCACTATGTTTTCTCATACTGAAAATGACCATTTTTCCCTTGCCATCTAATCTGCCCTGCCGGGAGAGAAACTTTTTTGGTAAATCTTTCCGCTAGTTCATCGCATTTCTTCCAGGAGGATCCGTCAATCCCAGACACGCCACCCCAGCCACTTGCATGATGGTCTTACAATAGTCGTGGTTTCCACTTGAATATTTAATGATTGTTTGTTCATTTAATACTATTTTTACTATTCCGGTTATGCTTGTGGATCCATGCTCATCATCATGCTATGCTCATATGCACCCTATTAGTTATATGATTACTTGCTAGTATTATTATTCTCGCGTGTCATTCTTGTAGTTATTTCATACTAGTGATAGTGATGTATTCTGATGCATTATTATCGTCTGTTATGGAAAGTACATGTGATTTGCATGATCATCGCTATGCCATGTTCATCTGCATCAAGTAGACTAAGTGATTTATTATTGTTGATGCTAATGATTCATATGTTAAATCATTATGCTTCCCATCCATGTTCTGGTTGATATCATGTTCATATGCATTTTGTCATGCTACTTTATTATGACCCAGCTCATTATCATTCAAGTTGAATCTGATGTTAATAAAACTTGAACAACTTTTGGCTGAGTCATGGTGCCAACGAAACGAGCTCACCAGTGCAACCACACTTGCCTGGATGGGGAGGTCCTAACTTGGCCTATTGTCATGCTTCTCGCTGGTGCCTCCAACTAGTGAAGGTTATGCGCGCGCTACTGTGATCTGGTGGGCGGCCATAAGCCTTGTGTGCCCAAGTTGTGTTGTACCGTGGTTGTCCCTGTTTGGGACGTTTGTGTTGTGTGGACACGATGGTGGTCGGCCACGTAGGTGGCGGATGTCATGCGGTGACATCGGGGCCACCCACGACATAGCCCAAAGGGGAGTTTGTCGGAGTGACCGGGAGAGTGTCATGCAATAGATTGGTTTTGTCGGAATGTCATTGGTCCACCCGAATGAGAGCACGAGTCCATGAATTCTGTGGTTTGGTACAGTGTACTAATCTCTACAGAGTGTATAATCTATCGATAGCCGCGTCCTCGGTCTTGGACACAGTTCGTAGTAGGTCACATTGTGGGTCAACAGTAATAATAATCTTGCTAATAAACAACCCCGTTTCGATGAAGAGAGAAGTTGGTTGATCTTTAAATGATCAAGTGAGGATCACTATGTTGGTTGGCATGAAGTCATGCGATGATTATGGGTAAAGATCAAGCTCGTTGCGATCAAGTAATGATCACTATGGTATTGGTAATACCAAGCTTGGTTGGTCCTGAGGTGATCGTGTGATGTCTACAATGGTAAGTGATACCATTGGTGGTTATGAGTTAACCTCCCACGTGGGTAAGTTGGTACATGTGCATCGCCATTGCATACTAGTGATTATATCATCATGCTCATGTCTTAATTAACATGTCCATGCCATGCTCATCTGCTATTGTTCTAGTTGTATCATGCTCAGCATTGTTTAACCTGTAAATGCCATGTTGTTGTTTGTCTTGATTGCTTTGGTCAGTGTGAGCTGGCGAGTACATTAAAAGTACTCACCTGGCGTGTCATGCTAGATTGCAGGTAATGCCATGGTTGATTGCTTGTCAAGGATTCCGGGTGTGCGTGCTAGGTTGCGTTCCAGCCAAAGTCCCTACGGAGTGGAGTTCACCACCGTCGTCGTTATTCCGCTGCTGAGAGTTATTCCGCTGCTATGAGTTGTTTCGCTGCTAGCTTCGAGCTAACTTAGTAGGCATAGTGTCGTCGTGCTGATGGAATCCATGTATCTTCAGAACCCTTGTATCCATATCCATTGTAATAAAGAGCTGATTTGTTCTATGTAAAGCAGTGTCGTATTCTAGAAGACTTGGTCTCTAGGCTGGAATACAGGGCATTCTGGTTTCTCTGAGCCGGGGTGCCACAGGCCTTGGTATCAGAGCAGGTCTGGCTGTAGGACGCCCTAGTCTGCACGAGCGTTAGAAAGCGGTAGTATAGAGTCTAGTCAATTTGTTGCACTTGATTGCTGTATTTGGTTGTTGGATTTGATTGCTACATTTGTTTGTCGCATAGCATGCATAAAGGATTAGTTTCTTTTTCCTAACCTCTAATGCCGTGGGTGTAGATGGCCTCCATCCCCATTGAGTTCAATGCTGCCCCTGCACCTCTTAGTTTCACCTCCCTACTCTATATCGATGGTATTGTCTCTACCCCAATGGAGATATGCCAAGATATCAAGTCTTCTAGGTGCTGATTGGAGGAAGAATCCTGGAATATGTCACCCATGTTTTTCTGACAGCCCAGATTGCTATCGGGAGTTGTACTTACAATTTCTATGGTGGGTAGGGTGCCACTCCAGATCGTGTCCTTCAACTAGCTGCCATGGCAGGAGTTACGGGTCTTCGTCATCAAGAGCATATGATGCAAGAGAACCGTGCTTATCGTTACTACCCTCCCATCATTGAGACTCCTAGGCGAGTCAGGTTCCCTTCCACTCATCCTCAAGATGATGTGGCCATCTTTTCCATGTCCTGTTATATGACGGCCGAGTATATTCTTATTTTTGAGCTAGTCCGAGACGCGACCAGGGCCAGGAGGCTACTTTGTGCCACACTAACTCCATCCTCATTGGCTTCTCCATCGTCTTTTCCACCTATGTCCACCAGGGTTATGATGTCAGCTGCTCCACCCACCACTCCACTAGCTTCTTCATCAGCCACTCAGTTACCATCCAAGCATCATGTTTAAGTGTTCATGTAGTTCATGTTGCATCAGTTGTAGTATCATGCATTTGTGTGACTATGTGGAGTAGTTATGTAGCCTGCATGTTTTGTGTTTGATTGTAATCCAATCGTTTCTTGTGCTTCTTTATTTGGTTCTTGGGTGTTATTTTATTTCCTCTTATGAAAAGTTTCTCCTCGAACTACCACCGGGAATTGAAGAGGAGTTCAAATATTTGGAAGCTCAGCTAAACATTATGGAATTCTCAGCCGACTGTATGGTATTGGAAATATCTGGTCTGGATAAAAATGCCGTCATGGATTGGTTACTTACATCAAGTCAACATTATTGGGACAATTTTCACAGCAGCAGTGATTACATCAGCTGGAAGACAAATTGTATGCAAGATCAACAATGTATTTTCAATCAAAGCAGAAGTCTTGACGTCGTATATATGCCATGCAGTTATGATATCACATAAAAGAACTTCTGGTACAAAGTCTTTCTCAGCAACCTACCAGACAACCTTATAATGAAGGTTCCTACATCTTCTGCAATAAGATATGTGGGTGACTTCCCGTGTAAGCTATGTCGGAGTCTGGGCTTCCGCGAACCCAAACAAGGTTCAAACTCTGGGGCGTGTGTGAAGGGTCTCACCTAGCCTCAGCTCAGCTGCTGACCACCCCACGGCCAAGCTCCGTCGTGCACACGGCGAGGGGGAAGAAGAAGTGGACACAATGGTTTACCCAGGTTCGGGCCACCTTGCGGTGTAAACCCCTACTCCTGCTTTGTGGTGGATTGCCTCGCGAGGAGGATGAGTATGAACTAGTACAGTGGGTGAGCTGCCTTGGGAGCGCTCAATGGTGGAAGGATCCGATCCGGGGACCAATCCCTCTCTACGGTGGAGACTAGCCTCTATTGATAGTGGCCTTGGACCTCTTCCCTCATAGCTTAGGCGGGAAGGGATACCACAGCGGCAAATGTTGAAGGGGGACAGGAGTATGCCCTATCCTGACTAAAGGCGGTCTTTGCCTGCAAAACTTCTAGTCGTGACGCAGTGGTGGGCTCGGTGATGACCTCCGTCCTGCCGAGCCCGTCGTCTTCATCTTATTGCACTGGAACGGAAACATTTGAGGGATACCTCGGGAACACGCCTTGGTCCTTGCTTTCTTAGCACCAAAGAGGAAACTGTCCTGGACTGCGCCCGTTGGCACCCTCCTGGCATTGGTCGTCATGGCTCACGTCATAGCGAGCGTCGCAAGGTGTGGTGCCTGCCTAGAGATGTCCGCTCCTAGGGAGGCCGCTCTTCGGGAGGTCTTGATGTCGTCCGCCTCGTGAGGCAGGGGGCCCTCGCGAGGGTCTTGCTCATGAAGCCTTGGAGTTGGGCCGCGCCGGGCTATTGGTGAAGTCACACGCTGGGCCGCAGGCTGGCGGGCCTGGGTACCTCCATTCCCAGAAGGCCGACAGTAGCCCCCGGGCCCATGGTGCGCTCGTCCTGGCTTCGAGGCGAAGGCAAGGAGGGGAGGGCGAAGCGACGCAGGCCCTATCCGCCTGCGGGCCAGGCTCGACGCATGGTGCACGACGGGACACGGACGCCTCCACTTCCCCACGTCACCTCGGAAACCGCCCAGGCAGACACAAAGCCTGGCGCACGCCGCTGAGCCATCACTGCTCGTAGGTGGAAGGGCGCCGGTTGGCCTTCTCTGATCGCCTATAACAGGGCGAGGGGGCAGAGCCCCCAAACCGTCTCTGTCTTCTTGCCCATTCGCCTCCAACCCTTGTCACGGTAGCCATGGCACCCGTGAGGAGGTTTACCGCTGCTGAGAAGGGCAAGGCTACAAAGGAGGGTCCGGCGTCACCCCCGCCCAAGAGGGGGCGCGGCCGCCCCAGCAAGTCCGCGGCTACGCTCACAGCGTCATCTCGGGGGCGTGGGCGCCCTCCGTTGGCAGTCCACACCGGCTCCGGCAGCTAGGGTAAGAATCTTGCCCGCAGGGGCCGAAGCGGCCGTGGTCAAGGGAGGAATGGGGCAGCCCCACATCCTCCCCGACCGCGGTGCCACTCCACCGACATGGCCCAGGAGTTCGTCGTATGGATGGAGAATCCGCCCCACACCTGGCTCCAGCTCCCGTGCTCCGCGGCGGAGCTGGTGACGGACGGTCCCGTCGGGCTGTGGTTGCATCCTGACGGGTGCTGCAACAGGTCCACGTGGGCGGAGGTTGATGTTACTCCCTCTGGCTATGTTTACCTGACCCCAGGGAGGTAGTCGTTTGCCCGCGCCCACAGCCTGGATGGGAGGCACACCCTCCATTTCAGGTTTGATGGGGCGGCGACGCTCTTCATCAAGATCTTTAGGGAGGCCGGCGGACGCCTCGGATGCTGCCCGAAGGGCGACAGCAGCGGCGACGACCGCATCTCCTGTGACGACGACGGCCGCGGCGGCGGCAGCGACATCCTCGGTGGTGCACTTGCCCTTGGCGACGGCCGCGGCGCTTCCAGCGATGACGA
The DNA here is from genome assembly GCA_011799875.1 of Thinopyrum elongatum. Classification (NCBI taxonomy): domain Eukaryota; kingdom Viridiplantae; phylum Streptophyta; class Magnoliopsida; order Poales; family Poaceae; genus Thinopyrum; species Thinopyrum elongatum. The sequence goes on along the minus strand of CM022303.1, from coordinate 561,609,879 downwards.
CAGCTCCTCCGGGGACAGCGGGAGCGACGACGACTATGACGAGCCATGGCGCCACCGCGTCAATGTGGAGGGCAAATCTATCTAGGCGCCCACGCTGTCAGAGCCGGCGCTTCAGGAGCCGTGGCCCTCAGGAGGCCTTTTCTTTTGTTTCCTTATTTCCTGCACCTAAACCATGATGGGCCCCGTGGGGGCGCGTAAGGAACCACGGCGCTTGCGCCTCTATCTTAATGTTTCCAACTCGTTCTTTAAGTTATGTAGGCGTCTCTCATTTGGGCTCGAGCCCCGTTTTTTTTCTTCGCGACAGCTTAGTGCCCTGCGTCACTGGGACCCAGTCCCCAGGTAAGCTTATGCCATCGCTGGTATGCCAGGTCGCGATGCCGCGTGCAAGGCTAGGAGGTGAGTGACCCGAGGTCAGGTAAGAGCTCCTGTGGCGCTATGCTCACTAGGTCCCCCTTGACGCGCAAGCGGCTTTCGAGAGAGAGAAGAAAAAGGGGGTTTTCCGTCTAGGCGAGATTGCGATGGTAATGCCGGTTGTTCTTAGGAGACTCGCGCTTGACGTGAAGAGGGTGACTTAGCTTGTGGGGTAGCGCGAGGAACTCGCGACACGCGGGCAATCTTCGCGGCATGAGGGTGCGCTTCTTTGTATTTCAAACGATGCCTGTACTGCCAGACTGCGCCCCTCTTCCCATATTCCCTTACGAGGTTCACCCCTCCTTTCCTCGCTCACCAGGGTGCTCTTGAGCGGAGCTCAACCGCCGCTGGTACGTTAGGTCGCGATGCCTCGGACAAGGCCAGGGGGTGAGAGCCCGAGAGCCAGTAGGGGCTCCTGAGGTGCGATGCTCAAGAGCCCCCCTTTTAATGAGCAAGCAGCTTGCGCGAAAAGGAGCGGCTCGCCTCGCGGGGGTTGCAAGGGAAGGGACTTTAGCTGACAACACACGATGCACGAAGTGATTTTACTTAGCCTTTTGCGGATCAGCCGTTGCCTGGTCGAGACGGACCCTCCTGAGGCGGCAGGGTGTTGTCAAGGGGCCGCTCGGATGCCTGTTTCCTGAGGTTCCTGCACATCGGTAGATCACGAAATACAGTAGGCGGCGCGCGCTTGCTGATCTGCTCATGATTGTTCCCTGAGAAGTCAAGGCACTAAGGACCTGGTGAGGTGATGTACATGGGGCCGCCCCGTGAGCCAGAGCTCAGTCGCTTAGATTTATCAACGCTGCAGGGATGGAGCCGAGCACATGCGTTGTGCTAGTAGCCCCCTCTCATGGGACGCTCAGGAGGAAAGCTGGCAACGCATGGAGCCTGCTGGGTGGTGACTCCAGAAGTAGCCTGACATCAAGCACAGGGTTAACAACCATAATATCTCACAAAAGCATAACTGGCTTGAGGTACACGAACGAAATGAAACAGCTGCAGGGACTGGCCCTACAGTGTGAGGGTAGTGCAGCCCATGGGGTGCCCTCAACTGAACAAACCAAAAGGTCACCTGGCAATGATCCTGCAGAAGAGTCAAGGTAGTCGATGTAGCATGCCGGGGAGGCTCGCTCCTCACGAGCCGGACGGCTCCGGAGGCTCAAGAGGCTCGCGAGGCTCGGGGGGCTCGCGAGAGTCTGGGGCCTCCTGAGACGGCACCGCCAGGCGTTGGGCCTCGTGGGACATTTGCACGGCTCGCGCGAGGCACTGGTACATAGCACCCACGTTCACCAGGCCAAAAGGCATGCGAACGTAGTTGCAGGGGTAGCCCATGCTCTGGCCGACGCGCGACGGCCAAAAGAGGTCCTGAGAAGTGGCCCTGTTGAGGCCCGGGGTGTTGACACAGATGCGCAGCCCGTTGTCCGCGTCAGGAGCGGCGGCTGCACCGGTGGTGCACGCGGGAAAGCGCTCACCGCGCATGGCCTGCGCCTCCTGAAGTTCTTCGATCACCTTGGTGATGAATTCTCGTGCTCCTGGCGCCTCACGCCTTGCTCCTTGCTTGTGGGGGCGCGCGTCAAGGCACGCCTCCAAGTGGTGCCCAAGCACCTCCCTCTTTGCACTGGTCAGGTTAGACGCTCTCCATATGGAAGCCCCCGAGCCCGTCCTTAGGAAGGCGCCGGGCGCGCCTTCCTATACGGGAGGAAGAGGCGCCCGGTGGCAGGCGCGGGGCCTGAGGCGTCAGCGGCGGGTTTCTTGGCCTCCGGATGGCTGTTGGGGAGGAGCTTCTTCTTCGTCTTTGTGGGGGCAGCCTTAGAGGGCGCGGCGTTACACTCGCCATCTGAGTTCTCGGCTGCTGCGGCCCGGTAGGCATGCTCAAGAGAGCAGACCGCAACTTTCTCGTCATAGACGACAGTGATGATGTTGCTACACCCTGGCATCTTGAGGACGTTGTAGCCATGGTGGGTAGCCGCCATGAACTTGGCGAGAGCAGGGTATCATAGGTTGGAATTGTACGAGAGGCCAATGGGGGCAAGGTCAAAGTCGATGAGCTCAGTGTGGTAGTTGTCACGCTTGCTGAAGGTGACGGGGAGGCGCACCTGCCCCAGGGGAGTGGTGGAGCCGTCAGTCACCCCAGAGAATGGCTTGGTGGGCATGAGTTGATCATAGGGCACTTGAAGCGTCTCGAAAGTCTCCAAGGAGAGGACGTTGAGGCCGGCACCGCCATCGATGAGGGTCTTGGTGACCAAGACGTTGCTGATGGTGGGTGTCCACAGCATGGGGAGCGCACCAACTGTAGCTGAGCACTTGAGGCGGTCCTTGGAGTCGAACGTAATGGCGTACTATGTCCACTTGAGGGCATGCGCAGCTTTAGGCCTCGGGAGGGTTGCTTTCACCTCGCGAGATAACTGCTTGAAGATGCGATTCGAGGAAGGTGCCTGAGCTCCGCCAAGGATGCAGGAAATCACGCGAGGCTCCTGGTAGCCCCCAGCCCCTTCGTCTTGCCAGTTGTCATCGTTTCTCTTGGGTGGTGGCAGCAAGGGTGGAAGGCCAGCATTTCCTTGAGGACAGGCCTCGCGAGGCTGATCGCGCCAGGCACCGTCGTGAGGCTGGTCATGCCAGCCACCCTCGCGAGGCTGTTCATGCCAGCCCTGATGAGGGTTGCAGTTATCCCATCGACCTCTGCAGCGGCCTCCTCCATGGCCGAAGCCACGGTCATTGCGCTCGGGGCGGCGGCCCAGGCGCTCGTCCCGGAGCGCCCTGAGCTCCTGACAGTCTTCGATGTTGTGGGTGTGCACATCGTGGAAGACGCAGAATGGGCGAGCATCCTTGGGGGTCCCGTCGCGGTCATGGTCGTGCTTCAACTCAGGCTCCGCTGCCAGCACAGTGGGGCCCTTGCGCTTCACTTCCTTGGCCTTGGCCTTCTTGTCTTCAGAATCGATGTCAGGGTGCTTGAGGAGGGAGAGCCGGCCTTCTTCAGCCTTGGCGCACTTGTCGGCCAGATTGAACAGCTCCAATGCTGAGCACAGGTCATCGTTGAAGGCGAGCTCCTCACTCATCCTGATGTCCGTGACGCCTTGGGTGAACGCAGAGATGATGGCCTCGTGTGATGCCTTCGGGATCTTGAGGCGGACTTGGGTGAAGTGTTGCATGTACTTCCGGAGGGTCTCACCCGGCTGCTGCTTCACGCGCCGCAGGTCGTTAACAGTGAGGGTGTGGTCGCGGGTCCCATGGAAGTTGGCGATGAACCGCTCGTGGGTGAACGCAGAGATGATGGCCTCGTGTGATGCCTTCGGGATCTTGAGGCGGACTTGGGTGAAGCGTTGCATGTACTTCCGGAGGGTCTCACCCGGCTGCTGCTTCATGCGCCGCAGGTCGTTAACAGTGAGGGTGTGGTTGCGGGTCCCATGGAAGTTGGCGATGAACCGCTCGTGGAGCTTGTCCCATTAGGAGATGGATCCCTCCTAAAGGTGCATGAGCCAGGAGCGCGTGCCATCCTTGAGGGCCATGGGGAACCAGTTCACCAAGACCTTGTCGTCGCCGTTTGCCGCCTCGATGCTTAGTGAGTAGATCTCGAGGAACTCTGCAGGGTCAGGGGTGCCGTCGTAGTGCGGGGGCAGATCTGGCTTGAACTTGACCGGCCAAACAACACGGTGCAACTCACGAGTGAAGGCACGGCAGACCGCCACACTCACAAGCGTGGCCCGCGCGAGAGGGGCATGGTCCACTCGCCCATGCGTGGCTGCCTTCGGAGCGGCCCGGTCTTGGTGCTGGCGCGGCGGTGCCGGCAGCGCACGCGCGTCGTACTGCGGCTACTCCACAACCTGGCAGGTGGCCTCGTTCCGGGCCGCCGCAGGCGCCTCGCGCGGACGCGCGTCGCGCCTTGGCTCGGCGTCGGCGCTCTGCCGAGGGGGAGGCGGGGGCGCGCCATGAGCCACGTCCCCCGCACGAGACGGCGGGGGACGAAGCGAGTGGGATGGCGTCGGGGCCTCGCCCGCGGCATTTATGAGCTCGATGATGCGGCCTAGCCAGGCGTCGCAGCCCTCGTTGGCGGGGCGGTAGCACAGCAGCTCACGCGCCATGAGCAGCGCAGCCTGTGTGTTCGCCGGCCCGTGATGGATGTGGGAGGACGAGGCCGTGGTGGGAGTGAGGGAAGGCGTGGCGGTGCGGCCATCACGTGGCACGAAGGGAGGCGGCGAAGAATCCTGCTGCTCATGGGTGGCAGGGTCGGTGGCGGCGTTGGCCACAAGAGAAGTGGAGCAGCGAGAGGCGCCGTGGCCCACCGTCGCTGTCTGGGCAACATGGGCGGCCAGGCGCTCGGCGTGGACACGGCGAGCATCAGCCATGAGGGCGGCGGAACGAAGGAGCGAGCTCGACAACGGGGAGAAGGCTTCGACACGCCCCTACCTGGCGCGCCAAATGTCAAAGTTTGGGGTTCCACAGACCCAAACAAGGTTCGAACTCTGGGGCATGTGCGAAGGGTCTCGCCTAGCCTCAGCTCAGCTGCTCGCCACCCCACGGCCAAGCTCCGTCATGCACACGTCAAGGAGGAAGAATAAGTGGACACGGTGGTTTACCCAGGTTCGGGCCACCTTGCGGTGTAAAACCCTACTCCTGCTTTGTGGTGGATTGCCTCGCGAGGAGGATGAGTATGAACTAGTACAGTGGGTGAGTTGCCTCGGGAGATCTCAATGGTTGAAGGATGCGATCCAGGGACCGATCCCTCTCTACGGTGGAGACTAGCCTCTATTTATAGTGGCCTTGGCCCGCTTCCCTCATAGCTTAGGCGGGAAGGGATACCACAACGGCCAATTTTTAAGGGGGACAGGAGTACGCCCTATCCTGACTAAGGGCGGTCTTCGCCTGCAAAGCTTCTGGTCGCGACGCAGTGGTGGGCTCGGTGATGACCTCCATCCTGCTGAGCCCGTGGTCTTGGTCTTGTTGCACTAGAACGGAAACCTTTGAGGGATTCCTCAGGAACCCGCGTTCGTCCTTGCCTCCTTAGCACCAAAGAGGAAACTATCCTAGACTGCGCCTGCTGGCACCCTCCTGGCATTGATCGTCATGGCTCACGTCACCGCGAGCCTCGCGAGGTGGGGTGCCTTCCTAGAGATCTCCGCTCCTCGGGAGGCAGCCTCGGGAGGCCGCTCTTCGGGAGGTCTTGATGTCATCTGCCTCGCGAGGCGGGGGACCCTCATGAGGGTCTTGCTCGTGAAGCCTTGGAGTTGGGCCGCGTTGGGCCGTTGGTGAAGTCGCGCACTGGGCCACAGGCAGGTGGGCCTGGGTCCCCCGTTCCCAAAACGCCGACAAGCTATGCCATCTTCTTCAGTAAGATACTCCGGCAAAAGCTTCTAGTGCAAGCTATCCAGCCTCCCTCGGCAAGATACGTTTGATGGCTTCCAACACAAGTCAACCAATCTTCCTCGGTACGATGCTACCAACAGTGGATGACATTGGTACAAGATATTACATAGTGAGTTGGCAGCATATGACAATGCATCTCAAGAATCAGATCCACACCAATTGGGTTAGAAGAACAGGTAGTCATGACACAAGTTTTCTCCTCAGGAATCAAATGCTTAGCTACACATACTTTCATATATATTGAGCATGCTACCCAGACCATGTAAGTCACTCATACAAAGATACAAGTGGAAAAGAAGGTAAGAATCTAACAAATCACAGGAAGCTATGCAAGATCAAGAAGGCCATCTATACACCACAGTGGGAAGAACAGACAATGTATGAAGTCAGGCAACATTGAGACAACAATATTGGCAGTAGTTATCAAGGCCAGTTTCCTTATACTCGACAAGGCGGTTTCGTATAACCTCTTCATTGCAGACAGCAGTGAGCTCTATACAAATACATCTGCACCGGGTATATTATGACACGAGTCATGAACAAGGAATAAGGTATGTCAGCCAGAATATTGCATCTGACAACACCAAAGGTCACACGAAGCATTAATGATATATATGGCCAAGATCTTTTGGCAGAAAGATTCAGAACAAAAATGAAGAATCAAGACAGGCTTTGGTACGATGATTGTGGCATGAAGCCACAATATACGGGTACTCAAGACAGTTTGATTCTGTTTCAAGTATCATGGATATACACACCCCAAAAGTTCTACTCGGCTTAGTAAGCACCTCATATCAAGGTGGTCTACTCGATCAACTGTATATGCTCATAAGTGTCTGTACAAGGCATCTAAATTTGCTACAGCAAAACAAAGATTTCTCAGCCAGCTCATCAGTTTGACTTCACCAACCGTGTTAGAGCATCGCATGGCATATAGAGATACTAGAAGAAAGAGTAATCAAAATGGTGAACAACCATCTAAAACCCTGGTACTCACTTAAAGGATAGACTATTTTGAACAAGACTCTTCCGCCAGAACAGCTGTCAGTCAGTTCCAAAGATACTATTGTTTACAGACTACTACAGCTCAGAAGTCCATACTCTTTTATTCTGGTCATGACAAAAAACGATCGAACCCGTGGTATAGATTTGATACTCGAGAAAGTGGAACCGGCCAATATGATTCAAAACTCATTGCAAATAGTCAGATCCCGCCAAGCGAATTGCTATGATTCCCCGCACCATTTGAACCCAGAAGACATGCATCTATTTGAGCAACCCAATGCAAGGAGAAAAAGATTTTGTATCCACCAAGGAAAATTTGGTCACAACTGCATGGAGTGCTATGAGTAATGGATATAAGAATGACTCGTCAACTGGAAATCATTCCCAGACTTATGGAAAGATGACATATGCCAGTCAGGATAATATATCAGATAAGCCAGCAGATATGAAAGAATTGGAGCCAGAGAAAGATTGAACATATGAGGAAAATACCTGTCAGAAGGTGAATATGGTAAAGAAAACCACCCCAGAGCTAGACATTCATGTCATATGAAATTCAGTGGGAACATCATAATAAAGGAAAAGGATACCCGAGTTGGAAACGGTGTCCTTACGTCTGAATGTTCATACTTGTTCCCTGAGCAACCAAATCTCGAGGACGAGATTTCTCTAAGGGGGGAAGGTTTGTAACACCCTGGTTTTTGGCCTTTTCTTTTTCTTCTGGATTTCTTTAAATTTTTGCATTGGATTTCTTTTCTGTGGCTCTGTGGTCTGGAAACCTGGGGAGATCATCTCTTCTCAACCTTTCAAGTGGCTTGTCATCCTCAAAATCCTTTCAAGATCATGTCATTCCCATCTTAGCCCTATCCCAATATTTAATTATTGGGAATATTCTTTTTCCATCAAGGGAATAACCCTTTTTGCTCTAGGTTGTGAAGCAACCTATATTTTCTGTCTTGCCATTGATTCCCACAAAATTATCATAAATCCTTTGGGAAATATCTTCAATCGATATGTCACAATCTTTCCTTGCCTAGTTCAAAAATAATTCAAGATTATTCTTTTTCCTATTCTGCCCAGAATGGCACTTTTAGAAGGAAGTGTCATGTATATCTTCTTGATTGCTCCCAAACTTTTTGGGCACTCTTTCCTATCCATATCATGATCCAAGACAAAAATTCAACTTCATTTGCCTAGTAAATATTCCTCAGCTAATTTCCAAAGTTTCTGTCCAAATAGAGGCTTTGTGAAGGAGGTACTAGGTAGGCTTGTGCAAATGATTTGAAATATTGCCATGTCCTCAATATGCTGAAATCAGCATTCTCCACCAAATTTGAGCTTCATTCAACCTTCCATATGAGCTCAACATCCAATCTTTGATTCTGGTCATATTTTCAGATTGTCAAGCAACTATATTTTATATTGCTTCATTATTGCTGAAAATTTACCAGAGCATTCTCTGACCTATATAACGTCTCTCCACCAAATTTTGGCTCATTTCATCCAGCCATTTTCCCTCTATAATTTTTCTAAGATTCTGTCCAGAGAGGACCACTGTGAAGGAAGTACCATTTTGGCGTGTCCAAATGGTATGAAATTTTTGTAGTGTGTTCATGTGCCCAAATGACCAGCCTCCACCAAAATTCAACTCAATCCAATCAACTATGTCAGTGCTACTTGAACATCTTCATTTCTGTCCAGTGGGGTACTTTCTACAGCAAGTGGCAGCTAGGCATCTCCATTTGAGCTGAAAATTGGCCAAGATGATCATCCTAGTGTGTGATCACCCTCAGCCAAAGCTCGGGATCTCTCCCCAGTTGTGCCTCACCCAGCCAGCATCAAACACCTTGCTGTTCATTTGTCTTTGATCAAGCTCTGGCCATTTCATGGGTCCCCTTCATTGTTCCTTTGCTCCTTGCCTCTATTTGAGGAATGGCCAATCGGGAAGACACGTATTGGATGACCAGAGTGCGTGTCCTGGCCCCAGTGACCACGTGGCTGGCATGCCTGTGCGCGCGCTCTGGCACTTGGGTCCCTCGGCCTCGTCCGTTTGCTTGATCCCTCACCACCTCGCCTTGTCCAGGAGCTTCTCCATGTCCTCGCCCTCGCCTTGGACCCCTCTCCCCCTTGTCTCTCTCATGCGACGCGTCGTGTCGACCGTGTCCAAGAGTAGACCTCATCTGCTCCACCATGGACGGTCGACCACTTCTGTCTCGAGCCTTCTCGAGCCCTCCCAGTAGCTATATCTAGCTTGGGTGAGTTCCTCCACAGCCCATCGACTCCTCAGACCTCTTCCCCGAGCATCGGAGCTCCCCCCTCCTTTGGCCGCCATGACCGCCGCCGGTCGCCACTCGAATTGGAGCTGTCCGAGCCTCTCCCTCCTTCAAAACCTCATGATGGAGCTCTCCTAACCACCCCGAATCCCTCCCTCACTCGTGGCCCATCTCTCCTCGACCGTGCCCTGCCACCAGAGTTCGCTGTGGCCACCGTCCGCCCTGCCGACGCACTTGTCGTTTCCGGAAGTCCCCGCAGCCAAGGAGAACACCTACGGGTGCGACAGGGAGTGGGGCATCCGCCCCGGCCGGCAGCTTGGCCTCTCGGGCGGTAGAGCGATGGGAACTATGGTGGCGCCCGCCCTCTGCCTCTCCTGTCGGGAGGTAGAAGAAAGGAACAGGGAGGAGAGAGATAACGTCGGTGGGTGCAACTTCTTGAGCTTGCGTTGATTTTTCCCTTAGTAGAGATAAGTATTTCCCTCAGTTAAGAAGCAAGGTATCAATCCAGTAGGAGGAAAACCCAAGTATCCAATATGTGGCACCCCGCCTGATTACCACTGTAGCCAGACGGTCGCCGCACACGCCAGCCCAGGAAATCACTCTGGCATGCGCGTTTACAACAAGTATCAAGAACACATGCATTTCTATTATGGATATATAAGTCTTACATGATTATTACAAGAGTGATGGCGGTGGAAAAGATCTATCTAAGGCAGCATGGTCTTGGTGCGGCTCCAATCCACAGGGATCTGACTGGGTTACTCTCCTAGGTCGCGAATGCTCCGGCTCCTCATCGACGGATCCTTATGTGAACCTGGCCATGTTAAAGGCCGCTTAGTACTTTTGAATGTACTCGCAAGCAAACCAAACTAACATATACACCAAGCAAAGCAATCCATGACATTCAAGCATGTATTTGTTATTAGAGCAACATTAATTATCATGGCATAGTATACCTATCTAGCAAGATTAATCATCAAGTCATAACAGGTTTATCCAGCAAGATAACTACTAAAGTAAAATACAGTAAAGTAAAGCATATCAAGTAAGTGATCCATACTCCGAACAATCTCAGGATCCAATCCAACTCTTTTGGTCGTCTGACCATCTCTTTCATAGCCATTCCATGGCTATCATATCATATTCCTGACACCATCCGATGTCTATGCATCTCCTTTGTAAGTCTTATAAACTTACTCTCTTCCGGGTTGTCCCACAACCCTCGAAATACTCATGAGTTGCTGAGTACTTCCGATCATAAGACGAGTTCTTCCATCATTATTATCATTATTACGGTTGACCACCTAGTGAGGCCTGGATGGACTGCCCAATACCGTGGACGCGGCTATTCTAATAGATTCTTACACTCTGCAGAGGTTGCGCACTTTACCCACACCATGGAGCACCTGGCCTTGTGATCCCATTCGGGTGGACCAGTGTCGCTCCAACGAAACCTGCCTAACCCGTGACTCCTTCACCGTACCACCGGCAATCATTCTCCCCTGGAGTCAAGCCCTGGGTGGACCCTGTGTCACCCCATGACACCTGCCACCATCGTGACCAAACAAACTGTCCCAAATGGGGACGCCAGCAAATATCTCAACTGGGCTCACAAGGTTATCACCGCCTACCAGGCCAGGGCAGCGCGCGCATAACCTTCCCTGTTTGGTGGTACCGGTAAAAGAGCACGCGATCAGACCAATTCAAGGCCGTCCCATATCGGCAAATGTGGTTGCACGGGTAAGTCTGGACAGGTGAATCTAGATCAATTGACTGGGTTTAGCTTTAGCCATCATTTAGCAAGCATGGATATTCATCATGAATAACTTAACATGGCGGTAACTATGTATGAGGTAACAACTATGGAAACATAACAACCTATCTCCATATAACATCACAATGAGTCATTAGTGAAACAAGATTTAAATGGCAAGTTATCACTTTACAAGTTCTAGCTGTAAGTTACGACCATCGAAACCCTTGCATAAAACCGGCAAAGAAACCAGTAGCCACCAGAACGGTCTTTACAATTCAGATCTGGGGCATTACCGGAATAACTCAACCCCGGCTCAAGACGGCTGGAAAGCAGCTCAGAGCATGAGACGGTGTTGATAAAAAGAATGTAGCAGTTCCCTAAGACGGCCGAAAAACAGCTCAGAGCATAGGGTCACTGCTACAGAAAGAAATTCAACAACTGTCCGAGACGGCCACAAAACAGCTCAGAACACGGCCAGCTGTTGAAAAGAGAACATAAAGTCAGCATCCACCCCAGACGGCCAAAAGCAGCTCAGATACAGGCGTGGTGCCATCATCGAAGAAAGTGCAAGCAAGGGTTCATCAGAGTCACATATAGCTCACTACTACACACACAAGCATAAGTATAATAATTTGAACACGCAAGAATAACACAGAGCAATGCTTTAGGGCATATATCAGATGGTCGGCTTGCCTGGGGGTGAAAGAATATTCCGGAGAAGTGCGATCACCTCGCGGAAGGATTTGCTGGAAATGATTCTCTCTCGGAGGGCTGATAGAAGGGCAAGGGCAAAATGGTCATTTTTAGAATGTGCAAACATTATGAAAATGGTACCATCAGAACGGGTTCGATGAACTGAAGACGTGAGCGTTGGTTTCACCTGAATCGGAGTTACAGTTGAAAAGATACGGACGGTTAAAGTTCAGGGACCAATTTGTAGCAAAAATATTTACCAATGGGTCCCTGACTGTTTAAACTGAACGCGTTTTTCTGAGAAATACGCCTTCTATCAGGGAAAACGTACTTCGGACCGAAGAAGGGCAGAATACGCTTTCTCTGAATGAAAATGTATTCAGAGGATTGTGCCTCCACTTAATCTGACGTGGCCGGCCCCTAGTCGCCGACAGGTGGGGCCACTGGGGTCCACGACCAGCTGGAGGGGTCGCCGTCTTCGTCTTCCTTCTGCCCGTGCATGACCGGAGCAGAGGCGGACTCCGGTGAGGTTTGCCGGCGGCTCTGGCCGTCTCCGCATCGCTCGGCCTACCGGCGTGCTCGGGAGGACAAGCCGCATCCATCCCCGGGGTGCACAGACCTCGAGGAGGGCGGGAGCAAGCGTGCCGCTGGACGTGGCGGGCGGCGGTTTCGGGCGGCGATGGGTTCGGTGCTACGGTGGCGGGGATAAGAAGGGAAGGTGCGGGGGGGCTTCGCCATGTCTTGGTGGTTCCCCTGGTGCAGAAATGGGGAGGGGAGGGGCTCGGGCGTGCTCGAATTTGAGCGGCCAGAGGTGGCGGCCATGTGCGGCGAGGAGAGCTTCCCGAGCTCAGTAGAGTGGAGAGGCGGGGTTCTAGGGTGAAGGAGAGGTTGTGGGTGTGCTCGAATGGATCGGGGGAGGGCTATTTATAGCCGAGCCACGGCGAGCAGATAGGCACGGCCGCCGTGGCAGCCTTAGCCACACACTGGTGCTCGGGGACACGCAGAGGGAGATGGCGATGTCGGCAGGGGTTCCAGGGAGGTGGAGAAGGCAGCAGTAGCTTCGGGAGGGCTTGGGGAGGAAGGAGACAGAGGAAAACAACGACGGCGGTCACGGGCAGAACAGTGGCGGAGCTCGTCGCGGCGCGGCGAGGAAGAAACTGGAGGGGGAAGCTGCTGGAGGGGGTCAGCGTGGACGTCGCGAAGCCACCAGACATGCCCGGACGAGCGAATGCTGGCCGGAGGTGACCGAACGGGGCTGATAAAGTGCAGAGCGCCATTTTGGCGCGCTCTGTGTGTGGTCACCCCGGGCACCGCGTGTCGAGGCTGCCCATGAGCTGTCACACCTTGTCCAACATGTGTATCACTGCTCATATAGATAAGATATGGCTCTTGATAGACCAGGAAGGGTCTGGGTTGATCGAGGGGGTCCAAAAGAGTTTCTGGACAGAAACTTGGGCAGGAAGCTGTGGTCAGAAAAATGTGCCAATAAGCTGGGAAAGATATCACAGAGAAATGTAGTAGGAAGGAGTAGATTCTTGAAAAATTTGAAGGCATTTGGACCTATTTCGCATATACTTCCTTTGTAATGCAAAATTTGGTCCAGAAAATGGCTTTTGAAGCTGTGCTCAAATGGCTTGATGAAATGAGCTAAATTTTTGTGGAGAGTGTTGATTTGGAAATATGAAGGTACTAGCAAAATTTCATACCATTTGGAAATGCCAAAGTAGTACTTCCTTCACAGAGGTTCCAAATGGACAGAAACTTGAGAAAATTGCTGGGGAAGAATGGATATAGGGATTTAGCTAGTTTTTGGTTTCCATGAGCGATTTATCAATGTTAACCACCATGAAAAATTTCAGCTCAAATAGATCAACGGTTCAAGCACTTCCTTTGCAAACTGAAAATCTGGACAGAATTTGCAAATGGATGCTGTGCTAACAATTTTATCTATGGAACTTGGGTTCTTGATGGAAATGGTGAAGATATGGATAGGAGAAGCTCCACAATTTATTTGGGATTCTTCCTGGCTACCAAAACGGTAGTTCCTTTAAAAACTGCCCAAAATGCAATATTGGCATTAAATAGGAAAATGCAATTTCCCTTATTTAATTATGGCCAATATTTTTATGGGAGCTCAATATGATCACAAAGAATATCTCCACAAGTTTTCATGAACTTTGGAGATGGATAGATATTTTCCTGGATTTAATTCCTTTAACTGGCAGAAAAAGAAATTAATTTTAAATGAAAAATATTGCAAATGACTTGGCAATATTTTTACATATCCAGGGTTTATAGATGAAGGATGATCACTGGGAAAAGTTTAAGAGTCATCAGATCAAAGGAAATTGGGGTTCCTTTGTAACTGAAGAAGTTAGGGTTTCCCTTCCGATAACTCGGAAGGTAGGGTTTCGGCGGCAAAACCCCGAGAATAGATCTTGGGTAGCAAGGTTGAACTGAAGAGAATCTCGTGTTGGATAGGGAAGGCAAGGTTGTATGACCACCTTCATATACCCAGGAGCGAGAGAAAATCCAACAACACCAAGAAAAAAGACGGGAGTCAAATCCCGTGAAGGAAAAAAACAGGAGCGAAAACCAGGGGGTTACACAATAGATGCACCTGCACAAACTAACAAACACTTGCACACAACGCGAAAAAGGGGTTGTCAATCCCTTCACGGTCACTAGCAAGAGTGAGATCTTATAGACATAGGTATAAAAGGTAAGTAAAAGTGCAAAATAAAGTAAGGTAAATAAATTGTAGCAAGGTATTTTTGGTTTTTTTGATTTTATTGATCTGAAAATAATATGATGGAAAATAGACCCGAAGGCCATAGGTTTAACTAGAGGCTTCTCTCTTGAAAGAACGCATACGGTGGGTAAAGAAATCACTGTCGAGCAATTGATAGAAAAGCGCATAGTTATGACAATATCTAGGGCAATGATCATGAATATAGGCATCACGTCCGTGACAAGTAGACCAACGGTTGCCTTCATCTACTACTATTACTCCACACATCGACCGCTATCCAGCATGCATCTAGTGTATTAAGTTAACAAGAACAGAGTAACGCCTTAAGCAAGATGACATAATGTAGAGGGATAGATCACTACAGGAATCAGCTTCTTTGCCATCTACCATGGCAGACGTCAAAGGACCAGAAAGCTGATGGCAAACCTCTTTGCCGTCAGCCGCTGACGGCAAACCTGTCTGGCCCAGACCCTTTGCCGTCTTTGTCGTCTGCTTTCTCACAGCGGACGGTAAATAGCTTCTTTGTCGTCTGCTTTCTCACAGTGGATGGCAAAGACCCTTTGCCGTCGGTGGCAGACGACAAAGAACATGGAAGGCAAAGAACAGACGTCAACCATGTTAGGTGGCTAATGGGAGCCTTTGCCGTCTGCCAGCTGACGGCAAACCTGCCCTCCCCTTTGCCTTCTGCCTTGTGACGTCAGCAGACGCGTCACTCCACCCAGCTCTTTGCCATCTGCCACAGACGGAAACCTCTCCAACCTTTGTCATCTGCCACAGTGTGCTCATGGAGAGGACGTTTTGAACACTCCAACATTTCATTGAAGGCCTTTGCAGATTCCTCCATCTCATCGTCCGAATCCCGAGCATCATCAAAGTCTTGCACCATGTCTTCCATCCCGGTACCATGCTCGTCGGTGCGACGACGAACCACCTCAGCTCTGGCACGTTGGGCAGACTCACCATGAAATGTCCACACCGTATAACCGGGCATAAAACCACTCTTCTGCAGGTGTTTGCCCATTTCTTCCTCTGTCCTCCTGTGCCAACTCTCGCACCAGACACAGGGGCACTAGGTTTTCTTCTATCCATTTGCAAATGCGGCTCTCACAAACCCCTTGGTTTTTGTTAACCATTCATTGGTCATGTCTTTCTGACTAGTGTGACCGGTGTGCATCCACGCACGATCACTCATCTTGCCTAGCCACTGGACACACAAGAAACACATATATAATTCAGCATGTATATATTCATCAGTTAATCTAGTTTGTCAATTTTATTACATCGATGCAACCTACACTCTAATAGGTAAAGATATGTCCTAATCCCACCCGAGTATGTGTAGATTGGGTTCGTTTTCCCATGCTCTGCTCCGAATCCGATGCAAAATTTTGGCAGCACCTCCCCACTGTTCTCCTAATACATGTCTCTGCAATAAACAGAGAGGATGTGTACCTGGAGAACAACAGGGAGGCACTGACGAAATTTATGCGTCGGATCCGGAGTAGAGCATATGGGAAAATGAACCCAATCTACACATACTCGGGCTGTCCATGGATAACGTTGGACAATTCGAAAGAATCACGGTTATAAATATGCAAAGGCATGCATATTTATAACCATAACCCTTTCGAACGGGGGACGCATACTGGTCATGCATACTGATGATTGAAGACACCTATAGCTAGCAAGTTTCATCGGCACGAAGACCGGAACAGAGCAAATAATTAAGGGGGGAGGAGGAGATGTCATTTGTGCTCACCCACAAATGCAGGGGCGGAGCTCGCTAAACACCAGACCCTCGCAGCGACGAAACAACTGCACATTTAAATCCAAAGATGAGTAACATAGCTCGTCATGCTGGTAGTGCCTGCGGCACATGCTCCTGTCGAACACCTTCACTATGAGCATGGTGCAGCTGCTGTTGTAGTTTAAGATGTGGACGTGCCCGAGCGGAAGGTCATCAGCGCGGGC
This sequence comes from Thinopyrum elongatum, assembly GCA_011799875.1. Classification (NCBI taxonomy): domain Eukaryota; kingdom Viridiplantae; phylum Streptophyta; class Magnoliopsida; order Poales; family Poaceae; genus Thinopyrum; species Thinopyrum elongatum. Next base: position 561,593,657 of record CM022303.1, on the reverse strand, counting down.
GAACTGCTTAAATCCATGCACGAGATACATGTGGCCATCGGCATCGAACACTACATCCACGTCCCACAAGCGACGCCGGCGCCCAGCCTCCCGCAGCAACAGTTCTCGGGGCCGATGGCGGTCGAACACCTTGGCGAATTTGTCTGGCAGCCTCTATGATGAGGATTAAAAGCCAAGTTTTGAAACTTCAAACAACCAAACTGACTCATGACAAAAAATCAGAGTGTAGAAAGAGAAACGAAAGATGAAATAGTACATAGTGAGAGGTTGTGCAACTAGGATGATTTTCTGTACCAGCTTTTTTAATGAATTGGAGAGGATGATGGCGAAGAAATCAAAAGCCATTGGTGTGTTGGGGTCATTTCCATACATTCTGCTACAGCGCAACAACCCTTCTTATGACCGCAAGACACCAATGGTGGTCAGAAGAAGGGTTGTTGTGCTGTAGCAGAATGTATGGAAACGACCGCAAGACACCAATGGCTTTCGAGTTCTTCACCATCATCATCTCAAATTCGTTAAAAAAGCTGTTATAGAATATCATCCTAGTTGCACAACCTCTCACTACGTATTGTTTTGTCTTTGGTTTCTCTTTCTACGCTTTGATTTTTTGTCATGAGTCAGTTTGGGTGTTTCAAGTTTCAATACTTGGCTTTTAATCCTCATCGCAGAGGCTGCAAGACAAATTCGCCAAGGTGTTCGACCGCCATCCGCCCCAAGAACTTTTGCTGCGGGTGGCCGGACGCCGGCATCACATGCAGGACGTGGATGTAGTGTTCGACGCCGACCACCACATGTATCTCGCGCACGGATGGAAGAAGTTCACCCGCGCTCATGACCTTCAGCTCGAGCACGTCTGCATCTTAAGCAATGACACCAGTCACGCCATGCTCACCATAAAATTTTAGGACATCACATCACATAAAGCATTGACACTTCGTAACCTAAATAGCCGGTTTTCCTTTATCCTCTTCTTCTTCTCCTCTTCTCCTCTTTTTCCTCTTCTTCTTCTTCTTCTTCTTCTTCTTCTTCTTCTTCTTCTTCTTCTTCTTCTTCTTCTATTACAAGAAGAAGAAGAAGAAGAGGAGAGGAGCGATTCTTGCTGAGAAGAAAACGAAAATAAGAAGACGCATAAGAAGAAAAGAATAAGAAGAAGAAGTCAGAAGAACCATAATAGAAGAAGAATAATAAAATACTAGACCGCCCCGGAAGC